>JALHBZ010000178.1:203967-244519 GCA_024340015.1 Tolypocladium ovalisporum | reverse complement strand
AACGCCCCCCCCCCCCCCTCCCTGTCGCCCTCCAAAGAGCGGCTTTCCCCGGGGCAAACAGGCGCAGCCAGCGGCATAATCGCGCGTCAAAAAAGCTTCCGAAGTTTCCCAAGCGCGACACCTTCCTCCTACGTCTCTGGCCACTCACTCACTCACTCGCACTCACTCGCCCATCCACTCACTCATCTATTCACCGCCCGTCGGCAGCAACCGGCCTCCTTGTTCCTCCTGCCGGCTGCGAGGACTGCGACAGGTACAGCCGAGGGCTGCGTGCGTGCAGCGGCCTTTTGCTGCTTCTGCGTTGGACTCGTTGGGCGTCTTTCGTTTTACGACCGCGGCCGCGGGCTGGCCCCGAGGCGAGTGAATGAACACGACGTTGTTCTTGTCTTGCCAACCACGTCAACAAAACAACACAAACAACAGGTATACAAACTTGCTCACTGGCGCAGCGTCCCGGACGGGCGTGCCTGAATTCTGCACGACCAATTGTCGACTACATCCTTGTCGGGGGCTGCCCAATTCGAACCTGCCGACGTCGCTCACCCGTGGAGGTTGAGCTGCTGAGGGGCTCGAAACAAGGACCTACCGAGGCGCGTTGGTCGAGACATCTGCCAGGCTGCAGCGACAAGCTTACGCCCGCGCCGCCTTTTCCCTTTCTCGGCCTGCATCACGAATTTCACGCACAAGACGCACACCGCAGACATCGTCGCAGACATCGTGACCGGCTGACTCGCCATGTCAACGTTTACGGCCCTTAATGGGGGCTCCCCAAAGGCAGCCGATGTGCCCCAGCTGAACATTGACGTGGCTGTCGCCACGAGGCCGGCTGCTTCTGACGAGCGCCCTCCTAGCTCCACCGCGCCTCAAGCCTGGAAGTCGCCCGAGCTGTCAAATAGCCAAAGAGCGGCATGGCAAGGCCCTGACCGGCCAACCTTTCAACCCGGCAAGTACCCCGACGTCGAAGGCTCTCACAAGCGCAAGCGCTCAGGCTCGACAGAGATGAGACGTGAGCCTCCCGTCCAAGAACAGACGCCCGACACGGCAACGGCCCCCACGCATGTCGAGGCCTGCGATCCCTACGGAACCCCGCAGCGAGAATATCGCCATTATGGCGACGACCATCGGGACAAGGAGTCTGCTTGGCACTCGCATCACCACGGACGAGAAGACAGGGGCGTTTACGACACGCAGCAGAGCTCGGCGACGTCGACCCAAGGTCAGACGGAGGAGCAGATTGGGGACGCGCTGCGAAGAGCCACTGGCCAGATGGACGACCAGAGCGACTATAGCCAGACGAGCCCCGACGCTGACGATAGGTCTCTGCCTCTGTACGGCAGCCCGTACGGCGCCGACCACAGGCAGGACTCGATGCTTCAGCACGACCCCAAGAAGCGGAAGCGCAACTTCAGCAATCGGACCAAGACGGGTTGCCTGACGTGTCGCAAGCGGAAGAAGAAGTGCGACGAGCAAAAGCCCGAGTGTAGGCTCATCTCCCCCCCGGTGGCATCGGCCAGTTATCTAGAAGTGGGTGCTGACAACGTCGCAGGCAACAACTGCATCCGAGGCGCATTCGTGTGCGCGGGCTATCCTCCACAGCGGGGACCCGGCTGGCACAAGCCGGACAACAAGGCCAGCGCGGTGCCTCTCGAGTCCAAGGACCCCAGCTACGTGCCGCCCGGAGCGTACGGCATGCCTCAGCAGCATGCTGCATACGGGCCGCAGCAGTCGGTCAAGCGGGAACCTTTGCCAGGCTACCGCGGCCAGGCTCTGCGGATAGACCCGCCCCAGGGCCGGCCGCTGGCCACCGACGACGACCGGCCAACTGCGTCAACACTGGCGAGCGCGTCCGTCGCCAGCCCTGAAAACAAGCTGTCCGCCATCCCCTACACTCCCGGCAACGTCTTCCCTACACCCATCAGCGCAAACACCCAGCCCCCGTCCTTTACAGAGAGAATGGCCAAGGACTACCAGCGCGTGCCGCCGCTGCACGACCTTGGCAGGAACGAGCCCGAGACACCGCATCCGGGAAACTCTCTACCGCAGATTAACATATTGCACCCGACGCGGACGAGCAGCCCGACGCCTCACACGCAGCCTCCGCCGTCGAATGCCCAGGTCGCCGCACAGCTCGCTCTGTCCCACCCACAGTACCCCCAGAGGAGGACCCAAAAGGAGGAGATGCTCTCTGGGCGGCACTACTACCCATTCGACAAGGAGCTGTGTCTAGAGAGGGAACGCTGCGCAGTTGCCTGCTGGAGATTCAACAACCTGACGACGCCGCCCACCCACGGAGTGTCTCCCGACGAACGAGCGCGCCTCTTCCTCGAGATACTGCAACCGCGCGACCCCGTGCGTGTTTCCCCCACCGAGGCGTCACCCGTTACCAACATGGGACGCGTTGGCCGCCATGTTGCAGTCGAGACACCCTTCACCTGTGACTACGGCTACAACATCTCCATCGGGCACCACGTCGTCATCGGGAGGAACTGCACCATCAACGACGTCTGCGAGGTCAAGATTGGCGACAACTGCGTCATCGGCCCCAACGTCAACATCTTCACGGCGACCCTACCCATTGACCCTAAGAAGCGGCAAGGCGGACAAGGACCGCAGCTGGGCAGGGGCATCACCATTGAGCAGGACTGCTGGATCGGGGGAGGGGCCATCATCCTGCCCGGCCGGACGATTGGCAAGGGGAGCACGGTTGGGGCAGGATCGATTGTGACCAAGGTTTGTTTTCCCTCTTTGCCTGTGCGTTTGTTTTGGTGAGACCCCAAGGCTGACCGCCTCATGCAGGATGTTCCTCCTTTCACGGTCGTGGCCGGCAACCCTGCCCGCGTTTTGCGTGGCATCGGCATATGAAAAGGTGCGACCCACACGGTGGTCGCATGGCTGGCCGCTTCAGTTGTCGCATGATACCCAGGCCCATGTCCGACTGACGTTGGCCATCTTGTACATTACACCAGCAATTGCTGTCATCACCGCGGCTGTGCGTCTAAATGTCACACACGTCGGGGCAGTTTTATGTGTTACGAGCACCATGGGCGGAACTTGACCGCATTTACGCTACCAAGCAAGGACCACGGCCTTGGCCCCACCACTTGGCCGCATCTACCGTACTGAATTATTGAAGCTTTGTTTTTGTTTTCACATTTCTACAAAGGGAGAAGAGGGCCTTGCTCACCAGTTGAGCGCAGGGAAAGACGGGCATGATTACAGCGTGGGATTTTGGATCAGCTCTGGAAGCTAGAGGCGTGCAAGGGAGCTCGGGATCGATGTACATGTGGCGGGGCCTGATTTCTGCCCTCCAGGCATAGCAAAGCTTCCAATTTCATTCTCGATTTCATGACATCCCCAACGATGGGTTCATCGCTATTACGTGGGTGTTCTAGTGGAAACGAACGGTAGGCAAGACGCTGTACGGCAGAATGAGAAAAGCTGGTAAGGTTCGGCGTCTCTTTGTTTTCGACCCAGTATCGTATATGACGTGCGTGAAGTTGGGCTGTCCAACATGTGTGCGCCAAAGCAACGACCTCTCGCCTCGAAGAATACACGTTGGCTGCCACGAGGCTCAGCGCACCACGAGGCGAGGCAGGACAATACGCCCGCTTGGCCACTTGGACTGCGGCCGCGTTGGCCGACACCCGTGAGGCGGCCACCCGCGCGAATCGGGCCGGGCAGCAGCACGACCTGGACCGCGTTGTTGTTGTTGTTGTTGTTTTCAGAGACTGTCCCCGCTAGTTGCTCCAACCGTTGTCTTCCTTGTCCCAACGTCGCTTGGTTGGGCGCACTGCTCCTTTGCAGCCAGGGGTAGTAACATGGTCCTCTAGAGATTGCCCCTGGCGCTGAACCGCCTCGAAGGGAGGCGTCGTGTACTACCTGATTTGGGTCGCGAACAGCGAACGGAAAGAAGGATAGAGAGTCGGCGATGGAGCTCAAGGAGGGACATCCAACAGTGGCTGGTCCCACACGTTGGAATGGTCGATCCGAAGAAGCTGGTCCAGAGTATGCTAGTATCGTCAGCAGCCAACTCCCACACAAGTCCGATCCTAACGACACTCACCCAGTTCACGCTCTCTTCGCCGGAAAAGAAGCTCTCCAGCGGCGGCATCTCATCGAAATTCACGGAATAGGCTTCACTCGCCTCCGCCACAACCCCTCCGCCCTCGGCCAGCAGCCCCTGAGCCAGCAGCGGCATTTGGCTGTGAGACAGTGCCGAACTGCTGGGCGTGACGCTGTTGCTTTCCTCGGGGGCCAGTATGGCGGGGCTGGAGGACGAGGTCTGACTCGGCGGGGTCTCAACCTTGGTGAGTATAGCGCGCAGGACGCGCGAGGCGTGAGCGGCGTCAAGGGACGAGGCGCGGCGGGAGGACCAGATGTCGTGGATCCGGTGGAGGAGGCGGACGCGGCTGGCCCGATCTTCAAAACTATTCAGCAGTGTCAGTGACGAATCACTATCAAGAGCCAATCAGTACCGCTGATGGAACAAAGGGGACACACCTGAGGTCCGTTGACTCGCTCAAGTCGAGACACATGACCATGGCCGCCAGGAGAAAGTGATGAGACGTCAGACTCGACACCATGTACCGGTCCTCGTACATGCGCCCGTGCGGCCGAATCTCCTGGTCAAACTCGACATGCAGCTCCAGCAGCCGGCTCGCGGCATCTCGACACAGCTGCCTCGACACGAGATACTGCTGCTGCTCGCCACCGTCGCCTCCGTCGACGAGCGTGAGGTACGGCCGGTGCAGCACGCACACCGTCTTGAGGTACATGATCTCGAGCATGAGGCGGTGCATGATGGTGTAGTTGGCGTCGGTAAAGGCGGTGCTGCGAATCGGCCGGATGCGCAGGCACGGCGGGACGGCGTCGTGCCACTCCTCGAGCGAGGCGTGCAGGGACCGAGTCTGGGCGTAGGGCACCGGGTTCGTGGACAGCGCGTGGCGCATGACGCGGCGGACGATGCGGCAGAGGCGCGACTTGGTGGCGTGGGCGAGGATGGGGATGGGATCCGTGGGCGGGCGCGGCCGGGGCAAGGGGGCCGTGTCCTCGTCAAAGTCCTCGTCGGTGAGGTTGGTCGGGTGGTCGGCGTCGCAGGCGTCCTCGTCGATCATGGAGGGCATGCCGTGCTGGAAGGAGAAGAGCAGGTCCGACGACTGCACCATGTGCCAGGTGCGCCGGCGCATCTCGGCCTCGAAGGGAGTGATGCGCAGGCCGATCTTGGCGGCGTCGCGATGGAATCCGCTCTTCTGGGCGAGGCGCACCGCGAGCCCGTACATGGACCACAGCGTCGAGTCCGAGTCCTTCTTCTGAATGTTGCGGCAATGCGCGTGCATGAGCATCGCCTCGACAGAGTACGGCTGCGTGCGCAGGTACTTGCCCGCGACGAGGCACTGCGCCGCTCGCCGTGTATACGTTCTGGGGTCGACGGTTTCGACGGCCGTGGACGACGACGACGACGTCTCGGGGCTCTTGACGCGCGCAACAGTCGCCCCCGCGGCCAGCACGGAAAACATGATGCTCACCCAGAGCAGCGACGCCGTGTCGGGCGCCTCCCAAAAGGCCTCGTAGCGGCGGCGGAAGTGGTGCGTGTGCAGGAACGGCACGGCGATGAACTTTGCGTTAAAGTACAGCCGGACGAGGCGGTCGCCTTCGGCGCGCGGCGGCAGGCTGCGGATGATGTCTGGCAGGGCGATGGGCGCGACGTCTCCAAGCATCACGTCAAAGTCTTCGCTGCCCGACCAGTGCTCCTCTGAGGCATCCGGGGCGTCCTCATGCGAGAGGAGCGCCTGAATGTCGTGGATGCCGTCTACCAGGGCCGCCCACGACGTGGCCCCGTGATAGTCGGCCTCATCCCCGTGCCCGTGCCTGTTCCCCATGGCCTGGTCTCTCCCAGACATCCCATCATCGCCGTTTCTCATGGCCGCGTCCTCGACACGCTCCGTCTCCTGCCTCATGCGCTGCTTCCTGTCCGCGAGGCCCTTGACCAGCTCTTCGAGCCGGCTGAGCCGCACCTGCACCTCCTTGCGCCCTCCGCTGCCGCCATTGCTGGGCGAGGCAGAGCTGCCACCGCTGCTGAACCGACACGCCTCGCCGTCGCCGCGCTGCTCGCACGCGCCGCAGGGCTGCCGACGGTCGCACTTGGACTTGCGCCGCTGGCAGGCTGTGCACGAGACGGCCTGGCGGTTGCGCTTCACGCGATGCGGGTCTGCGGTGCGGAAGACGGTGGTGAACGAGGCGAGGCCAGGATCCGGCATCTCGACGGCGAGTCCTTCAGTTGTAGGCGGGTTACGGAAATCGCGAATAACCTCACTCAATCCATTCGATGAAGCACCGAGGCGCGTGTGATGCTGAGAGTGTCGGCTAGCCAGCCTCGCTCTTCCAAGCTAGTCGAGAATGCATGTTGGTCGTGGTCAAGCGACGGTTCGAGTAGACGTCAGATGCGTGTCGAGGCATCCTCCACCTCAGTCGGAGCTAGTCGGATTTAGCACCCCAACCTGTGCTACCGGCCGTGCACGTCACTTTCGACTTTGCGCCCCAAACTACGGAGTAGCAATACAATGTATTAACGGTGGGGGACCGTCATACAAGATCTACAAGTGGTATCGTAATGCCTGCCGGCACCCATCAGTGCGTCCCCTGCCAGGACACTGTTCCTGTCCGTGTCCCTAATGGTACATCTCGTCTGCGACCAGCTTCCTCCTGTTCTTGTCGATGATGTCCTCCATCATCTTCAGCGCCTTGGTCTGGTCATGTAGCTTTCCAAAAGCTTTGAATGTGAAAATGTCTGGTTTGAAGCCCGCCGTCTCCATGTCTTGGAGTGTCGCCACCGTCTGAGAAATGTTCTGCATCGATGCGTGACCTTTGGTGAGCGTATTCCATGTTATCAGATTCGGCTCGACGGCATGCTCTCGCATGACCTGGATAACCTGCTGAGCTAGTAGGCGATCGCTGCGGTTCATCAAGCCTCGCAGCAGAATCGTGAATGTGATGGCGCTCGGAGCAGGATGAATCGGGCTGGCCGCGATGCTCCCGCTGCTCTCTAGCCGTGGTGTGCCATCGCCAGAGGCGCCAGGCTTAAGATTGTCTCTCAACATGTCGCCAAAGACTTGCAAGGCTTGTCGGGAGAGTCCCTTGTGCTCCGTCATGGCCATGATGAAGGTGTCATGGATGAGGCTGCCCTGGTTCTTGACGAGCTGCGTCGCCGAACTCTCCGTCTGGCTCTCTTCCTCGATTCGAGACTTGAAGAAGCCGTAAAATGACATCAGGTCGTATGGCTGCTGCAGGCTCTTGATGTAGGCCCGGAGCATGATGGCAATCGTTGTCGAGCTCGGTTGCAGTCGCTCCCCTTCGCCGACGGAGAAGAACTTGTCAATCACGGGCAATATGGAATGCTGAAAATCCCATATCCTCTGCCGATGCGCCTCCGAGGTAACCAAGTCCTTGCTCTGCTCCGCGCTGAATGGCTTCGGCGCCAGCATCAAAGGGAGGGAGTCGGGCAGCCATCGCTGCAAGGGCTCGAGATCAAACTGTTTCGCATAGATGCGCAGCATCGGCTCAAAGATGGGTAAAACCCAGGGAGCGCGGAGCCTCTTCTCACGAGACTCCATCGACGCAAAGTAGAAAATGCTGTGCAATGCATTGTTCAGCACATCGACGTATGGCGCATCCGCAGCCCTCGCAACGTCCAGCGCCTTGATCACGTTGATGACTTTGAGACTGTTCTTGGCCCCCCTGAACACCGTCGCCCACGACTTGGCATCCAACTGGACGCCAGACTCGTAGAACAAGAGCGCTAGCCGAATAGCCTCCTCTACCTCGTTGTGCTGGCAGAGCGAGTCGAAGAACGCAGTGGAGTTGGCGACATTGGGCGAGAACCCCTTCTCAACCAGAGCTTGAAGGGCATCTTTCGGCGAAAATGGCTGTTTGTGATGCCTTAGGCCGTCATTAACCACCTTGCAGTGTAGCAGTGACGTGATGACGCTCGCCAATCGGGCTTCGTTGAGGTCCGCCCCAGCATCGGCCAAACCCTTGACAATGTCAAAAGCGGTCTCTTTGTGTGCCATGTCGCCAGCCAAATTCCTCGCGAAATGTATCAGTGTGTTTGCGTGCATTTTACACGCGGCCCTGCTCAAAATGCGGTACAGCTCCTCCGTCTGGTCGCTTGGAAGTTTACGGGCCAATAAACCAAAAGTCCTCTGACCAAAGGGAACGTGACCAGCAGGAACGTCTTCGACAATCTTGGCCACCAAATGAAGCGTCTCCTCTGCATGAAGTGTCCGTTCTCGGAGAGACTTGAATCTGTCAAGGTCCAAACGTTGGGCGATAATCAACAGGACGTCGTGAAGTGCGTAGCCAGGCGGCAAGGGATCCATGGTGGCTTCGAGCACGAGACTGGCCTTGTCGGGTCTTAAATGCAGGGTTGAAAGCATGACCAGAGGCCACTTGTGGACCCGAGTCTCCGCGTCCAGGGACATCCACGCCTTGCGCATCGCCGCCATGGTGTCGAGCTCGAACAGCCACTTGCCATCCTCGCGCCAGGGCCAGGTTGAAGGGTCTTTCGGCTCCGAGACTCTATGAAGCTTCGTCTTCCAAGACTTGAACGCCCGTCGAGCCGCCAGCACTTCGGATTCGGGATATTGGTGGCGGATGTAGCCCCATTGGTGATGTATCAGTCGTTCCTCCTTCAAGCGGTTCCATGCCTCCATCGTCAAATGCCCATGACCGGAACCATTCGATCGACTGGAGCTGACCGAAGCCAGCGCTCGTCGTGTCGTCGGTGTGCTAAATCGTGACAACGTTTGAGCCTGGCTCGGACTCTGTTTCTCGGACTTGGAGCGTTGCCCGCCTCGGCTGGCCGTTGACAGATGTCTATGCTTTGGGTTCGTGGAGTCGTCGCCTCGGGTATTTCGCTCCACATCCTCTTGAAATCTTCCTGGCCGCCGCAACCTTTCTTCCGCATCGCGCGTTATGTCACGACCAGAAGTGTGACCGTCTTTTGTCGCATCTTCACCAGTTTGGCCGACCAATTGCGACGTTGAGGCAGCGTGTGACCTGCCCGACTCGCTCGCAAACGAGGGCTTATCATCGTGCACATGCCAAGCAGCTTCTCGATCGTGAGCATTGGGATCCGAGGTCGTCTGCCGCGTAAGGTTGTGTGTAAAGGCTGTGAATCGTCGGAGGTGGGACCGGTTCGACGGTCGCAACGGCAGTAGGGTCCGCACAGACACAGAGAGCCTGACGAAGCCGGCGCGACTCATCGAGGCCGCTGGCATATCAACGGCACCGAATGCAAACGGCTGCAAGCCGTCGTCATGGTGCAGAGTCGTGGAGTTGATCGATGACAGAGCCAAGAAACTCGCTTGAGGGTGACCAACGTTGAACCTTGCGAAATTTGGAGCAGACATTTTAGCACCATCACTAGCGCTGATCCCCTGTCGAAATAGCCGCTGTTGCGCTAAGAGCAGAGTTGCGGCTCTGAAGCTTCCGATTTTGCCCCGCCGGCCTTGTTCAAGACTTTACTCGTACATCCACGATTCCACGAGCATCACCAGGTTCATACACTACAGAGCTGCGCACCATGTCGTCGTCCCTCAATACCCTCGGAGCTGCGTCCGAGGACCGCAAAGCCCGACTCGCGCAACTGAGAGGCCTTAAAAGGAAGCAACCCAATGATGAAGTCGTCGCGCCAGAGGCAGAGCGATCTCCGTCGCAACAAGAAGAGTCCGAGGCGACGCGACAACACCTCTCTGGGCGCAACTACGACTTCGAGACAAAAGGGCCGAAACTAGGCTTCGAGCACATGCCAAACGAGGGGCTCGAGAAGCCAACCCTGGAGGAGCAAGCCGCCGAGGTGGAGGCTGAAGTCAGGCAAAAGGCTGCCGAAGACGCCCTCGACGACAAAGGCATTGATCTGTTCAAGCTGCAGCCTAAGAAGCCGAATTGGGACCTAAAGCGAGACTTGGACAAAAAGCTGGAGATACTGAACGCGCGAACGGACAACGCCATTGCCAGACTGGTTCGGGAGAGGATAGCGGGTGCGCAAAAGGCGGCGCAGCAGAGCGGAGCCGCCGCAAACGGGGCCGTGGACGGAGAAGCAGTTGGAATGGATGGCGTGGCTCTGGTCGAGGGACTTCGAGTCAGGGAAAAAGAAGAAGAGCAGGAGGAGAGGCGGGAAAGGGAAGAGGATGAGGCATTGGTCGCGTAGCGGGCCAATCTGCACCGCGCGGGTCCCCGGGTTTGCAACAATCGGTTTGGAGTTCAGTCTGGAGACTAACGGCCGTTATTTATTTATAACTTTGATACCCAATCACCTCCCATCACCTTCTGCCCTCGCCTGTTTCTCTGGTCAGGGCTAGACGCTTGCTAAAGGGGCTCATACTCCGCTCCCGAGGAGGCTGGTCTGCTTGCCGTCTCCCTTGTCCCATGCTGCCCCTGTCCTCTCGAGGGCCACCTACGGAGTCGCCCCGCGAAGTGCGATACTGCCCTTCACCCTGCCGTCTCGCCATCACTGGTTCTGGTGATCTTAAAGAGTCCCACCGCCGCGGGTCCCTGGAATCTTCAGACTTGAATGAGTCTCTTCTCGACTGCTTCGAGGAACTGTAGTCATCCTTGTGTCGTGGCGGTAGATCGTCTCGGACTCGATACGGTCGTTCATGCCTTTCTGGTGTTGGGGAGCGACTGCCGCGAGATAGAGGACGCCGCCGAACACGTTGCGGTGGTGACATGCTGTGACCCTCACGGGACAGAGAGCGCGAATGTCTCCGTGCCGGTGTTGGGCTGCGACTGTCACGCGATGGAGAGCCTTGCCGTCCGCGCGGCGGTGATGTGCTGCCGCTGTAGCTCCGGCTATAGCTGCGACGATGAGGTCGCTGCTTGTCGCCACTCACAGGCGCTGGACTACGCTTGCGCCTCGAAGATGTGGACTTCTTGCTCATGGAAATCCTTGAGTCCCTCGAGGCATTTGTTGAAACTGTCGAGACCGAGTCTATCGAGGCCGATCTTCGGCGCTTTGAAGAAGACTCAATCAACGCATCCTCGCGATCATCGAGCTCCCGCTTCTTCGCACGTTCAGTCTCGCTTTTGGCAAGCTCCTCATCGGCGACCCCTTTCCTATCGCCGTTGTCAGTGCGGGATACGTGGGAGACTGTTGCTCGCTCACTCACTTCTTTTCCTCTGGTTCCAAGAAAGTGTTTGTGAGCTTCGGCACGAGCTTCGGGTTCCGTAGCTGCTGGGAGCGCGAGGGGCGCGACACATATGGCCGTTCCTGCGAAGAAGACTTGCACTCGTACGAGTAATGACGTTCTGGGACTGTCAGCCTTGGGGTGAAAAGGTCGGGTTGCGCTATACATATCTCGTTTCAAGCACTTCTGGCACTGAACGTTGGCTGGGGTAGACCGCGATGGCCCTCCGCGGCCTCTGGGGGCGAACATGACGCGAGGCCGATACAGTGAGAGGGCAAGCTTATTGAGAGAGGTACCAAACGCTCAAAGGCAAGGATTTATATTGAATGCCGCGACGGGTGAGCCTGGTTCCATGAGTGCCAGGTCAACTGAAGAACTGACGCTTGAGGTCCTAGCTAAGGTTAGGCAGTCTAAAGCGCTGACTAAAAGCAAATCGCACTCGTTGCATAGCAGCTCACGTGATGTGCACCGTGGAACGGCGCGGGAGATCCCGCCATGTGGCTTGGTCGAATTCGAGCATCGACGGCATGGCCAGAGTCCGACTCTCACCCAACGCTTTCACGTAGGACAGAGGGCCAGTAAGCCGTCAGGTGACGGTCCTTCATGTGTCATCGATCGGGCAGACAAATGAGGCGAGCAACGTCGTGAGTCGGTGGCAGCCAAACAGCCAAGACAGAGGCTCAGCCGGGTTACATAAGCAGCACACAAACCTTCATTTTCTCGTGACAGGCGCTGGGAGGCTGAAAGAGGAATCTGCCGGCGCTAGGTCACTTCTGGGCTCAGCTTGAGGCTCGCAGTCCCTAAACATCCTCCTGTAATTGTGCAGACTCTACGTCGACTCGACCCGATGGCATCGGCTTGAACCGCCCATCGGACATCAGCATTCCCCGTCAGGCTCCGGACTCTGCAGCGGCGCTCCGAGGGCGCCTGCAAGCCTGCTGCTGTAAGTCTGCTCCTTGCCCGGCGCAAATCAAGACTTGCAGCCTCGAAACCACCCCTCTCTGTTGCGAGCATCCCCTCGCGGCGACGCTGCCGTCGCCTATCGTCATTGCGCCGCCGTTCCACACTCCGAAAGCTCTGCCTACCATCGGTGCCCTCTTCTGACCTCCATGACTGTAGGCCCCACTCTCCTAGGACGCGCGACGGCCATCGTGAAGCGACCACTCGAACACGGAGAGGCACGCCTCCTCCCCAACCATCGAAGCCTGACGACGATGCCCCTCCCGTCACAACTATGAGAAACGATAACCTGTCTTCTATTCGCTGGTCTGCTTCGATCGATTCTGTTTATTGAATTCGATTCTCGTCTTGTCTCTTTGATCCGACTCGAGCCGCCTCTGATACCTCTTGTCGGCGACTATCCGTCAGCAGTCAGTCATTGTCTGCTGTAGTACTTGATCTTCTGCAACAGAGCCCCTGCGCGATTGGAAATTCAGCCACGCCGATTCTGCATCATGGCAACTGCGCAGGTCTCCCCAGAACTTTCCAGGTCTTCTTTTGCCAAGGTACGCCGTTCCCCTACCGTCTCTCCCGGATTCGCGCTCTCTCGGACACTGACACCCATTGTAGGTAGCTGCCTCTGTTTCAGATAAGCTCCCATCCGGGCCAAACCCGGTCACCGAACAGACCACAAGCACGAGGCACGGAGCTAGCATGGCCACCCCTATTATTGTCAGTGGTGCGTCGGCGGACATTGGTCGTTCGCAGAATGCGTTTCCCGTCAAGCCTGGAGGCCACCATACCGCAAGAGGAAACCTCGCAGTCGTAGACAAGGTGACTGCGTCGTTGACCGACCTGAGGCTCGGCTCACGGGTTCCTAGTCTTGTCGTCGACGGCAGCGGCTCCGCGCTCGATCGCCAGCGCGCAATGGTGAGCAGGGAGAGTGCATCTGACGAATCGCAAAAATGCGACTCGAGCTCTGAGCTGGGAACCAAGCCTCCAAGCTTGGACGGCAAAAGCATTACATCGGGAACGACCTTCGCCATGGATGAGAAGGAATCGCTGCGTCCCGACGATAGTGCCAGCGTCAAGGCCGCAGCTGAAGACGACGATGCCCTCTCTGTTCGAGGATCATTCATAGCCGGCTCCCGTATGAGTTCCGATGTTGCTGCGAGAGCTCGCGGCGTTCAGTTGGGAGATATACCTGAACGCGGGCTGGCGCATCCAGCTCCGGGATTACACTCACATCGCCTTTTGACGCCCCAGAGTTCCTCATCCGAGCAACCCCCAGCTCTCAACTCCGTCATGCCGCTGAGCGCTGAAGGGTCTTCTGATGCCTTGAACGTCATCTACCGGCAGGCGCCTGACGAAAAGCTGCTTGATGCACTGGCAAGCCCCAGGGACAAATACTTCCTCCTACGACTTGAAAAAGATGTCATCGACTTTGTGCAAGATTCCAAGTATGTCGACTCGCACACTTATTATTGTGCTTATATTGACATTCTCAGGGAACCTTATATGGATCTGCCTCCATCAAACTCATTCTGTAGGATGCTGACGCACAAGCTGGCGGACTACTATCACATGACGCACTCTTATGAGCCTCATATTGGATCCGTTCGCATATTTCGAACGCCTTTCTGCCGCGTCCCGCCGTCTTTGGCAACCATGGCACCACAGGCCGATGCCTCAGCCAGCAGCACACCGCCTCCTGCGGTCTTGCCCAGAAAGATCATGCGCCGAGGCCAGGATTATGAAGGAGGCCCTTTCAGTGCTGGTGCCTCGAAGGCCACATCAGAATCCGGGAGCGATGGAAGGGACAAGTTGCCTCTGTCCAAAGAGAAGTAAGTTTCCAAGTGACGGTTACTCGCGGCCGTCTGCTAAATAGTCCCCAGGCTGTCAAGAGAGGAGCGGGAGGAAATGTACAAGCTGGCGCGAGAGCGCATCTTTGGCAACTCGGAAGAGAGTGTACAAGGTATGATATCCAAAACCTGCCGTCGTACTTCCATATCAACTAACGACTTCCAGAAATTGACGGGGAGAACGAGATGTCCCGCACGAGCTCGGTGTCTGCTACCAATAAAGCAAACGCTACGAAACGTGGCAAGACCGGCAAGCAGCGACGCGATGACTCGGACAGCTTCGACTCGAGGAACCAGTACACAGCGTACTGGGGCCCGCAACAGCAGACTTGGGCATCGCAGCCCCAAAGTCAGTTCGTCCCTCCGACGCATAGCCCATTCCATGCACAGACTCCGCCAGTGTATACAGGACAACCGGCGCCCGTCTATGGTCAACAGCCAGCTGCGTATCCTGGCATGCCTAGCATGGCACCCAGCCCTGCTAATCCCGCTTATGGGTTGCCTCAGGTCAGTATAGCCTGCAAATTACAACGCGGACTTCATGGCTAAACTAAGCATATAGTACTCACCTCAGCCTCCACAGCAAAGGTTTCAGCCCGGCGGAAGTCCGATGACAGCATATGGATCGCCAGTTCCACCAGCCGCCGTGCCACAAGGCTGGCAACCTGGTTTCAACCCTCCTGCCTATCAACCAAGAGCACCTGCGCCATCAGTATCGTACTCTCAGGCTGGCATCCCGTATGCCTTCGGACAGCTCCCGTCGAACATCAACCCTCACGATCCGAAGAGCCAGCACCCTATCCCAGGTAGCTACAATCGAAATCATGCTTTCAACCCCAAGACTCAGTCTTTCATCCCCGGTGGATCCGGCATGCACTCGGCCCAGCCTCCGCAACCGCCCTTCACTGCTCCTGGATCCCACCATAGCAGCCCATTGATTGGAACTCCCCATCTCGCCTACGCTGGATTTCAAACAGGGGCCCTGCCACCGCCGTATGGGGGAGGGTACGGCATGGCGAGGCAAGGATCTAACAACTCCATCCCTTCTTATCACGGACCTCCCCATGCTCAGCATATATCTTCCATGCAAGCCGTGCCGCATCCTGTCCAGCAGCATCTCCCTCAAAGCCCCCAAATGCATATACCTACGCGGCCAGCAGGTCCTCAGGGACCAAGTTTGATATATAGTCACTTGCCGACTTACGGCAACCCGGCGACATTACCGCAGAAACCGAGTAACGGGATCTAAGCAGCATGAAAAGCGATGTCTTGGGCGAGAAGCCCCACACGGCGTACAGGGACTTTACGGGCATCTTGGCGTTAACGGTGGATAGGACAACGGGCGTTGAGTTTTTTTCCATAGGCTATTGCCTCCTTTTAGACGAGATACACACGCAGGGGACAGCCCGTCATTGAAAGACTGCAGGAGGATTCAATCCCATTTCTAAAAAGTTCTTAGGCGCCGACATGTCTGCCGGCGTACCAACAACGCCATGATGATTTGTGTTGGAACACGGTGCCCATGCTAGCGTCTCGTAATCCATCCAGAGAATGCATGCACCGGACTCACTCTTTTCTCAAGTCGTAGTCCTTTGCCTGCTAAACAATTAACCCAATCCCAAGTCGCTCTCTATTCCGTAGGTTCCCTGGGTTCCCGAGGCTCTCGGGGCTCTCCTCGCTGGCCACCGCCTCTGCCACCGCCGCGGCCGCCTCGCTTGCCACCACGCTGGTTGCCGCCCTTGTCACCCTCACCTTTGCCCTCGCCATCCTTCTCGCCAGTAGCCAGGTTGGCCACCGCCAGTCGCTGAGACAGGTCGATCTGGGTGCGAATAGTGTTCGCCAGGTAGCTGACCATGAGCACGTCCTGAATGTGGTTGTTGAAGTCGCTCTCGATCTGCGACGCGTTGACCTTGGGCGCCAGGGAGAGCGCACTCATCAGGTACTGGCCCAGGGCGTTGTTGGGCTCCTCCTCCTCATCCAATACACCATTCACCCACTCGCTGACCCGGTCCAAGAGGCTCAAAGTCTGCTCAACTGATCGGCCGAGGCCCTCAATGTCTGACACCATGGGCGCAGTTCGCGTCTCAGAGTCCTGTGCGCTCGCAACAGCCTCGAGGGCATTCCTCTCGGCATCGCCATACAGCATCTTGTGGGGGACCTGGATGAACAGGCAGCTCTCGGCGGCGCGCTCAGCGTTGACGGCCACAGGAGCGCTAATGTAGCATCTCGTCTCGATATCCTCGCCGGGCTCGGTGGAGATTGTCAGGTGAAGGGCCGGATGGGGGAAGGTGCCGGTCTCGGGGCTGGCGAAGAAGTTCTGGATCAAGGCGGAGAAGCTGTTGAGCTCGTGGGAGGTGGTGTACCACCCGAGCAGGGACTCGCGCGGGTTGGCTTTCAGGGTCAGGGCGAGCATGTTCTTCTGATATTCGACGTCGACCTCGACTTGATCCTCCTCCTCGGTGTGAGGGATGGCGAAACACGAGCGGACCTCGACTTCGGTGCCATCTTCGGATCGGGTGCCAACGAGGGCGCCAATGACTCGGGTGGACTGGGCATTCTCGCGGACATCCCTTCGCACAGCGTGATCGAGGATGGACAGAACAGCCTTGAATGGTGATGGGTCAGTACAGACATCTCCAGCATTCGAGACCTGTGGACAAGGTGACCGCCAAGGGGGGAGGAGGGGAGGGGTACCTGAGGCTGGATATTGACGCTGAGCGGGGCAATGTTTGTTTGGATGCCAACGTTGCCGTGAGCCAGCGGGCGCGCGAGATGTATGAAGCGCTCGGTAGCAGCAGCCATGCTGGGCAGATGGTCGACGGACGGCGTGGAAGTTTGCGGGTTCGGGTGGATGTGGAGAGGGAGGAAGAGTGAGGCTTCGCCGCTTGGTCTGGGTCGTCGTCGCGATGTCGCCAAAATTCGCTGATTTTGTGATTTGCAGGTTTGGGGGCTCCACCTGGGGGTTGTGCGCACTTAGATAAGCAACGATAAGATGTGTGGCGCACTGCCGCCCACGCCTGCCCCACCATGGTGTGGCTGGAGACGGCTGTCCTGCAAGGCTGAGAGCTGGACTTTTTTTGGTCTTCATCGACTCAGCGTGGGGTGCATGCCACTTGCAACAACACTCCCACTGATCTTCTCGTTCTGTTGAGATGGGACCTCGAGGACGAGGCGGCAACTTTCGAGGGCGTGGATCCGGATCCCGAGGCAGAGGAGGACGGGGAGGAGCTCGCGGAAGAGGGCGAGGCCGCGGCGGCTCAAGCCGTTTTGGTCCCACAAGACGATTTGACGGAGATCGTCTCGCCGACAAAGATGAGTATGTTGGCGATTCATACAAACTGATAGGATGGGATGTGGTCTGACCTCTTGCTACAGATCGGAAAGCGAAGAGTCTGACGATAGCGCCGAGGAGAACCGTGACGAAGAGCTGGACGATGTTGCTTCTGAAGACGATGAAGACGAGGAACCCTCGGCCCGTCCATACATGACGCTTTTGCAAAGTCTCAACGACTCGAGCGCGTCAGCACCAAAAGCCAAGAGGCGGAAGCTGGATCCTTCAGAGTCGCTTCAGCATGCGGAAAGCCCGCCATCTGAAGCAGAAGATGCAAGCGAAGGCCCCGAAGATGTCGACCAAGTCGACGAGGACGAGGATCCCGCCATTGAACTGGATGAGCAGCCAGACGAGGTGTCCGACTCGGAAGACGAAGATGCCCTGGCGGATGCTTTTGATCTTCACTTTGCTCACCCGGACGAGTTGACCGTGGCGAAAGGTGTCAAAGCAGTCAAGAATGGCGAGTGGGCCACCAAAAGGGCACTGATGCAGTCATTGAGGGCGACTATGATGTTTCCGGGATCCGAGTACAGTTTCGATGCGCCGCAGCCAGCTTCTGGGCTGGATGACTTTGACATCAAGCAAAAGCTGAGGGAGACAGCCCGCAAGAAAATGACAAAACTTGACGACGCGCAAAAGGCAGTCTTGCCGTTGTTGTTCGACTACCGAGACATCTTGCATTGCGATCGAACAGTCAAGAATGCCGACAGCCTCCGACAGGCGGTTTGCCTTCACGCACTAAATCACGTTTTCAAGTAAGCATGTGCCATTGAGCTCACATCTCTAGGTCCTGGACGAACTAACGTATCAAAGGACACGGGACCGAGTCATCAAAGATAATTACAAGCTCGCAAAGGATGGGCCGGATACGGAACTCGAACTCCGGGATCAGGGCTTCACCCGCCCGAAAGTACTGTTCCTTGTCCCTACCAGGAACTCCTGCGCTAGGATTGTAAACATCATACGCGATCTGTGCGATATCGACCAACAGGAGAATCGCAAACGATTTGAAGAGTCCTACATCGAGAAGGAGTCTAACTTTGGTGAAGATCGACCCGCCGACTTCAGAGATTTGTTTGAAGGCAACGATGACGACATGTTCCGCCTAGGCGTCAAGTTTACGCGCAAGACCATCAAATACTTTTCTCAGTTCTATAACTCCGACATACTGTTCGCCAGCCCGCTGGGTATGCGGATGGCCATAGGTTCCGAAGAGGACAAGAAGAAGCCAGACTTTGACTTTCTCAGCTCAATCGAGATGGTCATCGTGGACCAGGCGGACGGTCTCCTAATGCAGAATTGGGAGCACGTCGAGTACATCTTTGAGCACCTCAACCTGCAGCCCAAGGACGCGCACGGCTGCGACTTTAGCCGTGTCCGGAACTGGTATCTGGAAGACTGGGCCAAGTATTTCCGACAAACAATCATGTTGTCGGCTTTCAATACGCCCGAGCTGTCAGAGCTGCAGCGGGTGCATTGCCACAATTGGGCTGGCAAGGTGCGGCTGCAGCCGGAGTACCCCGGAGTCATACAACAGCTCGGCATCAAAGCCAGGCAAACTCTCTCCCGGTTCCAGTCCGCTTCGGTGGACAAGGATCCAGACGCCAGATTCGAGTACTTTGTGTCCGCCATTGTCCCTACACTGGCCAAGCGGGCCAAGGACTCAACCGGCACTCTCATCTTCGTCCCATCCTACCTCGACTTTGTCCGCGTGCGCAACTACTTTGCAAACTCGCCTACTGTGGGCAGCATCACATTTGGCGCCATCTCCGAGTACACGGACGTCCCGGAGGCATCCCGCGCGCGCTCGCACTTTCTGTCTGGCCGTCACCGCGTCCTCCTGTACACGGAGCGAGCGCACCACTTCCGCCGCTACCAATTCAGGGGCGTACAAAAGGTGATTTGCTACGGACTGCCAGACAATCCCATCTTCTACAAGGAGATCACTGGAGAGTATCTGAGCAAGAGCGAGCAGGACCTGAAGATTGAGCCGGGGCAGGGAACGGTGAGGGTCATGTTCTCAAAGTACGATGTGATGAAGCTGGAGAGGATCGTAGGGTCCAAGAGGGTTGGCAAGATGATACAGGAGCGAGGCGATACATTTGACTTTATATAGTGGTCGGTAGGCAAGTTTAAGTACATGCCAGAACCCGCTGCACTGAATAGAATGCCGGCTTAACAAGATGAGCCCGTTTCCCATGTGAGCCAGGTCGTAACATGTCGATGGCTGACCTAGCCATCCCTTCTGTGTTATGCTAATGATATAGATACACGTACATCGCGCGTCTTCACGCCATACTTTACGGGCAGCCCTCACCCGCTCTCAAAGACACGCTACCTTGATGGCCGCTCAGACTCTCCCGCCGTCTTCTTGACCGAATCTGGAACTATCCCACCAGCCATACCCTGCACTGCGGCACTTTCCCTCTCTGCCAGTCTGGCCGCTTCGGTATTCTTGGGCTCGGGCACGGCAGGAGCACCACCGTCGTCGGCCGTCTCGAGGGCCATGAAGCGCTGCACCATCTGCTCGAGGTCCTCGTCACCCCGAAACTGCGTCACCTTCTTCATGTTCTGCTTCGTCAGCGGGGTCGAGTCGCGGCCTCGCAGGCGGTCCCGAGCCAGCGCCTTGGCCGTCATCATGAAGCGCGAGTCCTTGGGCCCGTCGACGAATTCGAGAATGGAGCTCTCGCCCTGGTCGTACGTGTTCTTGGGCTCGGTGCGCACGACGCGCGTGTAGCCGCCTTCCCGCGTCAGGTATCGGTTCCGCAGCTCGCCGAAAAGCTTGGGAAGCAGGATGTGTGGTGTCTGTCCATCCTCCCGTCAGCGACTAATGCTCCATCATGATTGTCTCCAAGGGGTGGCTGCGTACGTAGAGGATGCCTTGCGCTGACCTCCGGCACGGCTCATTGTTCCTCTTTGCCAGCGTAATCAGCTTCTCGGCCAGCCGTTGCGCCTCCTTGGCCTTTGCATGTGTCGTCTGGATGTGCTCGTGCTGCACCAGCTGGGTCACCAGGCCGCGCAGCAGCGCCTTTCGCGCGGACGAGTCGCGGCTGAGATGCCGATACTTGACGAGACCGCCGGCCATGGTCGTCGTCGGGGTCGAGGGATCGTGTCGGGAGGGAGCAAGGGATGTTGACTTCGGAAAGTGCTGCAAGAATCGGGAGCAGCCTTGCCGGGGAAAATGGTCAAGGATGCGGCAGGAAAATGCGCTCCGACAGTGGCGCGACCCGCTGGCGCTGAGTGTTCTTATTGGCTGATGAGCACTCTACGGTTGGACACTTCAACATCAGCGCATGGAGCAGTTGCACTGAGCAGGGCAAATCAATCAACTTGGTCGCTATAAGAATTGAACCGTTCTATACCGTGAAGTCACCGCCAGGGGCCACATCGCGTTCGCTTCTGAGCTCGCGCTAATAACTCGGAGGCCGTGAGCTGACTATCATGTGCCTGGGCAATTGTGGCCAAGAGAGATTTACCAAGGAGGCGTTGTCGTTGAACTCGACGAGACTTGTTCGGAAGTTGTGAAAAGACAATTGACAGCGGCCAAGCCGCCGATGTACGGATGTCTGGTTGATCGCGTCCTGTTTATGGCGGTCTTCGGTGGACCTTGAATGTTGGTGTGAACTTGGAAGCCGGCGCGGCTCGGCCTCCGGCAGCGGGAATTTTTGGGGCCGGCGTATTTTCTGTGCCGCGGAAAGCTCCCTCAGCTACGGTACGTCAAGCCTCGACGTGCTCAACTGCAACCCGCACATTCCCTGCGATCGACATCCCGACCTGCTGCTGGTCTTTGTTACGAGCTTCAACACACCATGAGAAGCCGCAGATAGGTTCTCTCTCAGCGTTTCTTTGTCTGCAGCGAACGATCCGACGAGCGAGCGTTTGCTCCCGCACCTTGTCGACCTAGACATCACGACAGAACGAAACGATGGGCTTCGCAACTGGCTTTGTACGCAAGCATCCTGCTCTATCTACTAATTGACTCTACGAACTGCAAGCTTACAAGCCCGACAGACCGGTGGTGTCACCCTGACCCTCTCCCTGGCATACCTCTCAGTCCTCGCGCACCAGCGCAACCGCGACCGGCAGGCCCAGTCTCTTCGCGCCCAGGCCCTCGCTCTGCAGAACGTCGTCGATCCGATCCCCCAGCCGCTCCCCCCCACACGCTCCGAAGTCGCCGCCGCACAACGAGCGGCTTCGGTCGAGGTCGCCAAGGACAGATGGAACGCAGAGGTCGAGAATGCAGTCCGCTGGGTGCAGCTCACCGACTGGGACGAGGCGCGCGAGGGCTTGGAGCGTCGCATTGCGAATCTGTGGGCAACGGCCATCGGAGCCTCTGTAGACGAGGCGGAGAAGGCGGGCGACCAGCTGGAGCCTGTGGCGAGCAAGGCCTCGGCCGTTGCACGCGACGCCGGCAGCAGCGTCATTGCGGCTACGAAGGGTGCATTCGACAAGGCAAAGGAGAGCGGCGAGCGTTTCCAGTCTGCCGTCGAGAACAAGGCACTCGAGGCCAGGCTCGCAGGCAGACGAGAGGCCGCGAGAGTAGAAAGTGAGGCAAAGGAGAAGGCCGCCGAAACTCAAGGCGTCATCGCCTCAGCAATTGAGAAGGGCAAGGACACGGCCCAAGAGATGGTTGGCCGAGTCAAGTCTGCTGTGGGCATTGCCGAGGACAAGATAGCGGCCGCGGTGACGGGCAAGACGCTGAGTCCCGTCGAAAAGGCGCTGCAGCAGCGATACGAGAAGCCCGAGGCCAAGGTCAACCGCACTGTGGCCGAGGTACTAAGGGAGAGATATACGCCGCTGGAGAAGCGGGATGATACGGTGCTGAGGGGCTTGTAGATTTAGATGTGGAGGGACGGAGGATGCTTGGGCCAGGGCCGTGGGAGTGACAATGATTGTTTCGTTGTGGCATCAAACGCCGCTCAGCTGTGTGTTGGTTGATGCATAGATATGACTTGGCAGAAGACGAGCTCGACAAGGAGTCGAAGGCAATTCAAACAAGCATCTGGTAGTGGTGAGCTAAAGAGGGCCTACATGGACGTGACGCGGTTGATCTTGTACTGCATGTCGACGTACACGGCCGCTGCAGTATTCCGTAGACGCGTACGGAGCAAGGTATTTACTCATTGACAGACGAGCAGAGTGCGCACTGCAGATGCTCACAACCACACGGACATGCGAGTTGCCGGGGCTGAGTGCCGGTGCAGGAAAGCTCAGCCGCGAGCGTTGCGTGGGCGTCAAGACGCCGATATGTCATGTCAATTGAGGCAGCATGATTCCATTGCACCCGGGCTGGAGCTGCTCCATCGCCAGGGTCGCTGGCTGGGCTGCTCCGGCAGCGCGTAGCCCAGCCCAGCGTCAATAGGAATAGGTACGAGTAGACATCGGAGCTACGAGTAGGTAAATTTTCAACGCGACATGCAGCGCAAATCCGACGCCGAGCATGCCCGACGTGGAAAAGATGGACAAGAGAGCAATCAAATGGCAGCATCGCTATTCGCCCGCACCGACATCCGAAGCCGTGCCCCCTTCGGCATCAGCGCACCCGAGTTAAGCCCGCAACAAGCACGGCACGCGACGGCGCCTTATTAGCAAATGCGGCCCGCTGATTGGATGGGATCCGCCACGGCCAACGGCCGCTCCGGAGCGTGCACCCCAGGCCGCCCCAGGCCCAAGGCGTGCCCGACTGGCTGACAGTGCTTGTCGGGGTCCCCCCCACCCTCGGTGCAGTCCGGGGACAGGAAAAACGTCGCCACCTCCAACTCGATCCCGCCTTGTGTTGATAAACCTCGTTCATCAGTCAGTCCCGACAGTGCACCGCCGTCACCAGTCCGCACACTCTGCTCTGCTTTGTCTCGTCTCGCCTCGTCGCTCGTATACCCACCAGATCAATTGCGTCTCTTTCGTCTCCTGGGGCCCCCGCTTGCGGTCTGCGACGTTTGACATTTACTCCGACTCCATATTCCGATTCTCGCCACAACAATTCCTGTCACGAATTGCCTGTCCACCATCGCATCAAATCCTCAAGCATTCAGCTGCACACGCCTCAATGTCCTTCTCCAGCCTTGTCCAGGACCTGACACTCCGCGACACCAACGGCGGTCGCCGCGCCGGTCCGCCGGGGTCCATCTCGACCATGGACATGGACGACCGCGCCTCCCACATCTCGCGCGCCATGTCGTACACCAGCACTGCTGCCACCAGCGTCAGCATCTCCGGCGACATCTCCAGCCAGCTGCATGGCGGCTACTTCCATCCCTTGGCCCGTTCCTGGCAGGCTGAGCGCCAATTGACAAAGGTGTGTGGGTAATCGCTCTACCTTGCGACGATGGCTACTGACTACCTGGTGCCCTCTAGTCCATGCTGATCTACCCCCTCTTCATCACTGACGGCGACGACGACATGATCCTGGTCCCGTCGCTGCCCGGCCAGCACCAGCTGAGCGTCAGCAGGCTCGTCTCATTCCTCGAGCCTCTCGTGCGCAAGGGCCTCCGATCCGTCATGCTGTTCGGTGTACCCTTGAGGAACGGCAGCAAGGACGCGCTCGGAAGCGCTGCCGACGACCCCGAGGGCCCCGTCATTCGGGCCATTCGCCAAATCCGCCGCCGCTTCCCGCAAATCTTCATCTGCACCGACGTCTGCCTCTGCGAATACACCTCACACGGCCACTGCGGCATCCTGCGCGACGACGGCAGCCTGAACAACCAGCTGTCCGTGGATCGCATCTCGGATGTGGCTATTGCATACGCCAAGGCCGGCGCGCATTGCGTTGCGCCGTCAGACATGAACGACGGACGTATTCGCGCCATCAAGTTGAAGCTGATTGAGGAGGGTATTGCTCACAAGACTGTCCTAATGTCCTACTCGGCCAAATTCTCCGGCTGCCTCTACGGCCCATTCCGCGATGCCGCGGGCTCTGCGCCGTCATTTGGAGACCGCAAATGCTACCAGCTGCCCCCCGGCGGTCGCGGCCTCGCCCGCCGAGCCATTACGCGCGACATCGGTGAGGGCGCCGACATCATCATGGTCAAGCCCGCCAGCCAGTATCTTGACATCATCAGCGACGCCAAAGAACTGGGCAAGGACCTGCCGGTGGCCGCCTACCAAGTCAGCGGCGAGTTCGCCATGATCCACGCTGGAGCCAAGGCCGGCGTCTTTGACTTGAAAGCCATGGCTTTTGAATCGACCGAAGGCATCCTCCGCGCCGGCGCCACGATTGTGGTCAGCTACTTTACTCCCCAATTCTTGGATTGGCTGGAGCATTAGAGATGGACGATAGAGATTTATAAAGCGGTACCAGGGAATGCACAACGACGGCGTTATGGATTTACAGATTAATGATAGAAAGCGCTGTTGTGGCCATCGAATCGGGTGGCAGATGCCGCCCCTTTTGGTGGCCTCGACAGTGAGGCCTGATACCGCCCGCGAAGTAATCTATCTAGCTACTTGAAGTAGGGCAGATAGCGATCGACAGCTGTCGAGAGGGGGCGCCGTTGCATTGCCTCAAGTCCCTAATATGAACTCCGAACAAATAGTTCTTTTTGGGTGCTTAAGCGTACGATAGCAAGGATCATTGAAATCAGAGCACTATTAAACCTTTAGTAAGAAAATGGTAGGCTATTTTAAATATTCTTACCAAATACCCTTCGTCACAAGTATCTTTGTAGCGCCTATATATCCATCTTACCTTGCCCCGCTCACCGCTCGGAAGCCTTTTTCTCCCATTGGCTAATTTAGCAGTTGACGAGCATAGTTGGGTATCCGGATTACATATCTATATTTACTTTAGGTTTTATGATCTTCTTTTAGTAACAAGAGCTAGGTTTACTTACACCAAACCGGACCGATTGTACATTAGGGTCCGCGAATATTTCGCTAGGCGGGCGTAATATTGGGCTTAAGCTTTTCATATATGCAAAGGGAGCCTGAACGTAAGTCTCTCCGGTAGCCGGTGCCGGAGGAGCCTGAGGGGGGCCGGGCGAAGCTGGGGCGGGCGGAGCTGGGGCGGGCGGAGCTGGGGCGGGCGGAAACGGAAACGGGCTAGGGTCATCCCAAGCCGGATCCCATAGTATGCCATCATTAGAGGGCGGGAGAAAGATGAATCCGGGGTCACGAGGGCTAGGTAAATCTTGCGGCGGAGAGTCAGAGGACTGTGAGAAGACGCCCTTAATAGCAAAATCGGTTATAGCTATTGCTCGCGGCCGAAGGGCTCGGATGGCGGTGAGAAATGCGAAAAATAGTAAGGTGGCGCTATATCTCATCTTCGGGCTAAGGGGAGTAGAAGGTATTGGGGAGCGCGGTGCCGATATTGGAGAGTCGAAGGTTAAGGGTATAGTCCTTAACGAAAGGGGGAAGAATTAGAAAACTAGAAAGTATATATAGGCAGCCAAAGTAGCGAAAGTTATACTAGAGCCTGCAATTAAATCACTCAACCGTATAGTTGGTTTTTATTTGAGGGACTTTATACCTCCGATAAAGTAACCGAATGCAATACGGGGGGCACCACGGACCGCTACTAAAACCGTATTACATCGTTCGATAGCCGCGTTACAGGCAAAATAAGGTAGATCTCTATCATAGCCAAATCTATAACCAGAGGTACTATAGAGCCGATGTAAGAAAGTACTTTGTCGGGGTATGGGTGCAGACCCCTAACAGGGAAATCAGAAAATCGAAAAAGTAGAGGATCAACAATGGGCCTGACATTGATGGGATCTAAAGGGAACGTCTGGATCCTCAAGATCAGATGGTCACCCATGCGCGTTACTTTATTCATGAGCTCTTCATAGCTTGACAATTGAGGATAGTTATTTCCTCCTACTTTTCTGAGACAGCAGCCATTTTGCTGTTTTGTCTCACTGACTTCCACGATATGATTACCTACGCTTGCCTTGCTGCTATTACGACACTCCTTGAGCTGCAGCCACAGCCGAATTTGCTTGGGCAGGGCCTCATTCATTGTCTCAGTGCAAGGTCGTTGCTCTCGGCTTCTTGTGTGTTCGTTCGTCCTCAACAAAGTACGATCCGATATTATCGTGTGCTATTAGAAATCTCTATATATTCAGACTGGTACCGGCAAGAGCACCGTACCCGATCGGGGATGCCACCTTTCCCAGTGGGTGCAACAAGGTGTTCCTGACTACAAAAACATGTTTGAAGACGGGAGCACGTTGGACGCACAGTGCATCAGGAGCTGCGTCATGACATTTATTACACCGAGTTGACGGGACTCGATTGAGCCCGCACGATACATTGTGCCTCGTTGTTCTCCCATATCGTTCATGCGAGTAGTTCAATAGAGGGCAAGGGACCTCATGCGTCACAAATAACTTGTGATTCTTCTCCACTATTGAATCACCTTGAAATAAGGTTCGAAATCATGTCTCATGAAGGGGTTGCTGTCTCGAAAGACACAGCCCCGATGCCATTCCTTGGCTGTTTTCAGACAAAGTGTCTCTCCCTCATTATTGATGAATAGGGCGAGCGAAAAGAGGTCGCACTTCACCGAGCAACTTTGTGTGAAGCCCGCAGAGCCCGGTAGAGGTCCTCGGGAGCACTGCACGTACGAAATGCATGATCCAAGGCATCTGGTACGTAGCGGCAATGGGCCAAGAACAGGCCTCGTGGGACGTGTTGGCTTGCCGAGGCGGCGCCGTCTGAAACGGGGGCCGCAGACTGCGCTGGGATGGCATCGAGAAAGGTACTTTACGTCTTGTGTGAGTTTGCACGCGACTCGGCT
This sequence comes from Tolypocladium ovalisporum, assembly GCA_024340015.1. Taxonomy (NCBI): domain Eukaryota; kingdom Fungi; phylum Ascomycota; class Sordariomycetes; order Hypocreales; family Ophiocordycipitaceae; genus Tolypocladium; species Tolypocladium ovalisporum. Next base: position 217,468 of record JALHBZ010000178.1, on the reverse strand, counting down.
ACGACCGTTGAGAGGGCGGCATTCGGGCCTACATGCTCGTCTAGTTCGTAGACAGGCATAGGACCTCCCAGCGAGTCACCGTTCTTGGCCTGCTCATAGCGCATGTACTCATGATGGAGGGACACATGGATCTCATGCCCACGTTCACAAAGGTCCTCCCCGACAGGAAGGGGATTCACCCGTCTGGGGCAAACTTTGAGCCAGACCAGGTTGCGTCAATGCGAGGCCGAGCGTAGCGAGGAGAGTCACGGCTCCGACGCGCACCGGCTCCATCTTCTGCCTAGGTACTTTTAGTACGAGAAGAGCCTAGGGGTCTCGGGATTGCATGCTGGCGGGTGCCGTTCATTCTGGTCGGTAGACAGTAACAGACTCGGCCATTTCCACCCGACACCAAGCCTATTTGAGTGTTGAGAATGCGCCAATGTCGAACTCGTGCTTCTGATTCAATCATCTGTGGCTTCATCGCGATACATGCCTCGGGCGTCGCTGCAGAGCGTCATGCATCCACCGATAGTGAAGGAATATTCCGCCAGTATATCAACGCCTGCGACTCACAAATTTCGAGACAAATTGGTGCAGGCTCTCACGCTCGGCGCCCGTTATATTCACCCTACGCCAAGCGGTAAATAAACCTTGGCGTGAATGCAGTAGACAAGTGTTGATGGCCATGAACTGGGTTGCTCTGCTGCCTGCTACGTCGTATCCTTCCGCACCCTGCCGTGTTTCAAGAAAACGGCGAAACGAGCAGCAGCAAGGACAATTGCGTCCTTGATGCGGGCCTGCATCGGGCATTCGAGTTCTGGGACGCCGCCGAAACCGCACAAGGTGCCAGGGGGTGCAGCCACCCCTGCGCCTTGGAAGCTGGTCTGCCGCGCGGGAATCGATCGTCGTCTGGCCCGTCCGCGTTCGCCTAGCCCCGGCTGGAGCGGGGGTAAGAGCCGTGGGGCAGACTGGGGTGCATCAACCTCCGCCAATCGAATGCGACCACCCAGCCGGACTTGGGTATCTCTGTGAGTCTGTGTATTGAGTTCGATGCTCGAACGGAGCAGTTTCGAGGATCGCTGCTCATCCTTTGTAGCGGCGACCCCGAGGGTGTGGGCTTGGGCCGAATCTACCTCGCCGAGGATGCCCCTCGACGGCCTGGTCACCTCAGGTGTCGACGATGGCCCCTCTACTTGCAGTTCGCCCGTCACCCGTTGGGTCCCGTGCGGGTACGACGGTGCGGCTTTCCAGGACACTCCTTCCTCCATTGCATCGCTGCTGGCCAACGTGACTCCAGAAGGAAGGGTGGCATTTTAGTAGTCACCTTCTCTCTTCTCTGCATTTCTCTCTCTCTCTTCTCCCTTTCCCTTTTCACGTTGCCTCTCGGGGTGCTCCTGTGTGGTATATGCTGCCTTCTGGTTCGACCCTCGCCTCACCTCCAGCAGCGTCTTGCGTCACGCCCCCTCGCTCGTCCTGCGTCCCAGTCTGTGTAGCACTCTTTGGGCCAAAAATCCAACCTTCGATCATCTACCGGCCAGCGAACACAAACACCCTGGCAACCACCTGCCTCCCGAAACCCCGTCTTTTTCGTCCGTCTCCGTTGATTCTCCCCCCATGATCCGCCTTGTTGTTGAACCACGATGAACGGACACGCCATTTACCGGCAATCTCTCTCCGACGAGGAAAAGATGGGTCTCTTGGAGGAGCGCACCATTTCGGACGTGGAGAGCGAGGGCGCTGCCGCCGATGCCGAGAGCAGCCACGGCTTGAGCAAGGTCAAGTTTCCCAGATGTCCCTGCTTCTTCCTCGTCCCCTGGGAATACCTTCGCTTGCCGCAATGGCGGACCCTCCTTGTCCGCGTCTTCATCTTCTTGATCCCTAGTTTTTTTCAGGGTCGCCATGTCCGAGAGCAGTCGTGCCCAGCAAAGCTTTCCCCCACGGCCTACCTGGATGGCATGCGTGGCCTAGCCGCCCTCTTCGTCTTCTTCTGTCACTACTTCTATCAAGCCTTCACCATTGCCGAGGGATGGGGTTGTGGCGAGACCAACTACCACATTCTCAAGCTCCCCTTTCTGCGCCTTTGGTATCAGGGGCCACCTGCTGTATGTGTCTTCTTCGTCATCTCCGGTTACGCTCTATCGTATCGCCCTTTGAAGTTGATACGCAACGGCTCCTTTGCCGACTTCTCCACCGCCATGAGCTCTTTGGTTTTCCGCCGAGGTATTCGGCTGTATCTCCCGACGGCCATCTCGACCCTAATGATCATCTGCCTGCTGCGAATAGGGGCCTACGAGTGGACTCGGGGCTTTGCAAACGACCGTACTTACATGAAAAACATTGTGGAGCCTCATCCCGCGCGAATGGAAGACCCATATGCACAGTTCAAAGATTGGATCGTACACATGTACAACTTTGTTCATGTCTTTGGGTGGGAAAGGTTTGGGGGAAGCACAGGTCTGGAGTAACCACCCTCGCTAAGCCTTCGCTTCTCGCTGACACCTACTTCAGCTTACGACGTACACCTGTGGACCATCCCCGTCGAGTTTCGATGCTCCCTCTATCTCTTCTTGGTCATTATTGGCACTGCCCGGCTCAAGACGTCGCTTCGATTCCTCGTCCTCGGGGGCATCATGTGTTTTGTCTACAGCCACTCGAGATGGGAATTGTTGCTCTTTTACTGCGGCATGGCCCTCGCTGAATGGGATCACATCAGAGGCGCTCACACTCCCCCTCTTACATTGTCACTGGAGGAGAAACAGTCGCTGCCCTCTCAACCGATTCTCAAGAGACTTTTCTGGGCTCTGGTCAGCCTTTGCGGCCTTTACCTAATGTGCCAACCAGATGACCGTGGCGAAATCACTCCGGGATGGAAATATCTGTCATCAATCATCCCAGCATGGTGGCAAGCGGAGCGGTACCGCTACTGGCAGTCGATCGGTGCTGTGGCGTTTGTCGTTGCCGTCGGCTACTCAAAGGCTTGGCAAGGGGTTTTCAACACAGCCGTGGTACAATACTTTGGCAAGATATCGTACGCTCTGTACCTCATGCACGGCCCGGCAATGCATGTCGTGGGGTATCAGTGGGAGAAGTGGGCATATAGCATGACAGGCGTGGAGGGATACTGGTACAATACGGGCTTCGTGCTTGGGGCTTGCTTCTGCATCCCAACGGTGATTTGGTGGGCTGATGTATTCTGGCGGGCTGTGGATATTCCGACCGTCAAGTTTGCCAAGTGGCTCGAACAGAGGTGCATAGCTAGGGATTGATTGCGAAATAATGTCACTCCGCCAAAGCTACTTGGTCACGTCAAGTATCAGGCATGAAGCGGCGGGGGAAAATGAAAATGGACCCGGACGGCGTTGGTGGTGTATTCACCTTTGAACTTGGGGATGCAAGAAGATGCCCAGGCGCGCAGTCCAGACGCAAGATTTTGGACGAATGTCTCCTTACCCAGCTACAATACAAAACACCATAATTTCTTGTTGATGAAGGCGTTCTGCCCTCGTACATGTAGTCCAGGCGATGACCAGTGATTGTTGAAATCATGATATTTCTGTCCATGACATATCTTATCCCAGGCATGGTTGACGGATTATCCAAGCTTTTACTTCTTTCCCCTCACGTACACCCGCTTCCCGGCAATCCACGTCTCCCTCACCGTGAGTGTCCGCAGCTTCTCAATATCCATGCCCTCCTCGATGGGCTCGTCTAGCACGACCCAGTCCGCGAACGCGCCCTGCTTGATGACACCCGAACGGTCCTCGAGGAACGAGCCGTAGGCGGGGCCGCCGGTGAATCCCCACAACGCCTGGTCGAGACTGAGGGCCTCGTCGGGCTGCCAGCCTTGGCTGCTGCCGTTGAGGCCGAACCCCGTGGCAGGGTTCTTGCGCGTGACGGCAGCGTACATGCCGTGGAAGGGGTTCGGGGGCTCGACAGGAAAGTCGCTGCCAAGCATAGGCCCGGGCCCGACATCGAGCAGAGACTTCATGCGGTAGGCCTCGTTGGCGATACGATCGGGCCCGAGGCGGGAGAGGGCGTAGTTCATGTCCGAGGTGGCATGCGCGGGCTGAATGGAAGGGATGATGCCGATTTCGCGCATGCGTCGCTGATCGTCGGGATGGAGGACCTGGGCGTGCTCGATGCGGAACCGGTGCTCGCGCTGGCACCTGGCGAGGCCCTTGGTATTGGTGGCATAGGGGCACACCTCCTCCAGGGCGGCCTGCAAGACGTCGATGGCTTTGCGGTTGGCCAAGTCTCCGATGGCGTGGATGTTGACCTGGTAGCCTTCGAGGGCCCACTGTTTGGCCACGTCGGTGAGATCCGTGGCGTTCATGACAAGGGAGCCCGAGGTCTCGTTACGATCGCTGTAGGGGTCGAGCAGGGCGGCGCCCCAGCTGCCGAGCGCGCCGTCTGTTGGAGTCGTTGAGCGACGTTACATGGCAGTCATGGACTGGGCGATAACCTACCGGCAAAGAGCTTGACGCTGCGAACGAAGACCATATTATCCTTTCTCGAAATCTTCTTGTGGTTGAAGCGGCAGAACGTATTCCTGAGTTTGCATTCCATCATGGCATATACCCTGAGCGACCAGCGCTCCCTTTTCTTGTCTGCCATCCACTGGTACAGAATGTGGTCGTCGGGCAAGGAGCCGGCGTCGTGGATGCCGACGAGGCCGACCTCGTTGAGCTTGGCCATGGCTGCCTTGATGTGCTTCCTCCTGACCTTGTTCTTGGGCTTGGGCCAGCGCTCCACGATGCGAGTCATGGCATTGTCGCAGAAGACGCCCATGCCGGGCTCGCGGATGACTTCGCCGCCGGGAATGTCTGGAATCTGTCTGGGGAAAAGGTCAAGGACAGCCTGGGAAACCCATGTGCAGTGTGTATCAGCCCGGTCGAGCATGATGTAGAGTTTATCGAGAAGAGGGTCACTGAGGTCCCGCTTTGCACCCAGCATCAGTCAAGATTCCCAGGGCTTTGGCATCAATCACTCATGAAGGAGACTTACTGCGGTAGGCATACGGCCAAAAGCAGCTTGGTCCCACCCATATCCACGGATCCAATTGCGTTTCTTACCGGCTGCTGGGTTGTGGGCACGGAAGTCCTTGATGCGCTGCTTAACATCCGCGAGAGACTTGGCTCCAAACAAGTCTACCGAATGGAGGAACTGGCCGTACTGCAGCAGGTGGCCGTGTCCATCCCACAGCCCGGGGATGACGTAGCCGTCGGATTTCTTGGGTACGGGGGCAGCTCGCTTGTCCTCGGTCCACACGCGGTCGATTTTGCCGTGCTTGACGGTGAAGCAGTCCGCGCTGGGCTGGAACTTGTCCTGCGTATTGATTCGCTTGTAGCAGCGTTTGATGGCATCGGGATCCGTAATGGCCAGGAGGGGGTTCTGAAGGCCTAGGGCGACTGTGAGGGTGATGGCGGCGACGGAGAAGAGGAAGCCCCACCGAGGAAGTGGCGTCGGAAACATGGTGTCGAAGGGCCCGATGGAATCGGAGATGGAGGAGGAGGAGGAGGAGAGCGCGGGGCTCGAGTACCAAGTTGACGAGCCAATTGACTACCTACCAGAAGAAGGCCACGACGCAGTCTAGCCTAGCTCAATACCTAGCTCAATGCTGGATCTGGAGAAGAAGAACAAAAGTCGTGGCCAACATGATGAGGTCGGGTAGATGCCGCTTTTGAAGCCACTGGCGGGCCGTCACGTCGGCAGCCGATGGCGGGGAACTCCACAGTGCAAGCCGATCTGTATTCATGGCGGCGGGCACTGGCGGCCGCTCCCGGCGGAGCATCGATGAGCTGGACAAGATGCATCCATGGTATTTAGGCTCGAGCTGGCCAAAGTTTGGCGACGTGTTCGATTGCATGGCGGTGGGCTACGTCTCCGTCGATGGCTGGGAGCAGAAGAGCCGTCGTGTCAAGTGCTTGGGCGACGCGGTCATGTTGGTGTTGGCTTTTCCCCCCCGGATTCGGGCATGTGCAGGATCGGAGATTCCCCCACAGAGCTGCGGGGTGTCAAGCTCGGCATGTCTCGAATCTACCTCGTAGGATGGATGAGTGGGCCTGGCTTCGTGATTCTGGAAAGGAAATGTCGCAAGGATTGAGAGAGTCTGCAGTCGGAAACTGTGCCTCGTCATTGAGTTCACTGATGCTAGACTGTGGGTTTTGAGTCTCGACGCACGTCCGAGATGGAGTAGTGAAGCTGGCTCGCGCACCCAACCTCCCTGCCCGAGGTGGCATGGGATTCACTTTGGACTAGGCCGACATGGACGGCAGACAGCTAGCATTCTACAAGCTCGCCAGCGTCATGACCAAGGTCAAAAGTGAACCTAACCTGGACCATCTTGAGCACAGGTAGCTCTGGGTCGCCTGCGGCCTGCTCAGCCTTTTGATCCTCCGTGTCTCTGTCGTGCTTGCCGATGCAGATGTGGCTGCGAGGGCAAATTCTTACCCTTGATTATATTTGGAGCATCTTTGCATCTGCGGGTAGAGGAGGACGAGCCCACGGCTTGGTGCCGCTGCAACTCTCATCCGCAAAGCAAGCACGGGCCATGCCACCTACATGTACAAGAGTTAGAGGAGTAATGATTCTGCTGGACGATTCAACATCCATCTGGCACCCAATGACGTGCAGGCAGTGATGACTTGTGTAAAATGGAAACAACCATGGGGAACGCTATCAATCGACAAGCATGTTTCGTGAATAGATGCAAGGTCGGCAGCCGCACGTCAAGCTTGGCAGGTCTCGGGCATCGAAAGGGTGCACAAAGTCAAGACGGACAGCTCCATCCAACAGGCTTAGAAAGCACAGCTCTGGCCCTGTTCTGCATGCCAAGCTGCCCACCTCAGGCATCTGCTTGGTGGCTGACCGCGTACGGCTCCGCATGACATCACCGCAGCCACACCAGGACCCTGAAAGCGCCACAACATCCCTAGCAATGACGTGCGCCAGCCACAAGGGTCTCGACCACCATCTCTAGAACCAGGTTTTGGGACCCAGACTATGGGCCTTCGGCGTGATCTATCCTTGGCACGTTGCTGGTGACCAGGATGGAGGAGGGTGCGGTGATCGGCAACATTACGAACATGTTCGTATGCGGATGGGTTGGTGGGAGGCATGGCATCCTCGCGCTCCGTCATGATGGGCATGACCTCCCCTGGACCCTAGGCAGGCTGTCATCATCTGGGCCCGTCACTCGAGCATTCAAGAACCCAGACCTGTCGTAGCATACATATATATATCCCCCTTTCGGCGCCAGTTCAGATTTTCTTCTTTTCTGTATACTCCATTGACTTCAAACATCAAGACTTCTTTGATCAAAGCATCAACACACAACTTTGCAAAACCACCCCAACACCACACAAACCACCACCCATCATGTTCTCCGGACGCCGCACCCGCGCTCACCACCACCACACCACCACGGCCAAGGCCGCTCACCCCGTGCGCCGCCGCGGCATCTTCTCCAGCCGCAAGACCCATCACCATCACCACACAACCACGACGACGACTACTGCGGCTGCCCCCCGCCGTCGCGGCCTCTTCTCTCGCCGCCGCCGCGGTGTGGTTGTCCAGCAGCGCAAGCCCACCATGAAGGACAAGATCAGCGGAGCCTTGACCAAGCTTAGAGGAAGCCTGACGGGCCGACCCGGTCTCAAGGCCGCCGGTACTCGTCGCATGCACGGTACCGATGGTCGCGGATCGCACCGTCGCCATCACGTCGTCTAATCGCCGACAAGATTGTCCGTGAGAAAGACCGGCATGGTCAAAACCATTCCAATACGACATCATGATATGCGAATTAGCGACGTCGCAGCTCGCACGAGGCCTTTTTGCTTTTGTGAATGACCTGGCATAGCGTTGCCACGATTGTACTATACCCTCTGAGCATGACACTTTGAACCGTCGGCGGCCATCTCGACGTTTGCTTGTATAGTTGGATGTATACTATTTGTGCGCACAATTAAAGCGATTTCATCTGAAAATACGAGGCGCCGTGCCGTCCTGGTCGTGATAAACCCGTATGTGTTCATAAGTCTACAATCCTTTCATGTCCGAGCGCACGCTCAGCCTGTAGAGATAGATGAGTACTCCCGTTTTCCTCTAGCACAACCAAGTTCTTCAGCCGAGGCGAATGCGTACGTGCGAGGGGATGGGACAGTTTGAGGGAGTAACACGTCCACCGCTCCATGATTTTCTGCTGTTTCGCGACGCTCTGCTACAAGCTCACGAAATCAAGGCCGAGGGACCGGTGTTCTTTTGAGAGTCTTCTGATGCTTGCACTTTTTGAACAAAAGGATGTGAGCCTTGCTCAGGTCAAAGTTGCTCTGCTCAAGGGGTTGTGTCTGTACTATAAGGAAGACAGCAATGGCGCATGCCGAAACCACAGCCCGTAGTCGGAGAGCTGGACTTGAAGCTAAGCATATACGTCGTAACAGATGAGCTCCGTGGACCAAGACAGAGATCCGCGTTGTCGGCTTCTTCCTTGACAGAGAAACACTAGTACTTGCTGAACCCCTCCGTAATCGCCACCATTTTCTTTCACTCTTCCATCTGCCGTGCCCGTGCGACTACAGCAGCTCGTCCCATTCTTCAAGTCTGGTGTTTGGAGGACGAAAAGGTGGTGCCAGACGTATGGCAGCTCGAGATCTCTTTCGGTCACGGGTACGTTGTGGGATTCGCGACTTGCATGCCGAACCTACACTGGACTGTGCGAGCGGGTCGCCGTCTCGGACACTCGCGGTATGGCCCTTCATGAGCCGATTCAGGTCTTTGTCAGACAGCATAGAACTTAGCGCCGGCTGTTTCCTGCACATATGTTAAAATCTCCTCAAACTCCACTCCCCAGAAGTGCTTTGTACCGCTGGAAAGCTCCTTCGAGCTCATGTAGCTCCTTCTTGCTTGGGGATGGATGCTTCTTCACTCGTCCGGGCCCCCTGAGAGATGCAAGCCGATCATTTGATCGCAGTCTCTCTGGGCGGCGCTGTCCTGCCGGCTCGGTAATTCTTCTTGGCTCACCTGACGTCAGGTTCACTTTGCGTATAGGTGCTCTCGTCGTGTCGTCGTTTACAAGCCTGACCGCGACCCTTGCGAGATCTACCTGAATTGCAGACGAGATGAGCTCGTCGCCAAGGTCGTCGTTGGAATTAGTGGCAGACTTCTGATATGAACGAGTCCGAGGCGTAGAGAATCCGATGGGCGCGGTGCTCAAGATCCTATTCTCAAGATTGTGCTCGAATCCTACTTCGGTCTCGAAAGGGCTCTCAGATGATCGAGAATCAATTTTTGCTTGGTTATCGACTTCAGTGTCAGTTGCTCGCACTCCACAATTCACCAGCGATCTTTGTGTCTGAGGCTTTGGCATACCTAAAGGCGCAGCTACAGCTTGACCGGTACGAAGAGACTTGCAGGCTTCTATGACAGTTTTGCACCCGGCTGTTTCATCTGTGATCTTCAGGACCTTTCTCTTGTTGAAGTTGTGGACCTTGTCTCGAGGGCTGTGCGTATTGTCCGTCGATATTCGGCCGACAACCTCACGGCATCCCAGAGCTATTGGCGACGCGACATCTTCAAAAACTTCTCCTCGTGGTGGCCGCTTTCTGAGCTTGCCTCGCAACCTGACTTCAGGGGTCGATGGCCTTGATGCAAAATGCTCCTAAGCGCTTGACACCTTGGTTAAGACCATGCGAGACATCTTGGTCGCGGACGAGGTTTTCGGCCCCGGGTCCTTGGGCTTCAAAGCGTCTGTTGCAGCAAGCATTGCCATGACTTTTTCGTTGATCTCGCCAGCATCAACTGTGACAACAGGCACAGTCATATCTTTGCAACTTGAGTTGAAAGCTTCTGAGCCTTCCGCCTTGGCGGATGATGCGCTTGAGTCGAGAAATTGTTCTTGGGGGCCTGCGCGGTTCTCTGAAGATTCAAGCGTCGATATCGCGACTTTTGGTGCAGGCTCGCACAGGTCAGATGATTCGTGCGGTTCCGAAGTGCCAGCGTTGGGTTGGACAATGAAACTCCCAGGCAGTGCTGCATCACGACTGTATGATTGTCTATCCTCAACACGCGTTGATCCTTTCCGAGGAAGTGAGGACTCTCCTCCACCCTTCCTGAAAGCTGGATGCATCGGGATTGGAGAGATGGGACGTCGATTTGTGGACCTATCGGTACCACAGTTGCTCGACGACGGCAAGGCCTTTGACGATGGTGGTTCACCTACAAGTTCGTCCGGAACGCAGGCTGACTTGACATTGTTGGAATTCATGCAAGTTTCGTCACCGAGATCGCTTGCTGCGTGTTTGGTGGTCTGCGATCGGCTGATGCCCGAGGACCGAGTCACTCTCTTTGAGTGGTCATTCGATGCGCTTAAGGGGCTTCGAGGTAGTCCTGTGGCTTGTCAGTGCCATGTCAACACGGAGACTCTGGGCACTTTTGCCTTGTTTTCGATTCTCAAAAGAATCTGCAAAGGTCATCTGACGTCGGCGTGACCCCAGTGACTTGAATAAGTTGCTTTTCTTGCCGTACTTGATGCTCGTAGGCGCCATTTCGAGGACGCGAGATATGACTGGGAAATGCAGAGATGACGGACAAAGAGGACAATTAAGTAAGAAGTGCCAAATGTCAAAGCTCTTGCGAGCAAAAAGGAGTGAACGATAGCGTCAATGAGGCGCGTTTCATCGCCAGACGGGCGCCGCAAGGGGCAACGTGCGAGATGGCAATTGGGCGGAAAGCTTGCAGCCCAAGAAGAGTCCGCTGGCGGGCGGCCTGAGCTTGTTATTTGCCACCGCCACAAGTTGCTACAGGGAAAGGAAGCAGGAACATCATGTTCTGGCGGACTTGCGTTCTCGAGAAGATTGCGCAATGCCAGCAGGCTGCAAGTGGTGTTGACGATGTCGGCATGGGATGGAGCAAAGAGAGAATTCACAGATGGAGGTGAGGAAGCATGAGGCAGGCAGGGAGCTACTCACTCAAATCTTCGATGAACCAGGGAAGGGGCACCAGACCAGTTCACGTGAAACTTGGCAGCAGTCGGGAAAGATGGCCTCAGGCGCAGACTTGACAAGTCAGCAGGCTACCTACCTTCATGAAACGACACTTTCACTAGAGCTGCAGGACGTCATGGCTCAATAACGCACTTTGGTAGCCTTGCACCATTCTTGATTCGAAAAGCAGCTGTACGGTGAAAGTACCTCCCCATTAGCATGCCGAGGCGTGTACTCAAAGGTTGACTTCGAAGAGACCGGTTAAGTTCGAGGAGTGTGGGGCCGAAGCTCGACTAAATGGGTTTTTTTTTCGGTCAAATGTTTGAACACATTCTGATCAACAGGAAAATCCAAGAAGGATCCGATTGCGAAGCCGCACGGCGCTCTCGAGTGTTCGAAGACTGTCCCTGGACCTCGCATTGGCCTGGAAGGACCTTGGAGTCGAACGACAACCTCTGTATCACCGATTGGCTAGACTTTGACGATATTAAATTGTTTAGGTTTAGCATTTCGAAAATTATCTGCTTCTTGTTGAGAGAGTTGAGTGTCATGAAGCTACTCTTGTCCCGGGCTTCGCTCTGCCTTGCGTTGGCTGTACCAGCTGCTACCCTACAGAGCCGGGTATCTGAAGAGGGGGAGGGAAGAAAATTGGAAAGCTGCGTATTTTCCCTTCTCGAGAGAAAGCATTAAACTGGCCTCGAGATCTCAAAAAGTTCATAGCAAATTATTTTCAAGATGTACGGCACATCACGTTCGCAGATGCAGCTTGGATCGGGTGAGCAAGGCAAGTGGTCGCTGAGGGGCACGTGACCAGTTGAACCTAGCAAGGGTACGCCACAACCACTGCTATCGCATGTCGCGATGCCGGCTCTGTTGCATCACAGCGACCCTCGCCGCCCAGAAGAAAGTCGTGCCATCGAGCTCCGCCTGGCCAGATCAACCGCGTCCCGACAAGCGCAAACCGAGTACTCGTCGTCGCGAGGAATGGAGGCAGAAGGTTGGGCGTGCTGTTAGATTTAGCTGCACACGACTCGGCTGCCTTACTATCGGAAGCTTCGCCAACTCCATCGCTCGACGATCCCGACAGAGATCCCGACCTACGTACCACGACTCTTACAAGGCGCTGGTAGACGAAAAGGAATACAACTCGACAGCTCGTGGCGATCCGGCAAACTTGCTCCGCCATGCTAAGATCAGTCTTCAGCCTGGGGGTACTCCCTCTCAGGACCGCAGCAGGCCAAGCGATGCCAGCACCCGCATGGGAAGGTGCCTGGCGAAGACTATTCAGCTCCGGAATGAGTCAAACGCTATCAAAAGGCACGCGACGGCAGAACTCGAGTTCTTTGCAGGCCCTCAGGTCCGCGACACGCCACAGCGCCAAGCGACCAACATTCGGTGCCTCGGGGTCAACCTTTGCTCGAACGCAGCAGCGAGGGTTCCGCTTCTCTGCTTGGAGGAGGAGCGCCGACGGCACAAAGCCTCAGGAGAAGCTGTCTTTGAGTGCCAGGCTGAAGAAGCTTTCCCGGGAGTACGGCTGGTCAGCAGTTGGCGTGTACCTCGGATTGAGTGTGCTAGACTTTCCCTTTTGCTTCCTTCTCGTGAGGATCGTTGGGACGGATAGGATTGGGGCGATCGAGCACTATGTTGTTTCGACCGTGTCGACTATGATCCCCGAAGGCGTGCGGGACAAGGCTCGCGAGTACTGGAATTCCATGAAACATGCAGAGACGGAGAAGCTCGGCAACGATGGCATCAGCGAAAAGGTGGAAATGGCCAGCTGGGGGGTCCAGGAGGCCCAGGAACGCAACAAGGAGGAAGCAAGTAAGTCGACACCACTCGTTTGCCTGGCTGATGGGCATCTTGGCGCGCCTTGACTTGCACGTACGACTAACTATTGAACAGGCCTGGCGACGCAGTTGGCGCTCGCCTACGCAATTCACAAAAGCTTCATCTTCATCCGGGTTCCGCTTACTGCCGCGGTCACGCCTAAAGTCGTCAAGATCCTCCGGGGCTGGGGCTGGAACATTGGGAAACGCTCGCCGCGATGAAGACTGGGTCGGGCGAGGATAGTTGGAGGTTGAAGTCTGCTGTACAGTACATAGAAGCCAAGGGAGACGAGCGGACCGCCGGCTCGGCAAATCATTGTCACATATAGAACCACCCCCAGTAGATCAGCTATTTACACTGCCATCTGCCTGCACTGTGACGTGAGGTTTGCGAGGATTCGAATCTTGCCAGGAAAGTTTGCTGATGCAGGGCAGCCAAGGAGTGCATGCGACGGGCAAGTTTAACTTGACGGGTGGGGGAGAAGTACGTTTGGCGCAACAAGAAAGCATAAATGCCTGGTTTCTTTGGGGCCAAGCATGTAGCTTATAGAGGCCTCGTGAGAGGCACTGCCAAGCATCAGCTCGTCAGTTTGAGGGCGGCTGGCGGTGCAAGTTGTGGCTCGGTGTTTGCGCCCCTCAAGACTCAGGACGACGGGTAACCCGTTTCAGCCATGCCCTTTGCCGCCACAGACTTCTGGCACGGCCGGTCGTCGG
>JALHBZ010000178.1:181353-203722 GCA_024340015.1 Tolypocladium ovalisporum | reverse complement strand
GGGGGGGGGGGGAGGGTTATAGAGTTCCGGAAGAAATGACGTGTCTATATAGGCCATGCCAAGGACTAGGTTATGGTACAGACGCCAATGCCAATGCCGCTACCAGTACCAAGCTTTCTCGTCCCGCTGAAACTTGTGCTACCGTAACGAATATGCTTTTCGCTGATGTTAGTTTGGCGGGCTCGAACTTACGATCAACTCGTACGGCCCTGGTCGGAAACGCTTCCGACGGCGGGCCATGAGAGGGACGGCAGGCCGGGGCATGGAGCGTCGGGGAATTAGGCGAGTCGGGGACTCGGGACAGTCCGAAGCCTCACGAGTCGTGGACTCTGCTCCACGGGCTGTCGTCGAGCGTTCACTGTGCGTCATGTGGGCAGGGGGTGTCTTCCCTGGCCGATGCCAAGCAGGGCCTGTCACCGGCCGCAACGCAACTCCGCAAAACAACGGCCCGGACGCCCGGGGCCCAGGGGAGGAGAGAAGTCTCAAAGGGCCGAGAGCGCAGGACATTGATCCCGTCCCTTCCCAAAGGTCCCAGGCAGGAAGAGCCCGCCCACGACGGTGGATTTGGAAACTGGAGCCCGACCACGTTATTCCGAGACTGTTTGGTGGCCACAAATCTGGATTAAACTTTGCATCCAGGCACATGGCGCGGCGCAGTGGAAATTACAAGACACACACTTGGTAGGGAAGCTGAATTCCTGACTAATAACTGCTGACCTAGCCTGCCGGGAGCCTAGCGGCCCAGGCAGGTCCACGTCGTCGTCGAGATGCACTGCGAGACGTGAGCTTTCCATAATGGGACGGGCCATGTGGAAGCCTCTCCTCCCAGCTAGGCCAATAGAGGACGCTCGGCCATGCCTGTAAACTCTCTTTTGGCCGCCAAGGGGGGCCGTTCACTCGAGATATCTCACACGTCAGCATCTGGAGCGGTCAAGTCAAACCGGCAAGCCCACTCGTTTGGTGTCTCGTGTTGTCTCGTGTCAATCTTTCGTGATCGGTTGGTGGGGGGAGCATGTCCGGGCGAAAGCGTTCCTACTCGTAGGCAAGTATTGTCCATTTTGGGGCGATGATGCCACATGCATGATGTTGGCTTCCATCGTCCATGCAGCGGAAGGAGGCCAGCGGAAGGAGGCCCCTGTTCAGGCGGGGCTGTTGCACATCTGCAGGGCAGGCCGTTATTCGAGGTAAAGTCTCTCTCTTTGCTCGTTCGATTAGGGTATACGACGCAGCTCTCGGAATCGTTGATGCTCTCCGCGCATGAACATGGGTCCCCACATGCCGCGCGAGGGACGAAGGATGGACGATGCCATGGTTTCACGAAGCCGAGCTGACGGCGGGCAAAGGGACGACTGGCCGGCCTCGGATGCTCAACTCGAGCCTGTGACGGTTGTTGCACCCCCAAAGTCCGGGTCCAAGGCAAAGCAGGTGGTATTTGTCAGGCCGGCAGGCAGGCGCAGCAGCTAACTCTCCATCGTAACTACATGTACGAGCATGCATCAGTCAGGTCCCTGCGGTGCATGCACTGCGCAGATCGCCGCGGACGGATCAAGCAGCCGCCGGCGATAAAGCAAGGATGAGCAGCCGGACAATCAAACAAAGTTCACCTCGAGTAGTTACGACCTCGGCCACGCGCTCACGAAGGCCGGTTGGTCTCCCTCGCTCCTTCTACGGCACAAAGGGAGAAACGATGCGGCACCGCGAATGTCGCGCCAGGGGCAAGCCAGGCACGAGCAACTGGCTGGCGGCACTGACGACGGGGCGGCTTGGCCCGGAGTCAACGGCGCGGTCCCAGTGCAACGGCCGGCCCGTGGCTGTGGCCAACCGCCTGGGAGCTCCGGCGTTATGTCCACAGTCTCAGAGCAACGAACGCGCGTGCGAGCTGGGACAATTCTAGCGCTAGCGCAAGCTCTGCTGAATGTCGAAGACGCACACAGGCCCAAGGCCCTCCGCCGCAAGCTTTCCCGAGGGTTAGCTAGGGCTCCGGCCTCCATTACTCGCATGCAAACATGGCACGGTGGGTCTCGAACCTCTCTTGGAAAGGGCTTCTGCTTGACAGCGAGCGGTTAGGCTAGCGAGGAGACGTGTTCTTGCCCGTTTGGGCAACGGGCATTGGGCTGGCTCTTCTGGGTTAGCTGCGCTCGTCTTATTGGCAGCCAGGGCAATGCCGGTGTCGTTGCCGCTGGCGCGTTGGGTAGCTTTATTGCAAGCGCCTACGCCAAGATGCAGCGGTATCTCCTTACCTGACGTTTCAAGCAATTCCAGACCGTTGGCGAGACACGGGCCAAGCAGGCAAATCTCTAGACGGCAAGGTTCAGCACTCGCAGGCAGATGAGCAGGCCGCCGAATTGCAACGGCCAAACTCACCACTTTCAGGCCGCTCTTCCTCGCGACCACCGAGGCGAGTTAGGTTGAGTCTGGGCTTGCTCTTTGGGACACGAGAGAGGACACAGCTCAACTTGTTAGACTCAACTCTCTTTCACATGCCCCCTCGCCTCCCACACGAACAAATTTGGACCCAACTGGCAAGCAAGGAATTTAGACTTTGCATGTGATGCAGCAGCGTCGCGGTCTGCCTGCCAAACCCTTGTCGTCCAGCTCGAGGCCCATGCGTGGACCTTCGCTTCTCCGCGGCCATCCACCCATTGATGCGCGTTATGCTCCGCAGGTGCAGTGCGTGTTGGAAGACTTTGGGCGATCAGGAGCGCTGTCGGGGAACGAATCGCACTAGCAAGATTGCAATACCCGGCGACTTGGGGCCGGTTCGTTAGGTCCGTTGGTTCCATGGTGGATGGTGACCTTTGGTCCACGCAGCACGGGCCCACGACGTATCCATGCATCTATCAACGCCAGCGGCCGGCTTGGCTCGGTGTTGAGTCGGGCTTAACGTCCTCCCTCTGGCCCAATGGCTCCTGGTGAGTGCCCTCCCCGCAATCGCCGTAGTTGCAGCCTCTGCGGAAGCATCGACTCGCGAACTGCACCAAGTACTAAATACAGCAATAGTCCGCACTAGAAGCAGGGAGGGGGCCTGTTGTAGAAGCATGCAAGCCATGGATGACAGTCCAGCCGCCACCGAGGCATGTTCCACGACTCCCGCCAGCGGGTCTGCCGTCATGAGGCCTTTGAGATTGCCTTGTTTGTTTGTTTGAGTTATACCCAGTGTCTCATCTTGTTCTTGTTTTGTTTACTGATTTCGGGAAACTTTGTCCAAGAGAAACTGGGCCTCCAATGGGGTCGCTGTTCCGTAAGTGGTAGCGCTCACCGACATCAAGGTGGGACGAACCCTGCGGCGGGAGTTGACTCGCCTGTCCACGAAGGGCCCCAGACGGTCCCAAACTCTGTTCTCGCTAAAAGAACCGTGGCTGGCCCCGCCGCCGGGGCCCGGGCCTGACACCGACAGGCGGGGCCACCTCCCGAATACAGAGCACCGGAGCGATGGCGTGCGTTGCATGCCAGGCCGCAGGTCCTTTTCGCGCACACTCTTGCGCTCGATGGTCACCTGAGGGAGGCGCAATGCTGACGACGACGTTGGCTAAGCTGTCCTTGGACGACGTCCGGAAACGCTGATGATTTGTTGAGAAGCATTGCAGCCAGATCAAAGTCGGGTGTCTCCGTGGCCAGCCTGCGGGGACAACGTGGGAGCGCGGCACGGGCAACGAGAAGCAAGCGATGCGGCTCGCCTCACCTTGAGCTGTAATCGTACTCGTGTGCCCTTTGCGTTCCCCAATACGGTGCCAAGCACGTACCTGAACGTGTCCGAGCCAGCAGACAAAGCAGGCAATACGGAGACGTACCCGCTACCTGTCCGCCATCTGGTCCTGCCAGAACCCTCGGTCTACCGCGCCGCCACAGTGTCATGGCTCAAAAGCTTGGTTGGGCGGAAGGCCGATGTGAGACGCCACCGACCATGCCCGTGGGAGGGCTCGGAGCGGTTAGACGAAGCAGCGCTGCTGCCAACGAATCGCGAGACCGCGAACCTTAAACTTGTCCTGCGCTGGGCCTCCTTTTTTTTTTGTTTTTGTGTGGCATCGCGTTCCCCTCGGGTGGTCGGCCGACGGCGGTCGCTCTTTTGTGTTTGCGTGTATAATGTGTGCTTGCCTTGCAGAGTTGCGACTACAAAGTAAAACAGCAGCTGAAAGCAAGGGACCGACGGGGTGGAAAATAACCGCCCGCGCCCGCAAGGGAAGAGCGTTTGCGCCTTGATATTGACTTTTGCAGCGGTGTTACGCGCGTATGGCATGGAAGCTCCACCCGTTGCGCCAGCCTAGGCCGTTGCGCGCTGCTGCTGCTGTGCCGCCGCCGCCGCCGATGCGTTTTTTTGCCCGCCGGGCTGGGTGCGCCCGCTCCCAATCTCACCTCCATCATGTGTCAGTTTTAGATTTCTTCGCCAACCGCCATATCCGTGGGCCACAAGTACGGGTACGCGGGGGCCGGCGACTGCCGCATGCCCATCCATGTACCTGTTCCCGGCCGGCAAGGTGCCCAGGAAGCGTGTCCGCCGCAAGGCCCCCACCCGCGAGGACTAGCACTCGTACAAGTAGTAAAGGTAGTTGTAGGAGCCAACGGTTAGAACATGGCTGGTCATGGTTGCAGCGCGCAAGGAGGTACGCACTACATACGGGGTGCTACAGCCGCCGCACAACCATCGGTCCCTCTGTGGGAGGTGTGTGCGATAATAATGTTTGCTCATCCCCGTAAACTTACTCGGGCTCCTCTGTTGGCTTGAGTTGCGCGAGACAGAGTTGGGGGGTGTGCGTTTGTGTGTGTGTGTGTGTTGCTGCTGGGTGCGCTTTATAAATGCAGAGCCTGAGCGCCTTCCTCCTCGCTCCGGATTCCTGGGTCTGCCACGTATCAACCCAAGGCCTTTCAACATACAGACGGCCGTCCATCACCTACATTTCCATCACGCACTCTTGCTTCTGTTACCTGGCCACCGGCTTCGCAGACTTCACCGTTCCGTGTCCTTGCTGCGCATACCCACCCGTCAGCCTTCGTTGCGCGCTACTCGCCAGTCAGATCCCGTCTGATCTTGTCAAGCCACCAACGTGAGACAGTCCAGGCCGTCTCCTTATTGCAGCTCTGCTCCGCCGACTTGACCTCATCACCACGCTATTGCCAAACACAAAGTACTCGCACCCTCGGTAGCCTGTTGCGCTACGTACCAAGTACTGCAATCGCTGGTAGCCGTCGCCCACCCCCTTGTCACGCCGTGATAATCGATCCTGTCGTGTACCCAGCATCCCTGTTCCCATCCCTGTCCCCACACACCGGACACCCGTCCGCCGTCGAGGAGGAGCGTCTCGGTTCACTGCATACTATATATATACACATGACCGCCTCGCCGTCGTCTAGCTTGACTACGATGCTGTCTGTCCACCCGCAAGACGTCCAACACCAACACCAGCACCCCTACCACCAGCTTCAGCACCAGCACCAGCACCAGCACCAGCACCAGCACGACCAGGCAGCGTACAGCAACGCACACTCCCGCCCCATGCCTCACCGCGAGCCCGAGTCTCCCATTCTTAGCTTGCCTAGAGTGGCAGGCTCCAGCCCTCCCTCTTCGTCCAAAACCCCACAGGATGCGGCCGTCGCGCAGGCGCTGGAGATTGCTCGCGAGAGCCCTGACGGCGCCTCGGACCCGACAGTTAGCAAGCTCCTTGAGCACTCGCTCTCGCACCTCTGGGGCAAGGTCAAGGCCCAGCCGGGCTCGTACGTCATGTCGCGGGACGAGTTTGCCGTCTTCAACTTCTTCCAGCACCGCTTCACCGGCGACAAGGACGCCGTTGCTGCGCGGAAGCGATACTGGGAGAACGCCTGTGCCTAGAGCCAAGCCCCCAAACTCGACAGCTCTTCACCGACTGCCGGCATGCAAGCATGAACCAGCACGACACATTGCTTGGACAGAAACCTGATACTCCGCAGGCCAAAGGCAACCGAGATTTGCGCACCCACGTGCTTCAGGAGGTCCCGTCGGCCAGCGGGGAGCGGGCTCGGTTGCGAACATCAGGTGGTATGCTTCGAAGCCTGAACGGCAACCTCGGAGATGAAGGCTCAAAGACGGCAATCAACTCGACTTTCATCCTGGGTACGGCAACGTATAGGACAGGCGCCAGCGATGAGACGCCAAACCTGCTCGAGGGGAGTCCTCTTAGGCGCACAGACGATCACCCCGCAGAAGGCACGCCAGCCGCGCAAGAGTCGCAGCGAAGAAGAGCACCAAAGACTGCCGGATTGATTAGCATTGCCCATTTCATCGGGGTGACGGTCGGGTCTGATGCATCAACAGCCGCTGGGCCGTTGCCGGCATACACCCAGTCGGGCTTCTAGCCTCCGAAAAGGGTGGGGCTCCTGCTCTGGTGGGGTCGGACCTGGCCCTTGCGCATGGCGCCCCGCCACAGAGGCCACAGGGGCCAAAGCCCCCAAACTTGCCACTGCCCCCCCCCTGGAGCCAGGCCCCATCCGTCCCTGGAGAGAGTCGTGCAGCGGCTAGCCACGCCCGCCGCGGCCCAATGCTTGGCCTATGTCACAACGCCAGCTGGAGCGGCGGGGCGGCAGCCGGCGATCATCGCCGACGAGAAGACTCTGGGAGGTGACACTCGAGTCAAGCGATGCTTCTCTATCGCCGCCTTCCGGGATCGTGCCTGCTCAGCGGCGTCGCCTTCAGGTGCAAGCGCCGGCAGTCGTGAAGCTAAGCCGGCGCTGTCAGTGGCCAGCCCATCAGCCATCAGCCATCAAGCATTCCTCTCAGCAGCCACGGCGCAGCCATCAGCTCGCCGTGCGATGTCGCGCCTCTTGCTGCCAGGCCATGCCGGGATCTGCTGCACGCCATCCTTCTTAGCTTCCTGGCTGCGGGGTACAAGTTCACTCGGTGACGAGACATTCACTGCACGACGGCGTCTCACGAAACAACGCCGCAACTCTATTACACCCAAATGAGAGACAACTAGCGCTCTGGGGGCGTTCCTCCCTGCGCTGCCTCCAAATGCAATGGCCACCGCCTCGAGAGCAGTGCCTGATCTACCCGGTGGCTGTCCGGGACTTTTTCTTGTCTCATCTTCCATGACGGAAAAGTATGGCTACGATATGATCCTGTATATTACGAATTATTTTACTTAGATACCACGGCGCTCGGCGCTCATGTTACTTTATTGGTCAAGCAAAGTAAGACCACCTTCCGCATTGGAGCATGCCCGAATTGTGACGAGGCATTTGTGCAAACTAATGTCATACAACAGAACGATCGTATGTGCTGGGCAGCCTGCGGCGGGAGAGGCTGTTGTGGTATCGTAGTGATAGCCCTGAGCGCCATGCATCATTCACTGGCATTTGCACCCGACGGCTGCTTCATGTCTTTCATGGGCACGAGACGAACGCAAAATGCACCTCGCGCGCATCGGAGCTTCAGTTCGCTCTTAGCCTCATCGCCTTGCCGCTTTTGAGCTCGCACCAAGGATATCATAACCTTCCATTCCTGAAGTTATTCCCACCGCCGCATCAGACTGGCCGCTTCAATGTCGCCGCCTCTCGTGAGGCGTCCAGGTGCACGTAAATACTTTCTTTGCCAGGGTCGCATCGCCTCCCCCTCCTCTCCCCCTCTTCCATAAATAAGACTGTCGTCCGCTCATGGTGCTTTCCGTGATGCTTGAATGATCTCGACAGCTACCGTCATCTGCCTTGCGTAACCCCCCGGAGCATTTGCAATTGCAGCCGGCGGATGACTTAGCTACACGACATTTGATTACTCGTGGGTTGTAACTTGAAGCTCAGCAACTCTTCTTGCGGGTGGGAGGTCACTTCCTACCCAAACATGGCACGTTTTTGGGTCATCGCCTTGGTGGCGCAGACAGTCTTCGCGTTGGGCCCAGCGAGGATGCGCGACGCGATGCGCAGTATCGTGGACGTGGCCGATGATGGCTTCGCAGACCATGAGCTGGGACGCCGGGAGAGTGCATTGGCTACCAAGAACCCTCTGCGTTGCCTCCAAGTTACGAACCCGGTCATGACGCCTGAGGGAATGATGGTGGAAAATGAGATCATCGACGAGCCAGCGCCGTACACGTCGTCATGCCAGATGACGCTCATGGACCACGTCTTCGCGAACAGCTATGGTAAACCGTTTGTTGGTGAGTGGAAAGGCACAACAGACTGTTGAGCAACCACTGACTTCGATGTTAGCAAAGTACAAGCCGCCCAGATGCGACTTCAACAGGGTCGTCATCGACCTCACCGTCGTCTCCGAGGGTCGCCAGTTCGACCGCCTGGCTACCATGTGGCTTGGCGACACCGAAGTCTGGAGGACGTCAACAGCAGAGCCCAAGATGCGCCCTGGCATCGTATGGACCTATTGGAAGGACATGACCAGCTACCTCTCGCTCTGGAACGAGCCGCAGACGCTCGTCTTCGACCTCGGCAACCTTGTCAACGAAAAGTACACGGGCTCCTTCAACGCTACGCTGACAGCCACCTTCATCCAGCAAAGCCTCCAAGGCTCGCAGGCACCTCCCGCAGACAAGATCGTTCCCGTGTCGGCCGGACGAGGCGACAAGGGCTGCGGCAGCGCCTTTACGTACCCCGGCGAGAAAGCCCAGAGCACCGTCAAGCTTCCGCGCAACATCAAGCGCGCCGTCGTGTCCATTGCGGCAAACGGGCAGGCAGACGAGGAATTTTGGTGGTCCAACGTGCCTGAGGCGGCCGTCAAGACGTGGAAGAACATGGCGCTCCCCGGCCTGAGCAGCTTCCGGGAGGTGCGCCTGTCCATCGACGGCACCATAGCCGGCCTCTCGTGGCCGTTTCCCGTCGTCTTCACAGGGGGTATCTCGCCCCCGCTGCACCGGCCTTTGGCAGGGCTCCAGGCCTTTGACATGCGCGAGCAGGAGATTGACGTGACGCCGTGGCTGGGCCTCCTTTGTGACGGCAAGCAGCACACCTTCAGCTTGGAAGTCGTCGGCGAGAGCGATGCCGTGGTGCACAACTACTGGGTTCTCTCGGCCAAGATCTTCATCTGGCTGAACGAGGAAGGATCCGTGACGACGGGCAGCAAGCCCGAGGTCATAGCCTCCTGGCCCATACTCCAGTCGACGGTCGAGGTGTCGCCCAACAACTACGTCAAGTACAAGCAGACTATGAACCGCGAGCTGCGCATCAAATCGTACATCAAGCAGGGCGACAACGCATCGAGCAAGAGCTGGAGCCAACACTTCACCATGACCAACGACGGGCAGCTCAAGTCCATGGGGGACTATCAGCACGTTGAGGCCCTCTACAAGGGCGAGGATACGGCCGGCGAGGGAGACGACCTGCTCAAGTACTACTACTCGGCGTACAGCTACCCCATCGCGACGACGTTCCAGGCCAAGGCCCCTGACGGAAAATACAGCATGACGCTCGACGCCGATCTCTCGCAGGGCATGGAAATCGTCACCAATGGTCTCACGGCGTTTCCCAACGGGGCTGAGCCCTTCCTGTACAACTTGTTTGAGCCGCATCACGGTACCAGCGTCAAGTCATCCCGCTCAGGCCACGCATTCTTCTACCAGCTGGACGGTGGCAACAGCAGCGGTGGTTTCGGTAGCGTGTCACAGGCGTATGCGCTCGGCGCCCGTGGCTTCACCGGCACCGACAGCCCCGAATTCGAGAGCCAGCCGCTGCTGTACAGCCGCGACCTGACGGTCCAGAACGAGACGGTCACGGCAGACAAGCGGTTCGTCTACAAGTCGGCCAAGGGCACTACCGACCGCAAAGCTATGCCAAAGAAGTTGGGGACAATGAAGAATCAATTTGCACATGTGCTAACCGAAGGGCGTGGCGGCTCGCTCGCATTTTCCACTCCCAAGGATCAAGAAATTGTGAAGAGAGTCAGGGTCCTCGAACTCCCTAGTCCTCCTCATGAATCAAGCGTCGTTGAGAAGTCAGTAGATCAGGTTGACGACCAATCTGCCCTGGTCCCCGAAAAGCCCATGATTGAAAAGCAGTCTAGGTTGGCCAGGAGCGCCCGACCAACGAGCTGAGGAAGCACCCCGAGGAAGAGGGCGAGGAAGCATTGAGGAGAGGCTGGTTTACAGATACTGCAAAAGACTTGATATTGAGAAGGATAATGACGAGAGCGTATTGGGGCAAATAGCAATTAAGCAGTTGAGCAATTGTCCCTGCATCGGGGATCTAAGGTTATGGAGAGCGCGTCTTTCGCGGCTCTGCATGGGAGAGATGTAATTCCATTGCCAAGGAAATTTGCATCATTAAAAAAATTGAATGTTGGGTATTTCTTTTGAAAAATCGTCTCCCCTGTGCCTCATCAGTCTACCGGAAACGTCGCCGTGCACCGCAAGGACGATAGATTGGAACAGGGGTGGGTGGCGGGGACATAAGAGCAAGGGACTCCTCGGAATCAAATTTCGAGTGACTGCGAAGTTCACTCCCTGTGCATCTCTGGATGCACAAAGTGCAGCTCTTCGATTCCATCTCGGATAGACCTCAGGGACATCCGCCATGCCTCGCTACGGACGTGTCTCGACTGACACGAGGCACATAGGTCTCTACACCAGATTAATTCGCTCGTCCATGATAGTATGTCCATCTCACAATCCCCATTAACTTCGTTACAACGGAGACAGTCGTCTCGTTGCTCAAGTCTATCGACGGCAACATGGCACCATGACTCCAGGCAGCTAGTGCGTGCCTAATGATCCTCTGCCAGTCTAAATACCGCAACGACAGGAAGTAGCTGGCATTCCTAGCCGCAATCTTTGGTAGTACAAGCAGCACATGCTGAGACGAATGCCGAGCCACAAACTCGGTGTCATCGACGACTTTCACGCAACAGCTTATGCCAGTTGCTCAAGCCTCCGTAACTGACAGCGATGGGCAACCTCACGCGAGCTCCCTTCACGCCGGAAGCGGTCTTGCCCACCTCGCACGCGTGAGCGATGACCCTCATGCCCCTGACCCAGGCCGCTGGATCGGGTGCCCGTTGTGCTGACCTTGGTACCTCCCCCTCCTCGTCTTTTGGCATGACGACCCGGCTGGGAGGTAACTTTTGCGGTAACGTTTGCGCCAGAAGGCAGACGGCCCATTGTAAACTGACTTTGTGCTTGGGAGAGTCAATAGAGCGGAGTCGTTGGCTTGAGCGTCAAAAGAGGAAGGCTTCTAGAAGGCTTCCCTGGCACGCGAAGGCGGTGCCACGAGTCGTAAGCGAGGGCAGTCTGGGGACATTAAGGTTTGGTATGGACGAGAAAGCAGTTAGCGCATGGTGAGGAGCGCGCAAAGGGCCACGACTGGGTGCGTGCTTTGGACTAACGTTTCTCGCCATTGAAAAGTAAGTTTTGGCGCTGCAAGTCGATGCCAGAGGGTACGGGTGCAAGTATCGGGTACATTGTAGGTTGAAGGGGAGGGGGACGTGCAGAGAGAGTTGTCGGCCCCGGCTTGGAGAGTTTGGCCATCTTGCAGAGGGATGCTGCGTTATACCCAACATGAATTAATGCTGCGACGGAGGTTTGAGTCGCAAAGTCTCGGACTGTGATGCATGGGTGTAGAGTTGAGGATGCTTCAGATCGCGACGGTGGAGGTTGCCGTGTCGAGGAGGCTTGTCTTCAGCTGAACTGTCCGCTGGGGTTCCAACATCAAGTATGCCGACGGTAGAGACATTACGAGCGCGTTCACAGCAGTTCTAAGCAGGGTTGCCTCAGAGAATGCCGAGACTTGCAAACGATGTGGCCGTATGAGCGTCTCCAGAGAGAGTTGCATCTTGTACGAGGCCAGCAGATGGGCAACTCTGCCAAACCGTTGCGCAAACACCCATAGCGTGACAGTCGCGCCACCGCGCAACAATGTCTGTGGCTGTGGCTTCCCAAACTCCCGCAGGCTGAAACCTTGCCAGTACAATCGCGTGACCGGACAGGCCTCCGCCGGGTCGTCGCTGCAATGACGGCATGGGGCTCTCGACGGCCAGCCCGGGCGTCGGCCAAGATGCGATCGAAACTCTATGTTCTAGGTATGAAAGCTGCAGGAGCCGCATGCCGGCCAAGTAACGTCCCAAGGCGCATGGATCGGGGGTCGTGAGCGGACTCCAACAGTGGAAGCCCGGCCGGCCGGGGAGGATAGGGATGGATGGGGTCCGAAATGGCCCGGGCAGAGTGGGCTCCGCTCCCGGGTGCTCCCGGCGCTAGACTAAACCGCGAGCAGCGCAACAGTTCATTGCACAGCAACCACTGGTAGGCCCAGCAACAAAGCCCTCCCGAGCCCGTCAGGTGCCACGATGAATAAAACGTCTCTTGCTCAGGGGGCGCCTTCAAATGAAGCCGGGGCAGACGGGCAATTATAAGAGCTCGGCAGCCTCCCCGGGCCCGGACCGCGCTGCTGCGACAGCGACGAGTCGATGACGGTGCCTGAGGGTTGCTGCGACTGGCTGCCGGTGCAGCCGGAGGGCCTCGCAGTGACGTGACGCCGCCCTGCTGCGACCCGTGACCCCCCCGCGGGCGAGAGACGCTGCGCCGACACCGCCGGTTTTCCTGTTCTCGAGGCCAACGCAGCAGGCCCAGCCAGCACCGCGAGGGTTTCGGCTCGGTCCCCACCCGGCGGCGACTCTCGCGTTTGCCCCCCCCCCCTGCCTTTGCCTCGGCGGCAAGCGAAACAGCGCTTGCTCGCGGCGCAGAAACAAAGGTCTGGCTGGGGAGCAAGCGACAGCAGCAGCAGCAGCAGCAGCAGCAGCGCCGCCGAAACATCTGACGGGCATACCTGTAGCAGCAGACGGGGGCCGCCAGGAATGGTGGACAACGAAGTGCGTGCCCGCCTGTTGCGGCGGGGACAGCGGAAGCGCGCGCATCCATTGGCCGGCAGCGCCCCTTGGGAAGCGTTGTGAGGTCATACCCCCTTGCAAATGCCGATCGCTCCGAGGGCACATCATCGACTCATTCGTACAGCACAGTACGGCCCGGCACTCGTAGCAGCGGCAACGGCGCAGCGCAAAACCGACGCCTGGCTTGGGATTCAATAGAGCCGCTGCGACCCTTTCGCTTGTGTTACTTTGTCTCGCCGCTCGTCCTTGCCTCCACCTCCTCCTCCTCTTCAGCATCCCGCTTTCTCGTCCTGCCTCTTGCGCCCCCGAGCCTGCCGTCAGCATCTAATCGCTATTGTTGTTTACGCGCCTCCAGCTGCCGAGCAACTGCGACAACGTCACGCATACATCACAACCATCATCAAGCCTAGCTCCGACTCGTTTCTTATCCCGACCGTACCGAGCGCCCGCTGCGCTGCGTTATCAAACACCAGAAAGCAACACAGCATCAACCAAATAACCGCAGTGATCGCATCGTCATCGTCGCCATGTCGGGCTTCATCAACCTCATAATTCGGGGCACGGCTCTCCTCTGGACGCTGCTCATCACGGCTCTCATCGGCAACGTCATTGCCAACAACATTGCCGCAGCCACCTCCGCCACGGCTGCCATCAACTTCACCATGTTCGTCGCCGTCCTGTCGTGGGTCGTCTGTCTCTACGCCATCGCCGCCACGTTATTCTCCGCGCTCGCCCGCCCCATAATCATGCTGCCGCTCGACATCCTGGCCATGTTCTTCACTCTCATCGCCGCCATCGTTCTGTCCGCCAAGTTGCGCGCCGTGAACTGCGGCAACATTCCCGGCGCCAACGTGCCCGACAACTGGATCGCCTACGGCTCCGACGACGACGAGAAGCGCTGCCGCGAGATTCAGGCCAGCACCGTCTTCATGTGGTTCCTCTGGGTGTGCTTCTGCGGTGGCCTGTTCTTCACCTTCAAGGAGTCGCGAGGCGGCCTCGGTGGCTCCATGCGCTCCTCGAGGCCCAACATGTCTCAAGTCGGCGTATGATTGCCCCGTGAGGCGAGCCGGGAGCCACAGATCCGTGGCAATGACGCCATCCGTCACCCTCACGAACCGTTGCATCCGAGCCTGGTGCTCGCCCTTGTGCATGCTCTCGCCCATCAAGATAATGTAAGCCGCGTGGCTGTTTTGCTTTGAGAATAATTGGAGTTGTTCAACGACGGAGTCGAGGGCGCCGTCTAGTGTCGCGTTTTGGCACTTGGGGTAATACCACTATGTATTTAACAGCTAATAATTACTACGACTGTCACGAGCCCAGATCAGGAGAAGAGGGGGGCATGGTTACATGATTTACATTAATGTATCGGTTCGTTGACCTATGCTGTTTGTCTGTTTGTCATTTCCCATTGGTCCCCTCAAGGTTGGTGACCGGCCGTCACACAGCTCGAGTGCGTGCGCGGACCATGCATGGTGATTTCCCACCATCTATATCTGTCGCAAGGGCGCTGCCTAACCGTTGAGGCAATAGCACGTCCCTACGGCCCTAGCTTGGCCGTCGTGTGACCGTTCGACCTGAACGTGTTTCAAGGAAGCCCCTCGTCCATACACCCCATACGCTTCTATAATGTTGCTGCGGTTTCCACCACTCCAGCCACCTTGAATGCCTTTTTGTTCGTCCACCGCACCTCGACATTGTGCATCCACTCCATATATCGCGACCAACCTGTCAGGGTCACCATGTCAGCATGCCGTTCACCGTTGGGAGGTGACAGAGAAGACCTACTCCAGAAGGCAAACTTGCGGCCAAAGTACTTGCCCATCCAGGGCACAATCATCATGGTGAGGATGAGCTGTAATTGCTCCAGGCTCCGCTCCCATTCGGCTTGTGCCTCGGAGTCGGCGTCCGAGTAGATGTCGCTCGTGGAGCTCGACGGGAGCGAGTCGACGTCGTCCTTCTCGTCGGACAAGGACATGTCTTGGAGGTCGACGAGAGATTCGGCGGCCGCCATGCTGAATTACGGCGTAGTCGAGACGGGGAAGCTGGGGCAGCTGGGCTTGTCCCGGTCGGGAGCGAGAGAGGACCTCGAAAAGGTCGCCCTGCGAGATGCCTCAGGCTCGCCAGGGGTCTGCACTCGTCTTTGATGGTGCCGGCACCTCGATCTCGCCTCACGATAGTCACTGGTTGCCTTGTCGTTGTTTCGGCGTTGTCGACGTCGTTCGGTGACGATGGTATCCCCGAGTACATGTACAGCTCCGCTGCGCCAAGAGAGAGATGCCGTGATTGGTTAGAGAGAGGGCGGAGTATCACGTGCTATCGAGCGTGACCCTGGCTCGGATAGAGGCGCTGCTCGAGACTCCCACTACATGACGCTCGGCTGACGCATCGTCGGACATCTTCATCAACTTCGGTAAAAGAGCCCAAGGAGCCTCTCTCTCTCTCAAAAATTCGAAGCCGCGCCAGCTCACCATCTCATACCACGTGCACGATATTCACAGAGCCAGGCCCGGGTAAGCGAAGCCAATCAGCGGGCTCTCAGCGCACACGCGAACATCAAATTCATTATATCACAGCAACCCAAGAAGCTCCGAAAAGAAGCTGCCAGAGAGCATCGCCAGGCACGACACCAAGCCAAACTCAGCTACGCAGGCCAGACGCGACTGCATCAGCAGCTCAGCAATCATGGAGACCCAAGTGAGTTCAACTTAGCCCTGTTGACTCTCAGCTTGCTGGCCGCAGTGCCTCAAGGGAGCCAATCCAGCCTGCCCCTCCACAAAAAGTCACCCCAACTGCGCTGTGCATTGCGGCCTGCACAGCACAAAATACTTGCATAACCACCAATTTTGCCCCACTTTCACTGGTCCATTTTCCGCGTGCCACCACCCCCGATCCCACCCTCACCACCACATCAAATATCCCCGTCAGAGGCAAACACTTCTTTGAGTCATACCACGCCTTGCTCGAATCCTGCATTACCAACCAACGCCTACGCACCCCCGCACTTGTACGAGCTGGTTCTACGTCCATTCTCACGTCTTCTTCTGCTCTTGTTCGCATCGCTAACGACTTTCCTTTTCCCCCTTTCGCACAGAATCAGCCCGTTGAACGAAAGTCTCGCAAATCCGTTGCCTTCACCGACGAGCGAGTAGTTGTCGACGTCGACGGCTCTGTCACCATGGTGAACACCAACGACGAGTCCAGGGACACGGCTCAGTCGCACGCGTCCCATACGCCGCCACTGACCGCAGCCCTCGGGTCCTTTGCTGACGCCTCGTCTCCTCAAGCCGCTGCCGACGATGCGGCCCCCACCGAGGATGGCGGCTTGGATCTGTCCCTTCTGAAGAAAAAGAAGAAGAAGGCAAAGAAGGCTGAGGACGAGGATGGCGCCGATGATGGTGCCGCCCCGGCCGAGGACGGCGGCCTCGACCTGTCTATGAAGAAAAAGAAGAAGAAGAAGGTCGTCAAGGACGCTGATGAGGAAGATGACTTTGCCGCCAAGCTGAAGCAGCTCGAGGTCAAGGATACCGAGGAAGCCCCCGAGCCTGAACAGGAGGACCAGGGCGACATGGACGCTGGTACCGGCATCTGGGCACACGACGAGACCAAGGCCATCACCTACACTAGCCTCCTCCAGCGCTTCTTCAGCCAGCTGTCGCAGAAGAACCCCGACCACGCTCTCAGCGGAACCAAGAGCTACAAGATCCCGCCCCCTCAGTGCATGCGCGAAGGCAACAGGAAAACCGTCTTTGCCAACATTGCCGACATTTGCAAGCGCATGAAGCGAACCGAGGAGCATCTCACGGCGTACTTGTTTGCTGAGTTGGGTACCAATGGTTCTGTTGACGGCAGCCGAAGACTGGTCATCAAGGGTCGCTTCCAGCAAAAACAGATTGAGAACATGGTGCGGAAGTACATCAGTAAGCCTTGCACATCCCCATCTGCAAGATCCCGATACTGACCCGAGATGCAGTCGAATATGTCACGTGCAAGACCTGCAAGTCCCCCGATACCGAGCTCAACAAGGGCGAGAACCGTCTGTATTTCATCACCTGCAACAACTGCGGATCTCGACGAAGTGTTACGGCGATTAAGACCGGTTTCTCTGCCCAGGTCGGCAAGAGAAGAAAGATGCAGGGTTAAGCAATTCAGCTGCGGAGGGCCCGATGCGCTTTTGGGTTTTCAGGTTGCGTGGAGGTTCTGTTCGAGCCTATGTTATGTACGCCCCTGGTCTTCACGGCGCTCTCTTGCATGGCGGCGCCTAGCCGATTGGCTGGGTTGGAGTCATCTATCGCGATTGAGGGGGAGAACAGGCGTCTTGGACAGTATTCAAGCTGCTGGGCCGGGAGGAAGTAAGAGGGACGGGGGATTGCGCTGCGTCTCCAAACCGAGATTGGCGTACAGGTTGTGCGACGTAAAGACGGTGTGGTTGACATGTACATAACGCCGGAATGACGACGTTCGACGCCATTTTACTTTGAGTTCTGTGCATCACACGTAGGTGTGTCAAGTTGCCGCGGACAAGCATGACAGCCTGCAGTCAAACGAGGTTCTGTGCGAGCACAGTCACAATCAAGCACCTCGAGAGACTGCATGAATGTGAGGGTAGCGCGCCGCCGCACGCGAATTATCTGTATTCCCACGAGGCAGAAAAGAGCATTCTGTCACCACCGCATTCCATTCCGATACACCCCAAGATTCTTCTTTATGCTCTGTCCTTCATTCATACCCGATACTCATATCCAGGGCCATGATTCCAATCTTGCCTTGCCTTTGCTCACATGTGCAAAAGAGATGCTCTCTCGTCTAATATACATGCCGTGATATCAACAGCAAACAACACGCCAAATCAAGCCAACGCCGCTCAGTGGGTTGGGTCAAGTTCCTGTCAATGCGCCGTGGCCAACTAAGCCGGGGCAAACAGAAACGATGCCGCAGCGGCCGTGAGACTGTGGTTACGTGAGTGTCGAGGCAACTCTCGCGACTCGGCAGAAGAGGCCCCTTCGCGAGTTGCCTCGTCTGCATAGTCATGCACCTCTGACTGAGCCTTGTCGAATGCCGCGCGGACCCATTTGGCCAGGCGACTCTTCTCAATGTGCTGGTTGAGAGTCTTGTCCTCCCATCGCATGGCCTCGGCCAGTTTCGCCTGCTCGCTCTCCGAAAAGTTCTGGAAGCGGCGGTCGAGGCTCTCTGTGAACACGCCCAGCACGTCTTGAGGCTGCGTGTACTGGAAAGGTGCCGGAGCATCCTCTGCTTGATGGTCAGCGAATGTTATGGAATGAGAGCGGACAGGACTGGACAACGTACGAAATCGAACGCAGTCTGTAAGCATGGCATACAGTTCGGTGTCGGCAATGCGGTTCACGACTTCGGTGTCGCCTTTCAACTGGGTGTCGTTGATCTTAGCCCAGTCGTCCCGGATGAAAAGTCGTCTCCAAATAAGCTTCTTCGCGTCCTTGACTTCGTCGGCGTGGCATGCAGTCTCGGCAACCTTGAGTGCCATCCAAAACGGATGGGGAATCTCATCCCTCGACTCCGGATCCAGGGATATCAGGGTCAGCAGATCGATGAGATACATTGGGCCCAGTGCCTGATGACCCAGAAGCCTCTCCATGCCATCCGTGAAGAGCTGAAGAAGCGCCTTTTGCCGGCGGGGAATGTTGGTGCTGTGCGTCTCCAGTGCAAAGTTGAGAGCTGCTGCGTTATCCACAGCATCGTATGTGCTTGGCACCACCTGGTTGTAAAGGTGACCTTGAATCTCGATGAGGACCAGCTCGTTGTCAATCCGATCAAGCTTTCCTTCCCGAAGAGACTCGTCCGAGTTGACTGTAAAAGAGTGTTGCGCCTCTGGTTGCCTTTCTGCTTCGGCCATGAGTGCAAGCTTGCCAAGGCTCAGCTCAATCTTCTTCCTCCAAACCTGATCTTCCGTCGTCAAAGCCAGTTGCAAAAGCGTATCGGCAGCGTGGCTAAAGTCCTTTTCTTGTTGGACGTCATGGATCCACGATATGCGGGCCAGACTTGGTCTGCTTCTAAGGAACCGAGTTTTGAATCCGAGCGTGTCCAGCGAAAATTCCAGCACAGCCGCGACGCCGTGCTTGTCGAGCAGATACTCGTAGACTGGGTATGCAAACGGCTCGCCATATTTGCTGAATGAGTCTTCCAATTGTGTCATCTTTGCCTGCCGTAGACTCTTCAGGTTCTTCATTTCGTTAGCAGAGAGGCCGTCGCCTTCTTCGGCCACCTGCGACTCCAGCGACCCGATGTGTTCTAGCAAAATGACTGCGAGGGCGCTGAGACACCCGTGCTTCTCAGCAATCTTGGCGCCTTGCTCCCATTTGCCAAATTGGGCAAGGAAGACGGGTTTGTTGTGTCTTTCCGCATCATACGTCTTGACGTATTCCTGAGCCACCGTCTTGCTTTCCGAATTTGCCAGCGCCCAGCGAGCATATTCCAGTACCGCGGTCAGCATGCCATCGGTCAACACCGGCAGCTCGTCGGAAATTGTGCTGAGAACCAACGGATCCGGCTTATTCGGGGTCTTCTGTGCGTTTCGCAAGTCTTCGTGTTTCCTGAACCAT
Source organism: Tolypocladium ovalisporum (assembly GCA_024340015.1). Classification (NCBI taxonomy): domain Eukaryota; kingdom Fungi; phylum Ascomycota; class Sordariomycetes; order Hypocreales; family Ophiocordycipitaceae; genus Tolypocladium; species Tolypocladium ovalisporum. The sequence goes on along the minus strand of JALHBZ010000178.1, from coordinate 184,357 downwards.
TGATCACAAAGATCGGTTAAGCGCTTGAGATTGTTGGCGATATAGAAGCAGCCAGTCCAGGGCTCAGGGAGTCCCTCATATCCGTCGCGCAAGATACCCATCCGTAGCGATTCGTGGCCAAGACCGTAGAAAGACAAGTTGCTTTGTCGGAATTCGTGTGCTGCCAAGTGGGTACTGATGTTGACCTGCATGGCTTCATGCATGAGTACTGTTACTTTGGCATCGTCAAGTAGTTTGTCCTTGTACAGGACTTTAATGACTTCGTAGGACCAAGCGACGAAGAGCTCCAAACGGAAGATGTCGTTGACGAACCAGTGGCGCACTCTATCCAACTCGCCTATTTTCGCCATCGGGTTATGTTTTTGGTCTTCGTGGATGAACTCGACAATCATTCCAATCAAACTCTTCTTGTCGTCGGCAGATCGGCTAGCAGTAAAAGCCTCGTGCCGTTTCCAGAGGATGGCGGCAACGTGCATCTTCTCTGCGTTGAACAGGAGCTTCCAGCGGGTTTTCCGATCCAGGTCAGCGCCAGTGTTTTTGAGGTGTAGCATGAGTCTCTCCAGCGCGCTCGACCGGGCACGAAGATTGTCCTCTACGGATGCCGGTAGTGTGGAGACGTATGATGTTGATGAGCTCAGTATCTCGTGGCTCACTTCCAGCGCCGCGGCGGCAATCTCCTCCTTGGTAAATGAGGCGTCTTGCCGCCCATCGAATAGAAGGGGTGTATCCTTCTTTGCCCCGAAAAACACAGCTTGCTCCAATTTGCTCTTTGCGGATACTTGGGGAGGCTGGTCGCTGGCAAATCTGTCCACGTCGGTCGTCACGATTCGCACCACTCCGGCGCCGCGCACCATAAGCACGACAGCAGGGTTCTTGGTCTTGTTCCGAACCGAACGCGTCTCGTCAAAGCCACCAGACGACGGTGAAGTCTCTTCAAATCCGGAGCCGACAATCTCGTGAGTATTGTCATCTCGAAAATCGACCACGTCCTCGAAGGAAGAAGGCAGAATGTGGCTATCGGACCGTAGTTGTGACTCAGGGGACTCTGGCGGGATTGCCACGGAGGCGACGATGGCGGCGCTGTCGAAGACAACGAATGCCACGAGAGCAGGGCGAGGCAGGTAAACGCGAGGTCGTACGGCCTGCACAGGGTCCGAAGCTGAGAATGGGTTCGAGTAGGAAGTGATTGGTCGAATCATGCCAATTTGGCAGTCGCCAGGAGTCAGTATTGCCTCGATCAGAGCATATCGAGACGCGTTCCGTTGGGTCAGGCTGACGAGCAGCAAGAGATGTTGTACTATTGGATCGTCGGTTGCCATTGCGTCGCTCAACCTGCTTAGCTCCAGATACTTGGCATCGAGGCCTTTCGGTACAAAGGTGAAGTCGATGGCTTCAAAAGACTCGGCGGGAAAGTCCTGACTGACGGGATCGGTTTCTTGGAGGGCTGAGACGAGGCGCTCTCGTACGTCTACCTCCCCCGTGGGTTCGTTGTGACCGCCTCGGTGAACCTTCCAACATTGCAGCTTGCCTTTACTTGTAAGAGTGACAATACTTCTCGCGCCGACACGCGCGGAACGGTCAGCACGAACGGCGGCGATGTCTCCACGAAGAGACAGGTGCGAAAAGGCCTGGCGAATGCTTCCTAATATACCACTCCCCGAGGGCGAGAGATTCGCTCTCAGGAACTGTACCGAAATCGCAGGGCGCCCATGACCATCGCGCAGACTCATGTATGCCAAACGTCCGGTGTTGAACGTCAGTATGAAGCCTGCCGACTCTGCATTGGTAATACCAACGACCTTCTCTCCGGATGACATGCCAGAGATCACGTATTCGACGCCGGACCGATCTTTCTTGATAAAGGCAAACGTTGCGGCGCTGGAAATCGATTCCCAGTACACAACCCTGCCACTGCCGGCCATGACGACGACTAAGCCGGGCTCGGATGACGACGCGGAGGGCGAGACGAGGCATCCGACCGGGAGAGGGTCGGTAGGTTTTGTCGCAGAGGGCAGCGTGAAGGTAAACGTCTCGGGCGATTGCGAAGTCGAATTATAGGGCCAGACTATGGCATGCGCTGGCGTCAGGGTCAGAGCGTACCCCGATGAAGCAAATATTTCGGCGCGTTGGTTCCCTAGTGATGTTAGCTGCTTGCTATGCGAATGCCTGCTGGTCTGTGGGTCAGACGCACCCGACCAGTCCGACCTGATTCTGTCTGGCAACGCGGGGAGCTTGGAGACGGTGAAGGCATTCGTGCTTGTCTTGAAAGATTGATTTTGGTAAGCGACGCGTCATTCAACACAACTGATGAAAGGGAGGGCGAGAGGTATACGAACCAGGATAAGACTGCCATCGCCTTTGTTCGCGGCTCGGTCGCCGTGCTTGGACTTCTTGGTCCGCAGATTCGACTCCCTGCGCGGTGTGTGATGATAGTTACTATCAAAGTGGGTGTCGCGTTGCTTGACATCGACTACGGCGACTGTATCGACCGTAGTAACCTTGTCGAGCTTGACCTCGGCCATCTCAGGTTGGGCATCTGGAGGTGGATGGACAAAAGTCTGCTGCGTCAAGGGCAGGCGCTGGCGCTTCGCCTTTGGCTGCTGGACGAGGCTTTCCGAGCTCTTGGGGCGCTGACGACGGCGAGACCGGGTGGCCATTGCCGGGCCGCCCTCGGCGACCGAGGGGGAAAACATTGCTGCGCGTCGGTCGAGGTTGGGCTCGTGATGGGGCGCTGCGGTGTTGAGACGGCGATGGACGGGCGGGATGGAGTCGCGGGCTCAGACATGCATCTCGAGCCGCCCAGCGTCGAGGCAGAGGCGAAGTTGAAAATGCACGATGCGCTGTACTAAATGCACGATAGACGATGGCGGCGTTGTCAGCCAGTCGTGACGGCAAAGATCGAGAGATGCTTGGTGGAGAGCGCGAAGAAGCATGCACCGTTGCCCGCAGCTATTGGTCGTGCACGAAAAACAAATGCCCGGCAACAAGAACCTCCAGCTGCCAA
>JALHBZ010000178.1:26705-181124 GCA_024340015.1 Tolypocladium ovalisporum | reverse complement strand
GGGGGGGGGGGGGGGGGCCTCGCGCCGCCTGCGCGGCCTGGCGGGTACTTGGCCGCCGCAGGTGCTTAGGTGGGCCGCCAGGTATCTGGACTCTGCCCAGCGATCCATGGCCGTGCAACCACCAACCACACACCTCTGCTGGCCTTGCCGTCATGACAAGCTCAGCGCAACTCCAACAACTGAGCTCATCTATTGCCAACCCAAGTATCCCAAGTAGGGTTTTGGGGCTTATGTGTTTCACACGTAGCATTTGCTTATTGGCTCTTCAAAGCCCTGAAGGCTCATGATCGCATTGCTGGCCCCGAGCTGACTGCGGAGGCTACCCTGCATCATCGGCTATATCAGCACTCGTCGAGCTCCTGCGGCGCTGGAAAGCACATGAGATGAAAAGACCGCGGAATGAGGCGATTCTCGACGGCAGTCACCATCACTGACCCTCTGGTCAAGTACCAGACGCTGGTCAGGTCTGGGTTGTATGCACCTGACCCGGCTCAACATCGATTGGCGAGGCACCTCCGCAGCCTCTACCTGCGCATCAAGGACTATTCGCCGCAGGTCGAGTATCGGCAGAGACTCAGTGAAGTCGCTCGCCTGACTGAGACCAAGCCACCTGAAAACGACGACGCTCATGGCATCCTCGCCTTACGGAACCACGGCATATGGCGCAATCCGCTCTTCAAGCATCTCCTCCCCGCCGTCGAAGGACGGGACAGTCTGGCCCTGACAAGGGTGTTGCACGGCAAGGAGATGGCGATTGAGATTGACTCGCCCAAAGGCTTATTTCTCTCTGGCGAGGTCGGCACGGGGAAGTCGATGTTGCTGGACCTGCTGGCGGATGCTTTACCGACGAAGCGAAAGAGGAGATGGCACTTCAACACTTTCATGCTCTACACACTCTCGCAATTAGAGAATCACAGAGCGTCATGTTCGGTTGCCTCCACGACCAATGCCGAGTATTCGCTCGTGTGGATGGCAAAGAAGCTAGTCGACGAGTCCCCGATCCTCTTTCTAGACGAGTTCCAGCTGCCCGACCGGGCCGCCAGCAAAGTCCTCAGCCACCTCTTCTTGGCCTTCTTTCAGCTCGGCGGCGTCTTGGTGGCCTCCTCGAACCGCATGCCCGAAGAGTTGCAGAAGGCGACTGGCGCAGACTATGCGCCCGGTCCCGCACGGGGCTTGATGCGCAAGATATTCGGCGGCCGGACGCGTTCCAAGGGTGAGCTCTACGGCCAGAGCAGCGACTTTGCAAATTTCCTAGAAGTCTTGAGAGCCAGGTGCGACTTTTGGCAGATGGAGGGCGCGAAAGACTGGAGGCGGAAAGAAGAGACTGAAAGCCCAGAAGTCCCAGAAACCCCAGCAAAGTTGCCCGTACAAGGGCCGGGAGGAGTCGCAATTGAAGTCCTCGGAGGTGACGTTAATTCCGACGAGAGCAAGACACGGAAGCGACCGTACAACTATTATCTCCCCCAAGATGGTGAAAGTGTTTGGCAAAAACGGCTGCTCGACACGCTTTCGTGGAGTGAACCGGGCGTGGTTCCGTGGGAGCCTTCGTCGGTTGTAGTGTACGGGCGGAAAGTTTGCACGCCGCAACATTACAACGGCTTCGTCCTCTGGAGCTTCGAACACCTGGTTGGGTCTTTCGGGCCGGCAGACTACATTACGATGGCCTCGTCGTATCACACATTCATCATTGACCAAGTCCCCGTCTTGACGATTCTCCAGAAGAACGAGGCTCGCCGCTTCATCACCTTTCTCGATGCTCTCTACGAGGCGCGCTGCAAACTTGTCATCCGAGCCCAAAACGTGCCGGATGAACTCTTCTTCCCGCAAAGTACAACGGCATCGCAAAGTAATTCTCGAGCCGTCGAGGAAGCCGACGACGCAACATATTCCGAAACTGTGGCGGAAGTGTACCAAGATCAAATGTCACCCTTCCGACCCAACGTCTCGTACTACGACGCCAAGTCATCAACGGCGAAATACGACCCCGACCAAGATTCCGATTTTGGACTGGAGAAGCAGCGCATCGACTTTGGCAACACCGGAGCTTTTACCGGAGAAGACGAACGCTTTGCGTATAAGCGGGCCATCTCTCGGCTCTGGGAGCTGTGCAGTGAGAGGTGGCATGCAAGGACGGGGGACTGGTGGCAGCCCCTGCCCGCGGAGGCGAGGCACTGGGAAGGAAGGGCTGTGTCAAAGCCGTTGAGTGAAGTGATAACAATCCCTCGACGAAATAAAGGTGAAGGCATGGGGAAGAGCATAGAGGTTGACGAACTGGCGGGGCTTTCAAAGTGGAGCGTTGAGCATCTCAAGAAGCAGACGGCCGGTGAGCATTAGACAAGTCAAGAAGATGAGGATATCGCAACGCTCTGTGTTGCGATTGGATACTAAAGAACCATCATTTGCAAACTTACAACCACTCCGCGAGGAGATGGCATTCCATCGTGGATATCGTAACAACCATAAACCCAAACGCCGTGCAATGTCACATTCCAGGTCCCCAGGCAAGCGCTTCACAACGTCGTCACGCCGGGCGTCCAAGCCTCGCCTATCCTCTTCAGATCCTCGCTAAACTTCTTGCTCGTGATTCTCTTTCCGCCGCGGCCGCCCAGGGGCGCATGCTCGTCAGGTTCGAAGAAGGGATTCTGCAGCAAGCGCACATAGGCGCTTTGCATAGCCCCAAAGACAGGCTTCATCTCGGCGTCCCTCAACCCCGCACCGGCGGACCTCATAGCAGTGGCCGTGGCATCGACGCGGCGACCACGCATGTCGACGACGCAGACCATGCGCACGCCAGTGTTGGTCTCGAAGCCGTAGGCGGCGAGGCGGTCGTCGACGGCGTGCAGCAGGCCGACGTCGCCCGAGAGGCCGACTCCCGCCGCGGCGTTGTGCTTGGCGCGGAGATCGAAGACGTCGATGGTGGAGGAGAGCATGAGCGAGAACTGGAGAGGCGTGCGGACCGGGGCGAAGGTATTGGTCGAGGCGTCGTAGGAGGGGAAGACGGAGATGTGTAGCGGATTGTTCTGCACGGGCCCCGAGGTCAGCATGCCGTACGCAGGCGGCGAGAGGTGGAGAGAGGCCGTACGTTGCGCCCGATGACGCCCAGACAGGCGATTGACGGGATCGCGGCCGACATGATGGACTGCGTCGCTCAGACGAGGTAGGTTGAAGTCAAGGTTGGGGGCGGCGAGCTGCGAGAGCTTGGACTTGAGGGGTCTTGAATGTGGGGCTCCTGTGGTGAGCACCACAACAGTATCAAAATCACGATTCTCAAGTTTACTTGGCGCTTATTTTGAAAAGCCATTGGAAACTAGAGAGCAAATGTAGCGGGAATGAAATGCTATTGCCCAAACCTGCGAGCTATTGTATACGGCTGGTGTGATCTTGCACAATGCCAGCTTTAGAGTCGCCCACTTACAAGAGATTCAACCACCCAAACAGCCACGGCGCAGGTTCTACATTTATGACTCGAGCCGAGAGACTTCAAAACCGAGTTCAAGACTTTCTCTGAACGAGACTTGTCTTGATTTCTCTTGTTCGGAGAGATATCTGAGGAAGCAAGCTGCAATTGTAGACACTATGAAGACCAAACTTTGTAGGGGATACACCCAACCTCAGAGCAATGCAGCCACTGACGACAGGGTATTTGCAATCTACGCAAACACGAATGATAGTGTATTTGATTTCCGCAGCCGCCAGCAGAGACGGAGAGTCCATGAACCACGGACTGCCTTCACGACAGAGTCGGGGATTGTCAGGGAGCTCGAAACAGCATCTATACTCGTATTGTTCCTTACGGCAAGAGACGTTGAGAACCCAGTATATCTTCCTCAAGCTGTTCACATACTGTTCGGCAGCTGTGCGGTGCCTTGGACAGCTGTGAATCACCCCCTAGCAACACCGTCGCTGTGTTACGGGGCAACCACCTCGCCCGTGCTCCCCATTCACTGCCCCCAAGCTGTTCATTACCTCCATATACCCCAATAGCAGCACTGTTCCCAACAAGCCAGCCAGCTGAGGTCAAGGGCCGATTTGGCCCAGCTGGCTGGCTTCTCGCCACGACCCTCCCTCCCGGCAGCTTCGAGGTCAAGGGTTCGATCCCCGACTTCGTTGGCGGCCGCGAGACGGGTTAGCATCACAAGGCGGGTGCAATGACTACAAGACGGACAGTCTTCTCGGGGGTGACGCATCCTTGGGTCCTGAGGTTGGGAAGTGGCGAGCTTGTTTTTTTTGTGTGGTGTTTTTGTCCAAGTTTTGCGCTTTCAAGTCTTGCGTGGGAGAAGAAGCCGCGTCGCGATGTCTGCATTTTGCTCCTTGATGTTGCCTTTTGTTCGACCTTCGTAATCGGACAAAGTCAAGGTGTTGTTGACCATAAATATGTGTATGAATCGCATGAACAAGTTCCGTGGTATTACATGGCGCGACCTCTCGCCTGCTGTCCGTCAAAAGCAGTCCTCGAACGGACGTCTTGTCCCACTCAAAAGCTCTAAACAGTATCCCGTGTCCAATCCGATATGCATGCTTCACTCCTCATCGTCTACAAAGCCTGCCGTGTCCCCCAACCCCCTCAGCACTTCCTCTATATCGGACGGGTCAGAAATGGCCCAAACACCACCGCCCTTGACCAGGTCCCTGCCCCTCACGCCCACCTCCTTTCCGACTAGGTTCCTCCCGACCTTGCCTGGCCCGATGCCGACCCATCTCCTGACCTTTCCCCTCTGGTCCAGGTACTTGATGCTGTCGCACCAGCGCACCGTCTCCAGGCAGCCCCTCGCCAGCAGCTCCTTGAGCTGCTCTTTGCTCTCAAAGGGCCGCGCGCTGACGTTGCTGACGCACGGCATCGTCGCGGGGAAGGTTATCATGTCCTCGCCTTCGCGGCCCGCGGAGCGGCTCTTGTTGTTGAGCAGCGACTGCATCACGGCCACGGCGGGTTTCATGATGGGGCTGTGAAAGGGGCTGTCGCTGTGCAGGCGCACGGCGCGCGGGTCGTGTCCGAGGAACTGCCGCACGTGCGCGATGAGCGTCTTGATGCGCTCAATGTTGCCGCTCAGCACAATCTGGTTCTTGCTGTTGATGTTGGCAATGAGCACCTGCTCGATGGGCGGCAGGTCCTCGCTGCTCTCGCCCTTGCTGCCTGCGCTGGAGTGCCCCACAAAGTCACGGATGGCGTCGATCAGGGCCTTGAGATACTCGGGCTCGGTGATGACGGCCACCATGCCGTACTCGCCGCCGTAGTCCTGCATGGCGCGCTGCGTCGCCTCGGACATGGCCTCGGCCCGCTTCTGCACCAGGTGTAGGCTGTCCTCGAAGTGAATGTACCCGCCGGCGACGAGCGCCGCGAACTCGCCCAGCGAGTGGCCCAGCGTGACGTCGAAGTGGTCGGCGACCTTGAAGCCGAACTCGCGCTCGAGGATGCGCAGGATGCAGATGGACGTGGCCATGATGGCGGGCTGCGCGTTGGTCGTCTTGGTGAGGACCTTGGAAGGGCCGTTCTTGATGACCTCGGAGAGCTTGTAGCCGACGTGGTGGTCAATCTCGTCGATGATCTCGGACGCGGTGGAAGGAAACGCCTCGAGCCACGGGGTGAGCATGCCGACCTTTTGCGTGCCCTGGCCTGCCGATTGCGCCTTTAGCTTGCCCATTCGGAGGATGCGGCGCGAGGACACGAGAGCAGTTGCTCACCTGGGAAGAAGATGGCCGTCCGCGGCCGCGTTGCCCGTGCCGTCGAGCTCCATCTCCTCGGCTGCGCATCGTCCCCGAGGTTGACTCCCTGCGGCGCGTGGCATCTCAGCGCCCTGAAGCTCGCAGCGCGTTGGCGCCGGAGCGCAGGAACGGCGAAGCGCTGCATGGCCGCACAACGGCCGGGTCGTAGCTGGGGATGTCAGGCCGATGTGCTCATGCTGCGCGACGCCTCGATGACCCAACGGCGGGCTACGTTATATCGTGTAGATGGTACTCCGTAGTGGCCGGGGGGCTGCCACACGTGGGGCTTGGGGTTGCGCCTGCGGGTGGAGAGCGACAGTAGCCGCGGGGGGCCCCTCCAGAGCTCCAGGGCTCCACCGGCCGACTCCAGCCGCTGGCCCGCAAATGCCGACCGAGTTGGCTTATTTCGAGCTTCGACAGCTTCCGGCTGTTGGGTGCGTACTTCTGGAGCCAGAAATCGTTCTCGGTTCTTTCAATCGCCAGCTACAGAAGCCTACGCCTAGCAGCGAATCTCCACGCCGCCTTTGCTGACCGTCAAGTACTTGACGCCCTTGTACGGCTTCATTCCCTCCGCCAGCCCGCGGCTCTTCCTCGTGTCTATCATGATGCTGTCGACCTTGAGTCCGCTTGCCAGCCACCCCTTAACCGAGAAGCTTACCGATGCCGAGCTGGGCATCAGGATCTTGTTCTGCGCAACCTTTTGGACGTCTTGTTCCCCGCCAGCGTCGTCCTTGTCCAGTCTCGTTTTCTTGGCTGTGGTACTTTGATACGGTTCGTCATATGAGTAGTCGGTGCCGAATCCAAAGCCGCTGGGGTCGAATCTCTGCTCCCCATCGTCGACCAACGGCCCGACCACCGTGCACCGCAGCCCGAAGTGTGGTGCTGGCCCAGAGAGCTCCTTGGCAGGCACGTGCCATTCTAGCATCCTCTCCCCGGGGTTGAAGCTCGCATCGCCCCTACTGGGACGGATGTCGGAGAGATTCCTCACGTCATCTGGTAGGGGGATAGTTATCCTCAAGTCGTCGAGAAGGGGGGCACTCGGAGAGCCTGGATGAGGGCCCCCGAGCCTGCCAGAACCGCCGCCCCGCCCAAACTGACTCGTAGACGAGGAGGTGGGCGTGCCAAATATCTTGTTTACCTGTAAACGAACCTCGAATTCTGATCCCAAGGATCCGATGCCAGTCTTCATCTCGAGGTTGACGGGCAGCTTCAGGTTGTTCGAGCTCATGTTGCCACTCTTGCCGCTCGTGAATGGCAGAAGATCCACCTCGTACCCTGCCAGGATGAATCGGCCGTCTGGAGGCACGAAACTCAATTCTCCGGGATGCTCTTTCCATCTGTTCAAACGCACGCATGGGTGGAAGACGGGGAGCTCCATGATGCCACCAAGGTTGTGTCTCCCAGACGGACTCGTCAGGTTGACTGTGATGTCAGGGACGCCAGAGACCTTGGCTGTGAAGGCGATTGTTCCGTTTGCAAAGGCAGCCAGCGGCCGACCCGAAGGAGCGAGAGTGACTGACAAGGTCTCGACGACGTCCGCGTACATCTCGTTGGACGTGTGCCGCACATTCGCCCGTCTCCATGGCAAAGCCGGTGTGTTCGCTGCCGCCAAGGACGGTGGGCTAGGGTTCGAGAAGTTGCTGCCCAGAGGAGCTTTCCTACATCCACGTCAGCAAGAGCCACGTCTGACTGCTCTCTCTCCAAGTACCAACCCTGGTAGGGTTATGCTTCCCAACAGCTTGCCAACCCAGCCCTCGACCTCGACGACTTCTCTCAGGGCATTGGGCTCCGTCGTGCTGACGTTTCCCGCATCGCACATCTCGGTAAGCAGCTGGGCCACCACGTCGTAGTTGTCCTCGATCTTGCCGGCCAGGAGCGGGGCGCCGACGAAGTCCTCGAAGGCGTCGACAACGCGGTGCAGGAACTCGAGGACAAGCAGCGGTTCAATCTCGGTCGACGAGGTGGCGAGCAGCAAGAGGTTCGCGTGCGCGAGGCTGAAGACGAGCGTGGGCGGGCTCGCATTGGGGAGGTATGTCAGGTTCGGTCTCGGCGCCGGATGCTCGAGGTAGAGGGGCAAGAGGTGCGCCGCGGACAGCGGCCGCCCCGTGTACGTGTGCGACAACAAGGCATTCCTGCGGGTGAAGGGTCAGCTCAGCAAGTGCGGATAACGGTCGCGGGGGAGGCGAACCTGTTGTCGTCGTAGATGTGCAGCGCCTCAATAACGCCGTTCATGGTCACGACCAGCGCCTGTGCCAGGCGTTGTCAGAAGCTCACCTCAGGCACCTCGCCGATGCGGCCCGCCACCAGGCGACGTCAGTCGCGGCGTTGAATGGCGCTGCGCCGCTGACTAACCCCAGCGAGCTCTCAAGCTCCCCCAGTTCCAGCCAATCACCCACACGGCGAACCTCGTTTAAGATTCAGAGGCTCCTCCAACAAATTCACCACATGTGGTAGAGCAACCCTCCACGATGGCGGGCGACAAGATCCCAAACGCGCACTCCCTCGAGAGACCCGAGGACCTCAGGACGCTCATGCGTCAGGACCGAGGCGACGACTGCCTCAGCTGCAAGGTCGTCGGCAAGTGGCCCCTAATTCCGCGCGAGCAGCAGCATCGAAAGCGTTGTGGCTGACCTCTTGCACAGGGAGCGGCGCCTTTTTTGGGCTGGGCTTGTACAGCTACTTCTCCGGCATGTCGCAACTCGAGAAGCAGCAGGCCGCTATCCTGGCAAGCAAGTCGAGCTTCGGGATGAGGAGCCGGAAATTCGGCATCATGGGCATCTCGGCGGGCCTCGTCTGGATGGGCCTGTGGCGAGCCTTCCGATGAAGGACGCGATTCATCCGCGCTGGAGAGTCGTGACGCCATTTCGTCTCCTTGGCTGATTCGTACGTCTGGATCTCAGCAAGGGCTGAGGATCGAGCGACACGAGGCCCGTCATGTCAAAGGTCTGCGGGTCAAAACCTGGACGACAATGACCCCGGGCTGCTGCAGTCTCAGAGACATTGTACGAAAGTGTAAGATAGTGTACTATTGGGCTGTGTGCGTCGAGGATATCACTGAGCTGGCGGGGCAAGGCGAGAAGAGAATCACACCTCATGTCAGAATTCATGTATGAAGTCAAGCCGCCTAGATGTGTCATATGCGACAGAGAAGTCAACGTCGGCTTACAAGCAGGCTCTTCGTTACACGATCAAGGAACTTGGAACCTTAGAAAGACCATCACCGCGTAGCTACTTGTGAAATTGCTTCAAGAGACCTTTGACTCAGACGTCGTGTAAGTCGCTGCCTACGCGCGGGCCGCAACAAGTCTAGGACAAGGCGTTTGTACTTGGGCAACTTTTTCATACTTAGTCTCTTAGCTAGCAGCTGTTCAATTGAAATTGTAGTCCTTTGCCTTGTGTTTTGTAGCAAGCTAGCGCCCATCGTCGTCGCGCTCATGTCTTTGCTCCAACACCACCAGCTGTCGCATACGAAAAACTTCACCTTTTGTCACTAGGCCCCACTTCAGCGTCAACCTCTCACCTCAAACCACCTCCGACGTCGATCCGCCTCGCGACATCACCCACGCAGAAATCGCAGCAGGCGCCCCTGTCGCATTCACTCATCAGACTCTCGTTAGCAGTTTGCAGTCGCGTGACGCTGCGTGGCGGCAAAGCCAGAGCCATCCGCGCTCACACTCATTCCTTGGCGTCGTCGCCCCGTCGAAAACTCATCTCACACAATGCCCATCACCATCCTCCAGCCGCGGCCTGCGCCGCCGCAACGGCCAGCTGCCGCTGCAGGCGGATACTCGTCAGACTCGGATTCGGATGGCGGCGTGGACATCCAAGGCGATGTGTCCATGCGCGCGCCGAAGCGTCGGCGAGCGAGCCTCGACGACGAGGACGACGAGGACGAAGCGGGTGAGATTCTCACGCCGGGCGCAGTCATAACGACCAACCCTCAATGGATGCGGTACGTCCCTTCAAACCACTCTTCACCTTCGTTCAAGCAGCGCCGTTGTGGCCCAGGATGAAAGAGAGCGTCACAGACTCGGAGCATGTACTGACGGGGGAAACAGCGGTCACGGCACATTCGTGCCTCTCAACTCCACAGACATCACCTCCTCTCTCGCTGGCACCCTCACCAAGACCAATAAGCTCCTCTCTGTGCGGCCCCTTCGCGCGAGGTACACGCCCGAGATTGGCGACCTCGTCGTCGGCCGCATCGCCGAGGTCCAGGCCAAGCGCTGGCGCGTCGACGTCGCCGCCTCGCAGCTCGCCATCCTCCAGATCTCCGCCATCAACCTGCCCGGCGGCATCCTCCGCAAGCGCACCGAGACGGACGAGCTCCAGATTCGCTCCTTCTTCGCAGAGGGCGACCTCGTCGTCGCAGAGGTCCAGCAGCTCCACCAGGACGGCGCCGCCTCCCTGCACACGCGCTCCCTCAAGTACGGCAAGCTGCGCAACGGCGTCTTCGTCAGCGTCTCCGGCACCGGCGGCGGCGGTGGCGTCGTTCGCTCCAAGCGCCAGCTGTGGACCGTCGAGGCGGCCAACGCCGCCGGCAAGATTGACGTCTTGCTCGGCGTCAACGGCTACATCTGGATCAGCAAGCATGTCGAGAGTGACGTCGCCGCCGAGGCCGCCGGCATCAACCGCATGGAGGAGAGCGTAAGTAGCAAGGTCTACTCGAGCCAAAACGACTACATGGACGTCGCCACCATGAGGGAGATTGCGCGCTTCCGCAGCGTTATCCTGGCGATCGTGGAGAACAGGTTGCCTGTAGACGAGGAGACGGTTACCAAGGCTTACGCCGAGGCAGTCGAGATTGGCAGGGAGTCGGCTGATGACGACTTGTACCTGGGAGGAGAAAAGTGGCAAAGACTGGCGGCTATCCTTGCCAGACATTAGATCTAATTGACATCATCAATCACAAACTCCGACAACCACTTGCAGTTCCGCCACTACGTTATTACACGGAGAGACTCGTGCATGAAGTTCCTGCTCCACGGTCGTACGTGTTGCATATTTGAAATGATGTTTGATTATGGTGCAAGATAGCAACTGCCGAGTAATTTTACCCAAGTCGAGACACACGCTGTGTGCTTTGAGCACACTGCCCCATCCGCCAGCGTCCCCGCCAACCATTGGAAACAGCATCGTGTCTACAGTTTGGCTGCCAGACGGTCGTCATCATTTACTGGCCTAGCGAGCTTCTCTTCAGCCCCAGTACTGCAAACAGGGCAATGAGAGTCCCCCACCTTAGGGCTGCCGCGGTCGCACTCTTGCCGCCGAGGCTAAAGACCATGCTGAGCCAGTACCTGAGCCCCTTGGTTACGTGGCCGTCGCGGTCGAAGTTGGGCTTGGGGGCGGCGATCTTCTTGTAACGCTCCAGCTCTGACCACGAATAGGGCATGTACCGCACGCGCAGGACCTTCTCGGCCCAATTGGGGACCTGGGCGATGACGCGCTGGTGGCTGAAAGCCTTGAATGAGTAGTAGCCGTGGTAGCTGCCCGTGCCGGATGAACCGATGCCACCGATGGGCGTGGCGTTGATCTGACAGTGGAAGAATGAGTCGTTGATGGTGGCACCTCCAGAGGTGACGTTGCGCAAGACTGTTACGGGTCAGTAATCTCATCCCGTCGCCACGTGCATGGGTTCAACGAGGACCACACTTACCCTTCTGATTCTCCTCGTCTGATCCAAAGGTGAATAGAGCCAACGGGGTGGGATCGACCTTGTTGGCAACGTCAATGGCGGCATCGAGGCTATCGTACGGCATGATGGACCAGATGGGGCCGAAGCTTTCCTCGGCCATCATGCTGTCCTCGATGTCATCAACCAGCACGACGGTGGGCTCGATGAAGAACTCGGACTCGTCCACGGAGCCACCCATGACAATCTTGCCCTTGGTGTTGTCCAACATGGTCTTGATGCGATCAAAGTGCGCCTTGTTGACGATGCGAGAAAAGTCCGGGCTGGCCTTGGCGCCTTGGGGCATGAAGGCGCGGTACTGGGCGTTGACCTCGGTGATGAACTTGGACACAAGACTGCGGTCGATGAGGACGTAGTTGTGAGAGAGACAGACTTGGCCGGCGTTGAGGCACTTTTGCCAGAGCAGACGCTTGGCAGCGATGCTCAGGTCGGCATGCTTGGTGATGAAGGCCGGGTTTTGGCCGCCCAGCTCAAGCAGGACCGGGGTGAGCGACTCGGCAGCCTTGGTAGCGATGGCGGCGCCCGTCTTCTTGCCGCCAGTGAAGACGACCTTGTCGAACTTGAGGTCCATCAGGTACTTGGTCTCGGTGAGCGCGCCGTTGATGCAGGCGAAGCACTCGGGGTCGAGGTACTCGTCGAAGAGCTTCTTCAGGACCATGGCCGAGTGGGGCGAGTGCTCGGAGGGCTTGAGGATGATGGTGTTGCCGGCGGCGATGGCACCGACTATGGGGGTGATGTTGAGCTGGAAGGGGTAGTTGTAAGCGCCGATAATGAGGATGCTGCCGAGGGGCTCGTTGCGGATGCGCGGCTTCATGGGCCAGTACTGGATGGGCAGATCGACGATGTGCTCGTCCTTGGCCCATGCCTCGAGCTTGTTGGCCACGTTGATGCACTCCGTCTTGCACCACTCGATCTCGGTGATGTTGGCCTCGAACTTGCACTTGCCCATGTCCTTGAGCAACGCCTCCTCGATGAGCGGCGCACAGTCGACGAGACCCCAGTACAGGCGGCGGATCTGTTGCTTGCGGAACTCGAAGTCCTTGGTGCGGTTGGTGCGGTAGGTCTTGCGCAGCGTCTGGTACTGGGCCTGGATGTCGTCTAGCGCAGTCGCCTCAAAGGGCGCGATGCCGCCTTTGATGCCTTTGATGGAGCCCATGGTGATGGTAGGTTGCGGACGCGATGATGGGCGGGTTGGAGTTGCCTCTTGGCCGTCCTCTTATACAGCGTCGCAGTAGGAAGCTCAAGCTACGCCCTGAGATCGAGGTCGTCGATGCAGCTTGCTTCCTTGGACGCGATGGGCCTCTGCAAACGGGCCGTGGGAGTGTCACGAAAATTCAACGGATCATAGAGGACAGTGACGATTGGCAAAGATGAGGGATGGAAGGAGGAGGGATGGGCAAGGCTTTGGGGAAAGGGCATGGCCATTGGTGAGGGGTCCTCTCGTCACAGCGGCCGGAAGCGTGCACCAATTACCTACAGGTACGGAGTAATCTGCACCGCGTCTGGGAGCTCCCGCAGAAGCCGTGCTCCCCAGTTGCGCCGACGGTGCCTCGGCGTCGAGACCCCAAAAGACGTCCATGCCAAGCTGCGACCCGCATTTCACCTCTGTAGATTTCTCAGACGCCCATGCAAGCGTGAGGATAGCTACCTACCTTGACCAGGCGCTTGCAGCAGCCGGTACTCCATACCCTGGGCGACCGCATCCGCAGTGGGGAACGCGGGGGCGCTGGGATTGTCCTGCGGCTCCTGCAGCAGCGGGCCAGTCGGCGCCTCAGCAAGCCCGGCAGGGGGCGGACGCGGGCCAACCCATGGCCACGACGGGGGCGAATGGCTGGCCCGCTCCGTCTGCTCGTCGATAATAAGCGCCGCCGCTGACCAGCCAGCCGCGGGTGTGACTTCCCAGGTAGTTAGTCTGTAAGTGTAAGCTATTACTATGTATACTTAACTGCTGCTCATGGGGCTGTCAAGGCGGTGATGACATCTCCAGAGCCATCGCATCTAGCAAGCCATCCCTAAAGCTGTCGCGCGATGAGCACCTTGCACATCAAACTTGTCCAGCGACGCACATGCTCCCACTAGACGCCCATTCGACCACAATACTCGTAGCGTGCCGAGGCAAAAAACCCTTGCCCCCAATTCGATTCTCCCCCTGGTCGCCAGCCGCTCAAACTCCACTACCACGCCTTCACCATCTCGAACCTGGACAAATCAGCACGCCTCTCTTTCCGCAACCTGTTCCGCCTTTGGGGCGCTCCCCGAACCTCACGGCCCAAGACAGGTTTCCTGGCCCGGCGTCTGTGTTGCCAAGTCCCATCTGGCCAGGAGTCTCCGGACTGCATCGGAGTCAAACCCAGGGGTTGAAAGCCTAGCAGCATACCTGTACAACGACGGAGAAGCTCCGATTCTTGTTTCCACCAAGAGTAAATTCTGCTTAGGGCATCGGCAAGAGACCATCTGCGAGCAACATCCCATGAGAGTAATTTCGTGTGCCAGCTGTCTCAGCTCGACGGCAGACGATGCCTCAATGCACCCAACAACTTGTCACCATTGACTCGCTCCCAATGCATGCAGGACGCGCACTCATTGCTGAGTATAATGCTTCTGGCATCTAGAACGTACATACACGCTCCACTACAGTGCCTTCGGGTCCTCCTTTATACAAGGTACTCATACATTCGACTTGGCTGGCTATTGCGCCAGCAGACTCGCCGCCTCACCTCTTCGCCCTGCTCGCACCGCCCGACGATCTCGCAGCCTTGGGTGCAGCAACCAGCTCGGCCACCTTCTGCTTCTCAAGGTCCTCGGCCAACTTCTGCATAAGGAAGTCGTCAATCGCCTTTTTGCCGTCCACAAGCAGCCCACCCTCGGCCTTCTTCATGTCGACGATGGCGGCGCGTTGCCGGTCCTCGTCCAGCTGCAGGCGCCGCTTATTCGTAAGTCGCCACTCTTTTGGAAACTTGGGCTTGGCTTTGATCTGGTGGTGCCGCAGGTCCAGCGGCACGTCCTCGAACGTGTCCTTGGGGTCCTTGGCCGACGCAATCAGGTCATCGACCAGGTTGGACAAGTACCGCTTATTCTGCGCCTGGTGCTCGAAGCTCTCGCAGCTCATCTTGATCAGCTCCGTCTCCGGGTTGTATCGAGGGCCCGCCAGCTTCCTAAGCTTGTCCGTTTGCACGGGCGTGAGCTTGAGGTCATCGGGCGCGAATTGTACCACGACCTTCTTCTCCGCAGGGTGGGATTCGCCCATGTAGGTTGTGTATCGCCATCGGAGGACCTGATCGTCGGCCGGAGGTACGAATGGCTTTGCGAATTCTGCGCGAGGTTCATTAGCTCTCCACCCTGCATCGATCCACCCCTTCAAGGCAGACTCACTGGAGAGGAGCGGCATTTCCCAAACCGCCAGCCGAGCGTAGTGTCTCATTTCTCGGATCTCTTCCAGCTTGCCGTGGGCCATGGATGTGATGTCGTCCTCGTCAAACTCGTCGTGCTCTTCCGTGTTCGTCTCAGGGTCCTCCTCGTCGAACCAAAACGACGACTTGTTCGGCTTGTCGCCGACATCGTCCTTGAACAGCTCCTCTTCCACTGTCCTGTCCTCTGACGCCCACCCAGGAGTCTCCCGTAGTGTAGATTCTAGAAAGTCGTCGATCGTGTTGTAGCCGTTGGACTTGGCCAGCTCGTCAAGCTGCCGCAGCCCTTCTGGCGAGGCGGCCTCGGCAAACGACTTGTTCATCGTCTTGAGATCCAGCTGTTGGTATACTTCAGCCTCCGCGTCACTTCCCTCCTTGCCGGTCTTGCGCTCGGCCCATCGTGCTGACGAGGTGGTGAATCCTCGCTTGGCGATTGCGCATTGTCGGGCGAGCTGTGGAGCTCGAGGCAGTCGCTGCGCTCGCGACGCATTGCGACATGCCAGCATGCATAGCCTTGCAGCGTTGGAAGCCGAAGCCATGCCGAATTGCTCGATATGCGACGGCGGCGCTGGGTTGTCTGCGTATGATGTTGCGTCCAGCCCCAAAAATTTGGCCTCCAAATGGCTACTCAGGGATCGCAAATGTCCCGATGTTCTCCCGGAGGGTCCACCCACATCAGCCCAGGTGGGCCCTTGGAGAGCGAAGGAGCTCCCACCTGCACCCACCTGCACAGCGCCTTCAAAGCCATTGGTGCGTTTCCGGTGTCATGCAAGCAATAGGTCCAACTCCCGTCTCAACGCCCATCCGGCAAGTCAGGCTTTGACAGTACCGAACATGACCATAACCTTGGAGCCTCTCGAGTGCTACTGCCTCGTCACCGTCGGCGCTACGGTCGGCTTCGAAGAGCTCACCAAGGTCGCCCTCGAGCCAGCCTTCTGGGCGTTTCTCCGCTCAGAAGGCTTCACGGCACTTCACGTCCAATGCGGTCCAGACATTCCGTGGGCCAGCACCAAAGCTTCCAAACTCAGGGATGAAGTTCCGTCGGATTTCGACGTCGAGGTGTTTGAAGTCAAGACCAACCTGATGCTGGAGGAGATGACCCTCTGCAAGCCCATCGAGGGCCGCCGTGTACAGGGGCTAGTCATCTCACACGCAGGTACGCAAGGCACCTTGTGAGAGACGTCGACATATGCTCAATCCTCTACAGGCACCGGCACAATCCTCGATGCGTGGAAGCTTGGAGTCCCCCTCGTCGTTGTGCCCAACACAGCCCTGCTCGACGACCACCAGACAGAGATGGCCAAGCATCTAGCCAAAGAAGGTTACGCAACCATGGCATCCGCCAGGTACGCATCGCAAGCATGCCTTGGACGAGAGAATTACTAATCAAATGTCTTCACAGCCGTGAGGATCTCCAGGACGCCATCCATAAGGCAGGGCTTCTCTGCGAGGAGAGCAAAACCCGCTGGCCGGCAAATGCCGTCAACCCCGGACAGGGCGAAGCCATTCGTCTGTGGGACATCACGCCCGGCGAGGTCGAAAAGGAGGAGATTTCTCAAATGACGCACGATTAGGCATTGGGCTTCTGCGGCCGTCTCCTGGACACGATGTAATGATGAGCGCGCTTTGCGATGGAGCTAGGGCTTGAAGTGAGCCCACCCGCCAGCTCGAACTTGCTTGCTACGTACGGAAAATACCCAGCGACGGAGTTTAGGGGTTAATTCAGCCACATGAAGCGATGGAGCATTCAGTCAGTTCAATGCTACTTCGGCCAGAGGAGTTTCATTTTATTGGTAGCCGGCGTCCGCTCACGGCAGGTTCTGCACTTCCCAGATCTTGACGGTTGCATCCGCGCCCGCACTGGCAACTTTGCCGCCTTCTACCCAACAAATGCCGTTGACGCCGTCCTTGTGGGCGTTGGCAGCCTTGATTCTCTTTCCTTGGTTCTTCTTCTCGAGGCACCAGACAAACACGTTTGTGTCCAGGCTTCCGCTGGCAGCGTACGCACCCGTCTCGTCCCAGGCGATGCATGTTACGCGGGCTGTGTGTGCCGACCAGCGATCCGCAACCAGGTCCCATGTCCCGGCCTTGTATACGTAGATCTTGCCAATACTATTTCCCACAGCAAGATGCGAGCCGTCCTTGGCGAAAGCAAGCGCCGAAACGAGTCCGGTAGGGTTCGAGATGGCTTGGACTGGCTGCAGGTTTCCGCGAGAATCGCTCTCGTAGATCTGCACGGAATTCTGATCGGCGCCGACAGCCACAAAAGACCCGGAAGCCGCAATGGCTCCTGGTGTGAAGTCGACCGACGTCTCATTTAGCAGCTCGTTGTTCGCATAGGCCGCAACGCCGGAGGTGGTCGCGACATAGACGATGTTGCCCGACGCGGCGACCCCCTTCGGTTGCGCGGATAGCTTGGTGGCTTTCCCGACGAATGTGTTGGCGGACTCGTCGACGATCTTTGCCGTATCGTCCCACCCGGCACTGTAGATTTTGCCAGAAGACCCCACGAGCTGTGCTATTTGGTTCGTGTGAGGCTCGCCATCAACAGCGGTGGCGAGGCCGGACTTGGTATCCCACTGGCAGAGCCGGCCGTCAATGCCGCCACTCCAAACTGAAGTGCCCTTTCCGTCTGACGAAGCAGTCAAAGCCGTGACGTTTTTGCTATGGCCCTGGACGACTCTCACCGGCTGCGCCTCGCCTATGTTGAGATATGTGAGCTCGCCACCCAAGTTGACGCTGATTATCAGCCCGTCGCTCCGACCGTGAGGTATAACGACTCCGACTTGTTGGTCCCATACACTGACTCCTTCACCAAACTTCCAGCTTTGAATCAATGTGCCCGCGTCGGCATCCCACAGCTTGACGGTCTGGTCTGCGCTGGCTGTAGCAAAGCTTTTGCCATCCTGAGACCAAGAAATGGCAAAGATGCTTCCCGTGTGCTCGCCCTCACCAATCTGCTTGGTGGGCTGACCAGTCTTTCCGTCATAGAGCTGTATCCTCTTGTCCGCGCCCACAGTGACAAGAACGCTGCCGTCAGGAGAAAAGGCGGCTCCCAGAACGAAACCCTTGTGGAGGGTGCTCTTCTCGTTGAACTTGTAGGGGGCGCCATGGTAGAAAACCACGTTGCTGTCGTCGCCAACCGTCGCGGCACGAAACGGACGTTGGGCCTTCATGGCAACCGCGTTGACAGACTTGGAATGGCCGATGATTTCTCCAACCGAGTTGCCGCTGTCGGCAGTGATGCAGCGCCCAAACTGCTCCTTGCCGTCACCGACAGCAATGACGCGCTGCGACTCTCCATCCCAGGCAACGTCGTTCAGCCGGCCTGAGATGATGCCATATTCCCGTCCGGCGTTCCCGACGGTCTCGGGCTCCCACACCCGCAGCATACCGCTGGCATCGCCGCTGGCTACCTTGAAGCCATTGGGTGCAAAGCGCGCAACGGTCGTGGGGGCCGTGTGGCCGGTGTACTCTTTGCAGTCGGACGGGTTGTCGATTGAGCGGACAAAGATGGACTTGCCAGACTGTTGCAGAGATGCGGGTCAGAGAAGCGGTCAACAACGCGAGATGACTGCGGGAGATACTTACCGCGTAAGCTATCCGCTGTCCCTTGGAGTCTGTGGAGAGCTGCGTCGGCTGGCCCCTCGTCGTGGCCGGAGCCGCAGCCAGGATCCGATTGATGGTGATGGACGGAGAGGCCATGGCGGAGGAGTTGAGACACTGAGTCGCGAAGGGAGGTGTTCGGAAGGTCTCGAAGCTTGGGAGAGTAGCGATGGCAAACGCGGGAGATGGGCAAAGCCGTTGGAGGGGCAAAGGGGAAACCGTGCCTGGAGGGCTTACAAGCCACGGACGGGCGACGGCGGGGCAGCGAATGACGTCGCCCTTGCCAGAGGTCAACGGCGTCGTCGCGAAGTTGTAAGCTCTCTGTGACGGCTTCAATTCCAAGAGCCCTGTCCGCAGATGACGAGGCTGCAGAATATATCACATGGCATCCACGCCACCAGCGCGACAAGCACTACTCGCGAAGCACGCTTCTGCCTGCGGAGCTGCGAGGCATCATTGATAGGCCGCCACCAAACACGACCCAGGCATCAGCAATCAACCCCGACGTGCTGTCGTACCGTACACTCAAGGTGCTTCCGAAGCCGTACTTCTGGTAGCTGCCTAGGCACACGGGCGGTGTGAGTGCCATGGAAATCGCTGTCACGCCTCCTGCGGCGGGCGGGAACTTGCAGTGATTTTACATACATCCTGAGTGACCTCATGGGGAGAAATCCGTCATTATGTTGCGCGGCTGATCAATCGTTGCAGGCGAGTGCCATTTTGTTTTCAAAGATCACCGCCGGTGCTCAGAGCAAATCGAGTCCCCCGGCTTGCTCCGTCTCGACACCGTACCTGATATTCAAATTATTGCTGAAAGGCAATCCACCAGTCACTCGGACTACGTCGTAGAGCTGCAGATACTGAGCAGTCTGCGCGTACAGGTATTAGACACAGGCCTTTGCTCTTCATCTTGCAGGCCACAATACGAGTGCTAATTTGCAAGTGCGCCGCCAAGGAGAGCGTGGTAGTCGCCAGCTCCAAACCTTGTTGGCCGCGCTCGGCCCCATTCATCATGCGCCCGTCCGAGACACGGATGCATCTCCCCTTGTCTCTCCCCTGCCCACCAGCTGCCGCCAATCTTACTCGGATTGGGCGACGCCCTCAAAATGGCAAGACAGCAAACCCAAAAAAATAATAATGAAAACAAACCGCAGGAGGACAATCGACTGCCTTTGGATGAGTTGCGAAGCAGTTGACTAGCGGTTGCTTGAGCTGGGCGCGAGCAAATGTGCGCTTCCCGTACAAGACTTGTACGCCAAGTGTCTTGTGCTGTAGTGCCTGTAGGATGTCCTTTTGCTACCAGCCGACCAGGCCATACCCGCAGGTTCACCCGCGTACGAGTATTACTCTGCGCGGGAGAGAGGCCCAAGGGTAGTCCCGTATTGCACCCCTGTCGGCACCGCTTCCGACCCTGCATATCCTACCTACCCACCCCGTGCTCCGAAGTGGTCCCCTCCAACCAGTGGCCTCATCCTCGTTTCTGCAGAAAACACCACCTGAGGAGCTGGCGAGACAGACCACAGGCCCAGCGCATACCTGAGATGTCTGCCTGGCTCGCCGTCGTCGTATCTGCGGCGCGCCTCGTCGCACCGCACCCGCGTCGTGAGCTGGTATTACAAGTAAGATGAGAGCCAATGTCCTAAGACAACGCACACCCCCTCTCGGGGATCGAAGCAGAGCAGCATCGTCACCCGCTCTGGGTTTGTGTATAGGCCCCGCAGGTGTTGACGGTGCTCTCGGTATGGGTCCTTGGCTCTGTGCGCCACGTCCCGTACCTGTAGTTGTCTGGGGTGGGTTGAGGTCACGACTTGTACGATGCCGGCATGATAATAAAGCGATGCCCTCCCCCACGCCCGCCGTCCCCTCTGGTTCCCCGTTTCGTGAAGTCTTGTCCCCAGCCTTCTTCTTCCCGGAGCTTTTCAGGAAAGCATACCCTTGTTTTCCCAGTCAGTCCTTACAACAGATAAAGAGCCAGAATGAAGTTCCTTATCCCGCTCACCCTTGCCGCCGCCGCCGGGATCTCGGCCCAGGACAAGAACTGCGAAGCCGACTACATCGTCACCCAGTGCCTCTCGACCGAGACGCTCAAGGTACGAGCGCCCACCGTGCTCACACCACAATGACATGCTGCTCACATCAACCCGTCTAGGTCGACTCCTGCGGCAACGCAAACTGGGACTGTCTCTGCGCCGCGTACGAAGCCATCGCGACGTAAGTATTCATACCAGCCATCCTCCTCCCTCAACATTGTCGCTCAGGGCAACGACTCACACGCATTCCTCACAGCTGTTACAACAACTGCCCCAACGATCCGCGTTCCTTTTCGGCAAAGGGCCAAGTCTCCATTCACTGCGCAAACGCCTCCGTCTACGGCACCAAGGCAAAGGCGGCCGCAACGGCCTCGGCGGCGTCGGCCACGGGCTCGCTCCCGTCGGCCACAGTGCCCGCTCGGGCCTCCAGCGAGGAGACTGCTGCTGGCAGCACCTCCGTGAGCGCTACCGGGAGTGCCTCTGGCACCCAAGCCGGCGCGTCTTCTTCGGTCAAGCCCGCTAGCACCGGTGCCGCTGACGCCCTCTCCGGAAACGCTGGCCGCATGTTTGTAGCTGTTGCTGGCGTCGTTGCTGCTCTCCTGTAAGGTGGACGGAAGCGGTCGTGCTTGTGTCGTAGCCCAATAGAGCTTTATTTTTCGGTCCCACATGGGTCTGCGTCTTTTCAGTCATCGTGCGCCATTGACCCATCATTATGCTGGAGCAAGTTTACCAGGAACTGACACTTAGCCGTCATGGGGCTGGAGCACCGAAGAGGAGGTTCAGATTGGCTCTCAGAAATGTCTTGTCTGTCTCACTTTTGCCTTACACTGGTGCCTGTACGGTACATCAGGCCAGCATCCCATCTTCTTCATGACAATAATACACTCCGACGCGTCTTGTTGCCTCGGGCTTCTCGCTCGATACAAGACCACAACACGCTGCAATCTCATGGCGCACAAGTCATCATTGCGCCAGAAACATCTCTACAAATAGCAGATGCAGAAGCAAGGATAACAGCAGACAAGCCTCGGTCCCGTAGCCCCCCAAACGCCGTTGATCCCTTGCAGCTCCAACTGATCGAAGCGAAACCCACCTGTCCGATGCTTTTGTTGCGAAGCGTCGTTGGTGTGGCAAGGTCCGTTGTTTAAAATAAAAATAGGCAGATATGGCTGCGACTAGAACCGAGCGTTGGTGTGTGAACGCCAAGACTTCGCCGACTGGGTGATACTACTGGAGTGCGGCGGCTGACTGCTCGTTGAAACACATGTGCACAGAAAACAGGGACCAGGGAGAGGAGAGAAAGCGAAAGGGGCTGACAGGTCAAACCCGTCGAGGTCTTCTTTGCTTGGTGTTGTCCTTGATGGGGTTCAAAAACGTGACATGCTTGGCATCATCCTTTCGAAGTTTTACAGCGCCCGCACCGCCGCCAGAGCCGCGGCGAAGAGCTCGCGGATCATGCTCGTCGTCAAGAGTGATCTCGGCAACATCGGACATGGACGTGTCATCCAGGTTGTCGCTCTCCCCAGAAACCGAAGAGCCTTCGTCCGAGTCATCATACTCTCCATCGTCGCTAACAAGGGAAGGCGCGTTGTTGCTGATCAGAGTGTTGGGGCTGAGGTTGGCATCCTCCATATCCAAGTCCTCGTCAGACAACGCAGGATTTTGCGCATTCTTTGGCATACCAGCGCCAGCATTTGGCGAGACATGGGGCAGCTCATGATGCCGCCCTTTACTGCTCAAGGGGCGACCAGGTGCAGCGCCAGGCGCTGGAGACTTGCCACTGCCAGCTGGTACACGCATGATGACCGGGGTCCGAGCTGCGGGAGCATTGGCGGCGGCGGCGGCGGCGGACGTGTACGGAGGAGAGTCCGCATCCTCCGAGTCTTCATCGGGAGTAATGTCCTCCAGAGACACCCGTGTCGTCGCGTCGGCGACGAGTTCGCGAAGACTGCCACCAAAATTTCTACTCTCCATCAGACGACACAAGTGAGGAGTCTCCGCCACGGGATTAGGCTTGATGGTCTCTGCGCGCTGAGCGCCGGCGGCTTGCTGGGCACCACGCTTGGAAGGTATGCGATGAACGTTGGGCAGCTTGCCTGCGTGATACAGCTTGAGGGATTCGTCGATTCGGGAGCGGAGGGCGGCATAAGCTTGCTGTTCGGTCATGTCTCGGCGGGCAAATGGATGCACAAGAGTCGAGTTCGGAGTAGCAGCCGCTGCCTTATCCTCTGCGACAGCCGTGCCAGAGTCAGCGACGTCCATGGGTTGTCCGCTCTGCACAGCTGCTTCCTCGTGGCTCTTGAAATCACGCTTATGAGCTATTCGGCAATGATTGATGAAGCCTTGCGTGCTCGAGAAGTTCTCACGATTGCAGTCGAGGCAGACTAGCTTGACAGTCTGTCCATCCGCCCGTTTCAGGACGCATGGACCAGCCTTGTCCTTTGCTTGGGGATAACCGTTGGATAGCGCTTGCAACTTTTGGCCGGCGCCACCGCGGACAGGTTGACCCGTGGCAGCCACTGCTGGCTCCGCGAAACTATTCCTCGTCGTCCTACCCTCAGCGACAGAGAGACGTGCCCGCGTGTATGCGGCTGTGAACTGCAATTCCGGCTGTAGCCCATCAAAAGTGGGATCCGGAATCAGCCATCTGGCGTAGTGACGGGCGTAGGGTCCGTCGACAACACCAAACGGCGGCGCCCATCGAGGCACCACTTCACCTGGCTGAGCTGCGACGGCCGGGCCCTTTCCACTGCTAATCTCGAGCATTTGATCGGGTGTGGGGCAGCTCTGGGGATACGGAATAAGATGGCAACGCCGAAGCTGCTCCAGCGCGACTTGACACTTGGCCAGCTCCTGGTTTATCAGCCTCAATTCATTGTGCTTGAGCAGTACCTCAAGCCCGAATTGGTGCTGAATCACATCACGCGCATCGTCCAAGTTGCCGGTTGGCTGAGACGACGCGTCAGTGTCGGTGTCGCTTGTCGACAAAGATTCATTGCTCGAAAAGTTCGACTCCAAGCGCGCTCGTTTGACTGCTGCAACGGGATCTAAGAGCCCATCTGGCCCGTCCAGACAGTCTCGGCTTCTCTTGGAAGCCGAGCTGCGAAGCGGTCCCGTTACGAGGGCGCCGTCGGCGGCAGAGGTGCGTGCGTTGGTGATGTTTCCCAGTGTGGCAACTGTCTGCTCGCATCCCCGAAGATCGGATTTGAAAAATCCAAACATGAGGACGCCCTGCGGAGGCAAGACGGGCCGGGAGGTTGTGATACTATGCAATACAGAGGCGTCTCGCGAGTGACGAGACGGAAGTGGTATCGGAAGAGTGGGTCGCTGACGTAATCAGGAATCCCGCGGAGCGTGAGTGCCAGAGCAAGGCGACGGGGTGATGATGTGGCCGTCAGACGGTCGGGCGCGGGCCTGGGCCTGCCTCGGAGCGCAGCGCGACAAGGGGTCAAGCCTCAACGACGGCGTAAATCCGCCAGAGAGCAAAGGCGATCGAGCGCTAGCGAAAGCCTCGAACGTTGTCTCTGGAGAGACAGCGAGTGACGGAGAAATAGGAAGGGAGAGTGAGGAAAAAGGGCGGCGAGAGAGGTGAGTAATTATCGGGTTGTTACGAAAAGAAGGTGCGAAGGGGAGGCAAACGGGGGGAAAAGGCAGGACTTGGGTGCTGGAGAGTGGTTTGTTTTGCTGGCGTCTGGGAGCCGAACGCTTGATGGCGAGAGAACGGGGGGGCCTGCTGGACTGTGGGGGCAGGACAGCAGCCAGCTGCGAGGGAGGGAGGAGCCTGGAAGGGGCCGGCGGGCGCGAAGGGGCCACACAGCGACACGAACGCACGCAACACGGCGGGCCTGAGGCGGGCGACGGCGAGAGAGCGAGGTGGTGTGGGCGTGGCCGAGAGCGGTTGCTTGGGTGTGGCCGAGAGCGGTTGCTTGGGCGTGGGCCTGGGCCGTCGGCCGCAGGGAGTCTGTTGGCCTGCAAGGAGCACCGCGGAGGGGGGGGGGGGTGGAGAGGGAAGATGCAACGACGCCTGTCGCCAACGGAATGGGTGGCAGCGCCGCGTGGTGTGGCGTCACCAGATTCACGTGCTTGGCGCTGGCATCTCGCCCTGATGACAGCTGCGGGTGCAATCGAGCACCGTGCGCCGCCTCGTTGCGTTGCACGACTAGGACGCGACCGTTGTGCCGGCGGATGGATAAGCAGAGTAGGCATCGCCTGGAAGCATTGCAGGGACGGGCACCTTTGCCTCGCGTCGCCTCGACCCGTTCGGAAAGTTGTTTGTACAGCTGAATTACTCGTCATCTGGTCAGTACCTAGTGCAGCTCTCATGCGCCAATGAGACTGCCGCTCCACAGAGAGCCAGAGCTCGCGTAGCATCAGTGTCAGGCTCGACGCGGCGGATCAGGCTCGGTGTTGCACCACGTTGCGGCGAGGCAACAGGGCGCGCGGCGCGGTAGAATGCGCCTGGTTTGGGGTCGCTGCCTTGCCTTTCTGGCTACCTTACCTAACAGCGCCAGGGTACCGTAGCTGCAGCTGGCACTTTAAACCTTGAATACATGGCGGATCCTGGCAGTACATCCATACGCGAGATTGCCATCTCCCTGCTCCGTAAGCAGCACGCCGCAACAAACAGCATTCACTGTTGAATGTTATCGGGTCCTCCGCCTTCGCAAAAACGTAGCTGGACGCCATGAGCAGCGCTGTGCAAGGGGCGTGTGGAATCGTTTGCAGCCACTCGACCTAGTAGTAGATAGACGCTTTTAGCGCATCACCACTTCCTTCTTCATCAACACCCGGCCCGCTTCAGTCGAGTTTCATGTGTCAGGCCGCTCGGCGCACAATGCCTTGAGTTGCAGGGTACGCCTGAAAAGACGCTTGCAAAGCCTTGGACGCTCGCGGGGGCTTCTACAACGACTCGTCGCGCAGCCCCGATAACGGCTTCAGAAACGGAGTACATGTTCTCGTATTGGCAGTTCGTACGAGTACTCGTACAAGTAGGTCCGAAGGCGTAGTACCTCTACAGGTAGACTGCAGCGACTCGGGGAACTACCTCGACGGGTACGCCTAGGGACGCTAATGTACGAGTAGTCCCACTACTACCCCAACTCTGGCTGCAGCCCCCCGATCCAAGATCTGTCCAATGGTGTTCTGAGCTAGGATCACGGCACGATCCACCGTTACTGGGCACTTTGATATCGCCGTACGGAGTATAATGAGCCAATCTATGATTACATTAAGACTGAACGCCAAGCCCTCGTCCACTGCTTATTGGTCAGTGCTCGTTGTGTCTTCAAATTCCATGAGTACTCAACGACGAAGTTCTGCAAACGCCGACTCAGCAAACGAAGCAGCCGCCGCATCTACATGTACTGTCACGTTGAGTACCTAGGATAGACAGCATCCCTAAAGACAAAGTGAATTGCATTTTTGTAATAATGTATGCTGTAGCCTCGCATATCAACGTTCAAATGACTTTCTGGGGGGAAAAGCGCTTGGCACACTCGTTCTTCATGCTAGCCCACAACCGACTGCTAACATCATTTTACGACGACTGCCAACATACTAGCACTGCACTCATGAGACTGATTCATTCGTCAGGGCTGAGGTCATCGCGAACCGTTTGTCGCAAGAGCTTCGCGCAACTAGTGGACGACCAACCTTCATGCAAAGCTTCAGCTGCAGACTAGAGACCTGGCCGATGAGGCGAAAATATACACATGTCTTCCGAAGGAACGCAGCTCTGTAGCCCGAAAGGACATATGTAGCATTACGCCACATGTGTGAGAATGCATCGCCTTCTAAAGACTCCCAGCCCGGACCCAGCTCCGTTGCCTTGACCTCTCGTTGATATTGCCCATCTCTTTTGTGCCTGACGGGTGGTTGCGAACGGAACGCAGATATGTCATCACCCCGTCTGTCGGACAGGGGTTCCATACTTTGCTTGAGATGAGGCCGACACTGGAGGAAGCTCGAAATGTCCATCGATACGCGGAGTCTGCTTCTCACTCAATGGGCCTGGAAGACGACTCTCTCATGAGGTACCTAGTTAGGTAGTACATTGAGGAAGTGTAATCAGTTGTAGCAAAGAGCCATAGCGTCTAGGCAGAAATTCTGTAGTTTAGTCGGAGACTGGGCGGTACGAGAAGACCTACATTGAAAGTAAGTATGGCTACATGGCCAAGCAATATTTGGTCGAGGAGGAATCGACATTGTGGGATTTGGACGTCGAATCGGATCATCTCATTGCTCGTGGTCGCTTTCGCACGGGACACTCGCCGCAACGGGGAACACTTCAGAAATTTCAGCCCAAAATTGCTGCCAAGAAAGGACGCTGTGTTCCAGTCAGGAGGCAGCAGTCAGGCTTCTATCCTTTCGAATAAACCTATGGTTGCGACTGGGCACCGGTCTATTGATTGTGCCTGGGCGATTGTGCGGTTTGGAGGCGGCCAGATTCAGTGGGTCGTTGTGAGAGGGGGTGGAGCACTTCGTCCCCACCCTTGCTGCGGCCTGTGCCGACCTTCTCGTACAAGCTCCAAAGTCTTCAACAGGCCTCGAAGCTGCCAGACCGTCAACTCCAAGCAGGCCATGTCCACCTCAGCAGCCAGTCATGGCTCCAACAAACGCAAGCAGCCCACCGAGACCGAGCAGCAGCCAGACAAGCCAAAGATGCAGCGCCCTTCAGATGCACAGCCACAGAAGGCCGCCCTCATCGGCCCCCACGAATCCGTCGTCGCAGAGCTGCAGCCCAAGTACGATGTCGTCGTCGCGTCCGTGATATCCTCGACTCAGATTCGCAAGCGTGTTGCACAAGCAACCTCTCATCTCCTCGCGCCGTCAGTCGACAAGCCGCGCCTAATGCTGCTTCACGCGCGCACGACAGAGGTCTGCAAGCTCATCACTATCGTGGAGCAGTGCAAGCGGGCAATTGGGGATCAAGGGCGAGGTTGGTATCAGTACAACCAGCTCTTCGACCTTCCAGCCGAGCAGAGGAAAAGAAAGGGTGGCAGAGTGGAGGACACTGTTCTGGACAAGGCCGAAGACTCCGACAACGACGACTTTGAAGTCATGAGCAGCCGATTCGAGAAGGCAGTGCTGCCATCTTCGTCGGGTCGAATCGACCAATCTCTAAGAGTGTTTTTCTCTTCGCAGCCGGTGCCAGAGCTCAAAGCAAAGAGTGGCGTCACGGTGCAGACGAACGAGAAAACATTATCATGAGCGAGCATTCAAGGCCGCGACTTCTGAGTTGAATATGGGTGGTAGGGAGACTATACTTTGGATGTTGCTACATGGACGGCGTTTGGGATTACACCGTTTGGTATAGAGTACAGAGCATGATGATACCCTCATATGGAGTTTTTCGCTGTAATGGAAAACCATTCCCTAATGATGCTCAGAGTGAAAATTCGCCATGAAACACCTCCCTAATTCGGATGCTTC
The DNA here is from genome assembly GCA_024340015.1 of Tolypocladium ovalisporum. Taxonomy (NCBI): domain Eukaryota; kingdom Fungi; phylum Ascomycota; class Sordariomycetes; order Hypocreales; family Ophiocordycipitaceae; genus Tolypocladium; species Tolypocladium ovalisporum. Next base: position 153,258 of record JALHBZ010000178.1, on the reverse strand, counting down.
CATCACGCAGTGACTAGACTCGGCTTCCTTATTCTGGTCTCCCTGCTCGCTGCAGCACGCAATGCTTTCTTGCAGAGCCCATCGCTCAACCCGGACGTCTAGTCGTGCTTCTGCTTCTTGGACTGGTCCATGATGCGGAGGACAAAGTTGACCACGACAGCCAACAAGAGTATGATAGCCAGGAACGTCGGCCCGAAGCGGTCGTCGAAGCCGGCCTGACCCCTAATCCTAATCGACTTCGCCCGCCAGTGATATGTTATGAGCGCATATATCATGGTCAACATGGCAACGCCCGTGAAAAGAAACGCCGAGATAAAGGCCACGCGGTCGCCAAAGTTGAGCATGCCAATGGCCAACGCGCCGAGGATGACGGTGAAGTTGAGCCATGACAGGAAGGTCCGCTCATTGGCGAAGAAGACTTTGGGCTCGACGCGAGTCGGTAGGGCGATGCGTTTGCCTGAGAGAGCTGTGAGCAATTGGTCTCCGCGGAAGGACAGGAGAACAAGACGGGCAAGTGTGTACCTGGGGCAGTCTGAAGCAGGGGTTGGGAAGACATGGCGATCGGTATTGGTCACACAGCCTCTTGTGTCTCGGTAGCTCGATAGGATGCAGTCCGGCCGATCAATTGGCTCGAACGCAGTTGTTCAGGTCCCGAGAACAGGTGCAATTGGCGCAGACGATTGACGCTTCGTGGGTTTCGAAAGATTGTTTGACTCGGTCAATTCGGACCTGAGACAAGAAGCGAATTGTTAAGAATGCAGTTGCATCGCTGCGCGAGCAAAAAAGCCTGTTCTGCTCTGTCGGGGAACTGTCGTACAGATCGTCAGCGGTTCAGCCGCCCCACTGATGCAGCCGTGGGAGAGCTTCGATTGCACGTGGGCAGGCTGGTTGGTTGAAGGTCACGTGCGGTTGCCCCGCGAGGCAGCGGAGGTGAGGCGACGCCAAAAGGGGAAGCGCGAACGATTGACGCGATCAACGGTTCAAGCACCCTGCAGCGAACTTTGCTGTCCTACGTAAGTTTTGCGCAACGTCTTTCTTTGCTTGCTTGCTCTTCTTGAGTTTCTGGCTAACTGGACTTTCTCTGGTGGATGCAGATTGAAAGCCCAGCGCCGACCTGCGACTACGTCAATCACCTTTGTTTACCTGGAAAGCAACAACGTGACGACCAAACCTCGGTTTGAGATTCAGCATTCGAGATGTCTACTCCTGTATACAGCCCGAAAGACCAATTATTCATACCGATGCTTATCAGCTAGCAGCCTATTCCTTTCAATCGGCTCAAGCAGATCGCTAGCGATGTACGTTGGCCAGTCCCTTTGTGCATTAGTGCATGCCCTGGCAATCACCCGTTCGAACCTTGTCGACTGACACAAACGTCGGATAGGTCTGCAATAGCGCTATCGGCAGCGCTGAATTCTACGACCACGCAAAGACTGAGCAATGGAACTCGACCATCATTGTAAATCCCTCTCTCTCCTCGATATCCAGCGACCAGGTCGGCCAACTAATGCATTGTTCAGAGCTCAATGTTGAAAGCCGTCATCTCCGAGTCCACTCCCCAAGGCGCCTCGTCTCCCGCGTTCAAATTCGCCTGCAATAGCACCATCGTCCAGCACCTAGTGCCGACCTCGTCGCTGAACAAGCCTCGCGGCGGCACCGAGACCTTGGCCGAGCAGCAGCACGTCTCGACAAGCGCCGAGGCCACCGCCACCGACGGCAAGCCCCACGTCGGCCGACGGGGCATGCACAGTGCTACAGGTGCTTACTGGGACGAGAAGAAGGACGGCATGTGGACGTTCAAGTTTGACGGCGGTGAGGGCAAGGGCATGGACGTCGTTATTATGCTCATCTGGGTTGCCATCTAAGCGCTGCCAAAAAGCCTATGGTGCTATAATGGACAAAGGAAGCATTCAATACTGAGGAGGGCGGTTGCCCTTGCAGCGTACGGCGTTAAGGGTGCTGGGACGCGTGTAACGATGTCTCTCCGACAAGCCATGACGATTTAATCCATGCAGACTCTGGGTACATATCGATTGCAATCAAGTCTTACAGACCATTGTGGATGACTGGGCTTTGCGATGAAGTGGTTGCTTTACAGTTTTAGCCGCGAGGCTTCAACGGGTCAGAGTGATATTTTTGCGCCTTGCGTCCAACCGGCATTCAAGCTGTGTAGACTTTGACACACTGATGCAACTCAACTGCTCAGAACCTCACATCTGCAGCGAAACGAGCATCAGCAGTCAGGTGACCAACCGTTTGCTCTCTTTGAGCGATGCGGCCACACCCGGGCCCGGAAACTGGCGGCAGGACTGGTACGCTATGCACGTCTGCAGCGGGGAAGCAGAGCTGCAGCCGGCGTCTCAAACCGTTCTAGAAGGCGTTGAGGCTCCAGCTGCTGTGCGACAGGAAAAAGCAACGAGACGTTCAACATCACACCACACTCGCCGACTGCCTCGTGATCGAGCCAAAGCCTCGCAGAACAAGCCCGCATACGGCGAAGAGCGCCACCTCTCTGATGAACGAGCGATCTGCCTCTGACTATGAGCGTCGAGTCGACCCCGACGGCGATGAACTCGGGTCTGACAGCAATTCGCAGGGCGATCCGCAATGATGCTGTTGTGCAGATCTAGCTCGTTGCAGCAGTGGAGTTCGTGGAGACAATGAGGGGACCCGACCCTTTGGGAGCGATCGATTACGAGTAGAGGTCACTCCGTCTGGCATCCTCTCTAGGTACGGACGCAGTCATTGGCGGCACGTTTGGCGGTTGCTGCCGCACGCCGCCGTAGGGCGAATTCGGGGACAAGCTCGGATTTTCGTCGCCACTCCCGGAAGCCCGACGACTATCCTGCTTTTCCCGTTGCACACCAACTGACCTGCGAGAGGCGCGCTCGCCCGCTTGCACTGCGCTGCCGAGGATTCCCATTTGCTGGTACCTGGCGATCCAAGCCGCGTGGTTGCAACGTCGACTTCCTATCGGGAAGAAAGAAACTAAATTTTTGGCAGGAAAGCAAAGCTGCTGAACAACAGCATTCAGCTCTGTCATAATTAGAGCATCTCCACGAGTTGACAGGCTGGAGACTCTGACGCAGGTGGACCGGCCTAGAGGTAAACCATCCCGCCGAGTCAGGCCCACCCTCCATCTCATCCAATTCGGGGTGAGTTCCGAGAGCCAAGCGGCTCCACAGGGGCCGTCGGAGCCAACAATCAATGCTTCTGATGAGGTCGTTCATCTTGCCACCGTTGCCGGGCTGAGCTGCCCCGCGTGCTCAGTGACGGGTGAGATGTTAGCGCACCGGCCGTTGCGGCATGTTCAGTACAGAGTTTGAACGCGCAACCCGGCGACCGCCTTTCCGACTCGCTTGACTGGACCCTGAGCAGCGAACGGCTCGCGGATCGCGCCACCGGAAACAACCTGCAAAACGGACATGCCTCGATCTGTCATTGTTCGTCCGTCTGAGCGGTCAAGGGAGATGGCGGATGGCCATGGTCGTTGCCATGGCCCGCCAGCCCCGACGAGGTCAGGGGAAATTTTCCCACGATGGGTCCAGTCTCCATCACACCACTGGGCCCAAGTTCGCTAACCCCGACCCTTCCCCCATATCCTTTATAACCCTCCGAGGCCCCTGCTGGGGCGTGACGTGACCTATGTTGCTCAATGATCCTCATCCATGTCGACCGCGTCGTAATTCTTTGAACTTGTTCACGACGCCTGCCTTTACTCCCCTCATCAGTGTCTTCAACTTCAGCGGTGAAATCACTCACCCACCAGATCAGCCTTTGTTGGTTGTATTGCCTCCAAAGTAGCCAAGCAACTGAACCGACGCCCCACGACTGGCACCGAGAAAACTTCGATCCCAGACCGCGGTAGCACGAGTCGACCAGGAACTGCACGCCTTATCAACCCGGTCTGCGAACATGGTTCAGTTGCTCGGGGACCCGGCCTTCTCTCCGAATGGAACCCCGACCCATGAGACGGCCGAAGCGTGGCCATCGGGTGCCACGAAGCAGGAGTCGAAAGAGGAGCATGCGCTCAGGATGAGAGAACTGAGCATGAAGCGTGGTATGATGAAGGCTCCGAGACGAGGTTGGTCCATGACGGACCACCAGGGTGATCATGCGGCGTCGCATCACTTTCACGGAGCCGCAATGCACGCTGAACGCCAAGCTTCCATCCCCGAAAATGCAGTTCTCCCCCCAATCGTCGCTCATTCCGTGCTCGCTCCCACGGAGAAGACGTTCCTGATCCCCCGTCGACCAAAGCTCCCTCCACCGCGCCGTTCGTACTCGGCCACGGACAAGGAGCCTGAGCTCGTCCCTTCCGTCCGGCCGAGGCCATCGTCTCGCATGACACTCCTCGATCTTCCTTCGGAACTTCATTACTCCCTATATGATTTTCTCGATCCCATTGACGGCGTTTGCTTGGGACTCGCGCACTCGAGGCTGTATGACATTCATCGACGCAAGTACGGCACTGTCCCTCTATGCAGCCGATATGATGGACCCAACGATTTGGAGTGGGCGTGGCGCGGTGCCGGAACGCTCATCCGTCCTTTTCAGCCGACATCAATCGCGGATTGCAACAGCCTGGAGCAGCTCCGCGTTAAGGGTCAGGTGTACTGCCGGAAGTGTGGCATTCGACGCTGCGAACTGCACCGGCATCTGAAGAGCTGGATGGGCGACGGGTACGAGTATTGTGAAATCAAGAAGGTCTTTGGCAAGCCGGCCGGCGAAGATGCCAGGTCGTACTGCTTCATGAAATCTCCGAAAAATCCTCATCGCTGTGGCCGCCATGGGGGCAAGAAGACGTGCCCGACGGAGATGGCACCAACGAGGGATACTTGAAGAGGTGCTCGGGGGAAGCATCGGCGCGCAAAGACGGGATGGTATCTTCCTCGGCATTTGGCTCGGACATGAATGATGGCATGGCATGCGGACGGCGTTTGACGAGATATTGGAAGCATTTTCGGTGATTTTGAGTATACCAAAGGCGTTGGGTAGACTGAGCGTGTTAGAATTCGGAAGCCGCAGACAGAGACTTGTCGTGGCAAGACGACGGAACAAGATGACGCATTTGGGACAATGAATCAAATACTTCTTATATACATGACGAAGAATCTCCGGATTGATTGAGATGCATCTTGGGTCCTGATCGAGTAGTCGTGTGAAGCTGACCCGTCGTGACAAGTCGTGTGGATCGCAGTGCTGAGAGAGGGGAGAAGCAGGAAGAAGCGCAATAGCAACGAGCCCGGCAACATGGTAAAAGGCCAGCGATGTTGATTAACGCACATGCGAGGACACATGCCCTCGAAAGAGCTCCCGCACATTCGACCTCGGCCCGTGCCGCCAACTCAGGCCACCCGTAATTCGGGGATCTTCGCGCCGGGAGAAGTCGCGGCAAGGATCTCGGGTGGATTGGGGGGTCCGACACCGTTGATCATCCCTCTATTTCCTCAGTCTACGGTTAACACGCAGCCAGCAGGAGGAAGAGCCTTTAAACTCTCTTATTGATGATCGGACCAGTTTCGCAGCGCCTTGTCAGACAGCCAATGTCAACCCTTTCGGTTGCAGTCCCGCGGCGCTCAGGGTAACGAGTCTTCACAAGTCCTCTACTCTGCCGACTTGTTCAGGAAGAAGGGCAGCCTTGGGAGCAGGGAGCCAATCGCAAATATCATCAATATTGGGATTTGGATTGTGAGAAAAAAGCAAAACCTGTTACTGACATCTATCCCATCTAATGCCCGCGCAACTCGACATTACACTTCTCTAAAGCTTATACCCTGGGTCTATGGCGCCCGCTTTGTTGGTATCCTAAACTCCAAGCAGCAAAACCCCGTGCGCTCCGCGTAGGCGCTTTAATCGACCTTGAACGCTGCGCTCGCCCCTTCAAAAGGAGTGATGCGTCCTCCTATGGCCCTCGAGTCCCCAAAGTACCTCAGTCGATATTCCCCGGGTGGCGCCCGTTCCTCGACCTTCCACGCAACATTAGCCTCGCTAGTACCGAGAATCTTGCTCGTTCGCTTCCAGTAAAATAGTAGGTCCCAATCCGAATCATCTCGTACAATCGTCCACTTGCCCTGTGGCGATACACGGTGCTCAACGGCTGCATATGTTTGCTCCAGCCGCAGGTTGTTGCGGGGGTTGGCCCCGACAAAGGTAGCCTTGGCCGTCTCTCCTCGTCTGAAGCGTTGCCTGGCGACATCAGATACAACGCTTCCAAAGTCCAGAGACCTTGCCGGTCTATCGTACAAAACGCCGGGTATAAAACTAAATGATCGATTGCTGTTGTCTGGTGGATACTTGCTCGGGTCCGGAGCCTCCCGCGCCGGCGCATTGTGAGTTCGTAAGAACTGAACCGACGCAACGCTGCGGTCAATATACGCCGCCAAAGTATGCTGGCCATACAGTGTCGATGCCCCTTCGTAACGTTGGACGCTGTGGCAGTTAGCTTTGGCCAAATACAGGTTAGCTAGACTGGACTCACCCGTATTCCTCTTCCGTCGTGATGTAATGCGTATAGCTGTTGCTTGGTGCGCCGAGGACGACAAAGGGATCTTGGCCTTCCAACTCGCTGGCGAGCGATTTTGCACTTTCCTTTGCCACGGCGTCCTTCCACCGGCGACCAGCCATTGTCGTCGCTTCTCCAGGGCTGACGATGATGACAAGGTGGCCAACTCGGAAAGTCTGAATGTCCACCACATTGGGTGTCCATTCGTAAGGTGTGCTGACTTCTCCGACATCCAGGAGGATAGACTTCGGGTACTGGCAATCAATCTGTGCTCGGCCAGGTGGCTTGAGAAGCCAGGTAATGAACTTCCAAACAAACGATGAATTTGCCTTGGAAGACAAGTGTTGTACGAGATCATACTGGCCAGGTTCATCCGATGTGCCAGCCCCGAACCCGTACCCGAGGGCGGCCGGACAAGTCTTCGCTGCTGAACCGTTTGGCAGAATGAAGTGGAAATTTAACATGTCGTGAAATTCATGGTATGCCTTGACGCCGTCGCCTCTGACATTGGGCGTGTCGCGATTCAGTGATTCATAGAGGTCCAGTGCGCCTTGATATTGTAGTCTGCCAATCTCCATGCATGACGACGCCCCATGGTCATTTGGGACGGCGCCTGGACCTCTGGCTCGACACCTGTTGCTCTTGCCGTTGCTGCAAGTGCTGTCTTCGAGATTGCACATCTGGCCCGATCCATCCTCGCAGAAAGCCCCAAGGGTATTTGGACTGACGTCGCCCATGTTGGCCTGTGAGAAGCCGGCGACGAAGTCATCAGTTGCCCATTCACCTCCTCGGACCTTTTTCTCGAACAAGTCTGCCGCAACACCCTTGTTGTCACCCGTGATGAGGGTATTGTTCGCCTGCATCGATGTGCCGTGGGTCGGAAACCACGTCAGCACGCCAATATTCTTGCCGTCTGACGCCCGTTGAAACTTGAGCAGTGACAGGTCCGTGTCAACCGAGCCGTCGTCTTCGGTGCTAACGTTGTATCTCGCACGCTCCGCCGCCGGGTTGGCAAAGTAAGAGTACAAGCTGCGGTTGATGCCAGCGCGCAGGACCTTGTTCGTGCCGACGCTCAGAGAACCAGGTTCGAGGCTCTCGTGTGCTCGTCGGACGGAGAGGATGCACCCCTCGACGATGGCGCGGTAGCTTTGCTTGTCGAAGCCCTTGCTGGGAATCTGCGGGAGGAGATAGTTTAACCAGGCGCCGGGCCCGGAGTGAGAGTGAGTTGCAGTGACTGCAAGGTTGTCGTGACCGTACATGGAGTAACGGGGACCCAGCGCCTGCAAGCCCCGCAGGATGCCGTACCTCACGGCCGTGTCTCCGGACTGGATGTCGAGCACGAGATAGACGAAGCGATCGGTGGGTTGGCGGAGGTCCCCAACAATGAAGGCGCGCGAGTACAGCCTCTGGCGCACGCCGCTACCGATCTGACCAAAGTCTGCGTAACCCATCATGTTCAGTTCCACGACGGGTCCGGTAATGTCGGCCTTGCCAACACCCAGCAGGTACTGGTCCTTTGGCCAGTCGCCCCCGGGCAGGCTCTCGGCGGCCCAGACGTTTGCGGGCGGGCCATCCTCAGACGCGTCGAACCAGCTATCGTGCAGACCGCTGGATGACAGTAGCGGTTTGCCTCTCCAGAGCGACGCTTGGAAGAATGCGAGGCAGCAGGCGGAGACGAGGACGGCGAGGACCATGAGGTGACGTCGCCAACGGGAGCTCGAGCGCCGCCGGGATGTCTCGCGCGGCTGTCGTGGCGTGGGTAGATGGGACCAATTACTGGCCTTTGTTGCGAACGGGCCCGACGCCATGATGGGCTTAGCAGCCTGCAGCGACCAGGCAAGATGGCGAAGAGGGTCGAGAGGGCCGTGACATTGGCGAGAGGAACGGCGCGGGCTGACGGGTGACACTGAGAGTAAGAGTGACGGCGAGAGGTGCCCGGAGCCCGTGGCGAGCGAGCACGACGAAATATGTAAGGATTCAAGGAACGCGCAACGGGTTTGGTCGCCGGGCCGCTTTGAGGCGGCGGGTTCGCAGTGGGCAGCAAAGTAGATTTGCTAGGCTTCCCCGCGGAGCCGAGGTGACGGATTGATCCGGGGTACAGCGCAAGCGCCACGGGTGGCGGAGCCTGCCCTGCGTACGCAAACGGTTGGCGGCAGGCAGCTAGCCGGCCGATAAATGCTTGCGGTGCCTGACGAGGAAATGCGCAGAGTTCATGAAACGGCAAACGGTTCAACGCCATGCCAACTCTCACCCTCGAGCTCTACAGCTGCGCTAGCCGTGCATCCAAGGTCGCCTGGCACGCCGTCGCGGCGTTGTCGTCGTCGCCAAGGTAAAGGTAGTCGCTGCAACACAGTCCGTACGTGGTACATGGTTCATGCCACTGCCCGGCCCTGACAGCAGCGGCCTAGGGTCGCTCTGCTGTCGCGCCGTCCCAGCGGCGGGGTTTCACGTGAGACATCCGGCCGCGGCGACGTGTCGCTGCTGCGGCCGTGAACCGCTCGCAGCCCCGCGGCGACTCGGTCGCATGCAGGCGGCCGAAAGCATGGTCGACTCCATTTCCTCGCCATTGTATTTGATGATGCACGAGTAAATTTTGCATTGCTGGAGACGGCTGGGTTGTCAAGCAAACGGAAGTGGCCGTCCCCATCCACGGCTCCGGGCCTCCGCCTACGAGTACCTGTACGGCCTACGAGTAATTACTCGTACAGTCATCCAACGCTCCAGCCCAGCCTGAGCTAGCAGCCCCAGCCGGGCCGCATCTCAACTTCCAGGCCCCTGCTTATCTTATCCACGGCATCAGTAAGCATTGGACGCATCATTGATGCCATGTCCTGGCGGCCGATGGCGTGACGGCTCAGCGGGCCCGGGCGCATCGGGGCCAAGTCTCATCTCGACAAATCTAACCCCGTCCCGTTGCGCGTCTTACGTCCGCGCTGAAGCTTATCATGATTCATAGACTCGGAGCTCGGGCCGTAGAGGATCGGGACGCGCGCCTGTTTGTCCCCCCTTTCAGAGCCACTGGTTGGCAACCGTCATCGGCTCGCAACGGTATTTAGTCGACACAAAGCACAACGGTTTGCACCCATAAGCTCGGTCAGGGTCCCAGCTGCACATTTGATATCACCACGTTCAAGGCCCATCCCGGCCACCACGGACCTCTGTGAGGCCTCATCGATCGTGCTGCGGACGGACTGCCACCGGCTCAAAGTCTACGAGTGCAGTCACTCGTACCCGCTGTTATCGCCATCGCATCCACCCCGACGCCGAAGCTATTGCTCAATTCGGAACCTTGGTACCCCTCGGCACAGCCCAATTTCTTGACCGCCGCAGCGCGAGATAACTTGGACACATAAGCCGGCCGACTGCTGTGGTGAGCCGGCGTCGGGTCCTGTTGACATCTCTTTTCGCTTATCCCGCGCTGGTGGCTGGTCTCTTGCTCCAGCGGCTATTCCCTTCTGTCCCGTGTTGTTGGCCAGCGGCGCACAGCGGCTCGCGAATACGGACTTCGGCATACGGCGGTTCAGAATCGCGAAATTGGAGATGCTGTGCTCGGCCGGAGCACCGACCGCGGCGTTTTGATCGCATCACCACAATCTCTTCGGATCTCAATTGTCTCGCGACCACACTACTTGGCCAGTGACGTTGCAGCGGCCAAGCGTGCTCTCACCCGACAGGATGGTCGACAGGCGGCAGGGCGAACATCGTCCAATTCAGACGAGCGCTGTCATCGTGCTCGGCGGACAACAATGCACAGTCCTACCTCCGCCATCGCCTCCGACGCCATGCGTTTCGCCGTACGACAGCTCGCTTTGCGAATTGCCGGACCAATTCAGTCTCAAAGACCGTCCATCATCACCGCGTTTACAGGCGACGGAGCGACGGCTGTCACGCGGACTTCACGTCTTGAACACCGAGGCAGTCGCTTTGGCCAACCTGTCGCGCGTGTACGAGACGGACCCTGTGGCTCGCGACGGCTTCGACAGATCCGTGCAGATCATTACGCGGCAAAGCGCCGCGCAAGGCAAAGTCGTTGTCGTCGGGGTAGGAAAGTCTGGACACATTGGGAAGAAGCTCGTTGCTACGTTGCAAAGTCTCGCCATCAGATCTGTATTTCTGCATCCGACGGAGGCTTTGCACGGTGATTTAGGTATCATCGGACCCAACGATACCTTGCTGTTCGTTACATACTCGGGCAAGACGCAAGAGCTGCTTCTTCTCCTCCCTCATCTCGATGAGACGCTCCCGACCATCATTCTCACGTCTCACATGCGGCCGGAGACGTGTGAGTTTATCAGACACCGGCAAAATGCCATTCTGCTGTCGGCGCCCATACCAGAAGCCGAGACTACGTCTTTCGGCGTGCCTGCGCCATCGACATCGACAACGGTGGCTTTGGCCTTGGGCGACGCCTTGGCCATTACCGTTGCAAACGAACTTCACCAGAATGTCCCTGCAGAATTTGCCAGGAATCACCCCGGAGGTGCCATTGGCGCTGCGACGAGGCGGCCCCAAACCGTCAAGCACATTGCCATACCCTGGGAAGATATCTTGGAGGCAGAAGAGGGTCTTACTCGCGAGAGTTTGGGAATCGATCTCCTCCGGGCAGGGTACGATTCCAAAACAGGTTGGGTCAAGGTGGAGGAAGGGGTTGTTGCACCCGGCAGGATCCGCCAACTATCGCGAACAGACCTGTCCCTACCGCTGAGAGAGATGACCGACGTTGTCGTGGCTCGAAAAGCAATGATGAACCTGACGTCCGAGACATTGCTTCGCCAAGCCGGCGACATTGTGCGGACCTTGCAGACGCACGGTGTGGAGGAGGGGCCTTGCGCGACTGTGATCGCAGTGACCGAGGGCGGAAGCATCATGGGCGTCTTGGAAGCCGGACAAGTCCTGGCTTGAGTTGCGGGCACAAGAGATATATCGCGCGGCGACGCAAGAAGATTTTATTGCCAACGCATCATCAAGGCTCATAGCGGAATCATCCGCCGGGATTTTAGACCAGGGCAACTAGAGACTTACGAATTTATGGAAGCAAATATCGAGGCACGACGCCGATTAATCAGTCACTGCCCTGAGCAATGGTCAGGAGCATGTCAATGCCGGGGAGAGGGTCGTGAGCGTGATCTCACGTGGCGTGTCGTGGAATGGAGGGCAGCCCCTATCCAGAGACAGCGTTTTGGGCGGATTGATGATGGTCAAGGTTGCTGGCAAGGGATGCTTGGGAGGCAAAGAGCGATACAGGTGCGCTCAGCGTCCAGAGATGGTTCGAGGCTGTGTCTTTGGAGTCGTTCAAAGAGGAAAGCACGGTATTGGAGGCAGTGGAGGAAGGAAGGAGGGGTGTCACGTCGCCTTCCGTGATACCTAATACTGTGTTGTCCATAACATCTGACGTCAATGAGAAGGCAACAAAACCGACATCGGTCGTAGCGAACATGCCGACGGAAGAGTCGCTCGGTAGATTCCGTGATCGGGGTGCCGCTGTGGTTAAAGCAGCTTACTGCGAGAAGGCGGCAGGTGAAGAGCGTTGCGCTGGGCATGTGCACGAGACCAATGACACCTCCTGTGTCGCCCAGATGCAGGTGCGGTTCGGCGAGGTTTCCCAGAGTGCCCGCTGATTACCGAGAAGGGCATGCAGGGCAATGTGTCGATGCGACAGTGTCCGACGACCTCCTGCCTCATGTGTCAGAGACCGCTGTAGGTCTGTCTCCCTTGGTAAGATGAGGGAGGTAGTGAGCTGTGGCCCTGGCCTGGGTGAGCTGGCATTCATACCGAGTCTACTTGAACGACGATACGCCAAGGCAAGCCCCCGCTAGCATCGCCAGCAGCATCGTCGGGACCATCGTCGGGACCAGTGTCACCGGCATCGTCGGCGCCTCTTGGCCGCGTCCTTGGGCATGCACATGTCTGCGTGCCGTCCTGCGCCATCATACAGGTACTTCGGGGTCCTGCAAAATACTAGCACTAGACGGGGCGGCAGCAACAGCCATCAATCCACTCTGGACCGTTGACCGAGCGAGCACGTCAGTCGTTGACGGCCAACCGGGGGTGGAGGCCGGGGAAGCAAGGAGCGAGGCCCGTCAATCGAGCCGCTGGATGCAGGGATCGCATCTGCGCGAGCGAGGCGCGACGAGACAAGATGGGAGGGGCCATAGAGGCAATGAATGTCACTTCAATTGCTAGCCCTGTGGAGTCTGGACTCCAGATGCCCAGGTGCGGGCCCGATGCAGAGTTACTCGGGAACTTCTGGTTTCTTCTCATGCGCGTCACTGGACTCGTGCGGACAGCTTCATGGCCGTTTGCCGAAACAGGGTTGGTGGCACGCGACCGAGGACCTGCGAGCACTTTGCATGTCCAGCCACTCACTATGCCTTCTTAGCGAGGACGAGGACAGGCATAGCCGGAGCATTGGCGACATTGCAAGGACGGCAGATTTCCTCCTTGTCCAGTTTGATTCCGGCTACTGTGAATACGCTTGACGATATGCCAGCCTAGTACCTGTCAGTCCGCTGCATCCATTGTCATCCGCAGGGGCCGCAACGCGAATGACTGGTTCTTCACAAGTTGCAGGACGTCGTAGCATCGAGTGGAGGGGAACTGTTGGTTGCCGGCTGCCACTCACAGAAGCCAATGGCTTGCGCCGGCGCATGGCGTAGGCCTAGACCTGCAAGATAAACCAAGGTCTGGATCCCGTCGGCATCACAGCTGCACCAACTGCCTCTGCTGCGCTGGACGACCGCGGAATTTTCCCTTGCATTCATCGAAACCGGTTGAAATGACAGCACAGTCGAGATATCGGTGGATTCCGCGCAATCCCTGGCGGCCCTGCAGCTGTTCGTTCCAGCCTGCGAGCGACACGGCCGATACGAGCCGTTGCCCGAGGCGCGCGTTTCATTGCTACGACTCTGCTGTGCTGAGATAGTCGAAACAACGCCACGGTGCTTGCAGACAGGTGCTGCTGATCAAAATGATTGCCCTTGACGAGCGGCACGGCAATAGACGTTTGATCTTTACGAGCCAAAAGGTAGCGCGGATTTAGAGATTCTCGAGGGCGCCCAACGCCTCGCACTGATTCGCCGGTTCGGCACAAGCTTAGGTTCACTCACGGCCAGCGAAGAGGGCAAAGTCAGTACTCGTACGCCGTCGAAGCCGGCGAGTTCCAGGCTTTTATTCGCATCGCGTGTCGGACGGGCCAATCAAGGCATCACAAGTCGACAAACGGCTCGATACCGGCTGCAGCTTTGATGTACGAGTAGGGAGGAGCTCGGGAGCGGCAGCGCAGACGGGGCTTCTGCCGGCGGGCGGTATCGACGGAAGTGCTCCGTCTGCGGCCCTGGCACGGGCGCTACAATCAAGCTTACAGGGAAGCTAGCAGCCAACGCATGTGCGACGACCGACCTACCTTAGACAAGCAGGGCATGGATTTGCGCAAGCTACGTAACGGGCGGCTGAGGACCAGCCATGGGTCTGGCCCCGCTGGTGATGAAGGATGGATGGATGGATGAACGGCCGCCACTATCATGCTAAGGCCCAAGGCGGCTTCGCGATGCTTAGGTTCCCACAGGCAGAGGCTGTCCAGCCGGCCTGCAACCTGGGATGCGACCGACTCGGCAGCCATTTGATGCTGGGCTTCAGAGCCGCATCAGAGGCAGTGAGACACGCAGGCGCCCGCCCTCGGCTCGCAACTGCAACCATGGAAGCATCAACGAATCCGTCGAGCCCCTCAGCCTATCCGAGACCCTGTCATTCCAGTGGAGCTGCAGCGGCGCGAGGACCCAGCATTCCCGGGGTCCTGGGATGCAAACCACCCACAGGCCCCTCCCCAGCCCCGGTGCGCTCCACCCTGCCCAAGCCGCCAGATGCTGGTCATGATACAGTAACCTTTCGCAAGTGGCTACTCTTGTTTCTCCGCCGCCATTGTCGCCGTCTGTCGTCGTCGCCGCTACCGTTACCAAGGCACGAAGCCTTGTTCGCCATCGATCGAGGCTTCGCCGCTCGCTCTTAATGCTTTGGCTCCCTCCCGCCCATCCACTCTCCCACTTTATCCATTCCCAGTCCCCTCTCCCTCTCCCCCCCCCAACTTCACCCTCATAATTCTCTTTCCAATTCAATCGACCGGTGGCTGCCGGTTTTCCATCTCCCCCGCTGTCTCTGCTCTTGTGGCGGCCAGCACTTGGATCGTCGGGTCTGCGCCACCGCAACGACTGCCAGCCCTTGCCAACCCTTGCGGCTGTTGCTACGGCACAACGTGTCGCGGGCTTGGCTGCGTCATCCGTGCGACCTCACGCTGCCCATCTCAGCTGCGCGACATCGCGACGGCGTCCATTGGGCTGCGCGAGCCAGCCACCACCGGCCCACGCGCGGGCAAGCCATGAAGGAGGCAATTGGCCCGCCCTGCGTCCAGTAATCAAAGCATGAAATACGGCGAGCAGCTCGAGCAGGAGTCGGTCCCAGAATGGAGTCTGCGTAAGTCACTTGGCGGCGACGGCGGCCATCGAATGCGAAGCATGCAAAGGCTGACGACAGACGCTGCGCAGACAACCTCGATTACAACTCGCTCAAGCATGAGATCAAGATGCACACGACCCGGGACCAGGCTTCGGCCATGGCCATCCCGGGTCACCAGGACAAGACGCTCGGCAAGTTCGAAGATGGCCTGTACTTTGAGATGTGTCGCCAGCACGACCGCGTCGACATGTTCATCGGTAGCAAAGCCGACGAGATCTCGCGGCGGCTCGGTGCGTCGCAGCCATTTTGCTCTCGCTTGCCTTCGCTGACCCTTTCGCCAGAATACCTCGATTCCAGCATTCAGCGCTGGATTCGCAAGCACGCCGACGGCACCGGAACCTGCGTCTCGCTCAAGCGCCAGCGTCGCCTCGCAAAGTACGAGCGCGAGCTGCTGCGCTGCGGCGATGACGTCCATGCGCTGGCGCGTTTCGCCAATGCACAGGTGGTTGCCTTCCGCAAGATTCTAAAGAAGTACCGGGTATGTGGTTCTCTTCCTGACTGGTCCCGCTACAGCTGACCCGGCGACCAGAAATGGACGGGCTCCATGACCTTGACCGCCCGCTTCAACGAGAGCGTCCTCGGCAACCCCAAGAGCTTCACGCGGCGCGACTTTACATGCCTGCAAGCGCGTCACGACGAGATCCTCGCCCAGCTCCGGGCCGCTGCGCCGCAGCTCAGCGAGCCGAGCTCCCCGTCGTCGGACGAGCAGCCGCTGACGGAGTCGGCGGGGTCAAGACGAGCACGAGACGACTTTGAACCGCTGCCGCCGGCTCGCATGAGCTCGCGGGTCAAATACTGGAACGAGTACGACGACGGCAGCGATGCGGGCGGGCCCGAGGATGACTACGCCATCTACATCAACCCGGACGAGGAGACTGGGTTCCCGGGCATGGCGTATGTGCACGCCATCGTCTCGCTGCCGTACGAAAAGGCCAAACAATGGTTCAGCCACGGCAAGGCGGGTGAGCGGCGGCCGCTGCTGTCGGCGGACACTACCAGCCAGGGCTACTCGTCGACGGCGGCCGACTCGGAGGAGGAGGGCTACGCCAGCTCCGATGGCTTCCCCTACCAAGGCTACGCGGCGCACTACGCCCTCCCAAGCGTCAACGAGCAGAAGATGGCGCGGTATCGGGAAAGAGCCTTGTTCTGGGCCACGACGGGTTGCTTCATCGCGTCCTTTGTGCTACTCAGCGTCGCCGGCATCCTCATCTTGACGGGCAAGCGCAAGCTGCGCGTCGAGGTGGACGCCGGTGTCACGGTCGGCGTCATGACCAGCCTCTTGTTCGCGTGCACGGCGCTGGGCATGACGCTGTACCGGAGGGACCCGCTGACAGTGACATATCGAGTCATGATCTGGACTCTGTTTGTGGCGTCATGTGTGCTCAACGGGATGCTGTTGGTGCTTGTACTGGGCAACACACCGTGAGGCGGCTCTGTTCAAGTGTGAATATCGTGTTCGTCATGACTGGGAGCTGTACCGCGTAGAAGACCTTCGTCTCCACGGTTTGCTGGGCACTGACGTCTCGGATCTTTTGGTCTTGAGTGGATCATGGCGCACGGCATGGCATGGGTTCACTTATTTTAGGCGACATTCTTGTTTTTGGCCTCTGCTTGGGTGGCTTTCTAGGATTCTCTCTACGTCGATATGTATCAGAACGGCGCGGGGCCTCGCGGCGAGATGCCGAGGCTATACGCGTGGCGGGTAGCGGGTAGCGAAGATTGTATAGCAACTACCTTGTATCATTGCAAAGATATCATTATCATTGGCACGTGGCGATTGTCTTGCCGAGAGGTGACTACCTGTAGACTGTTGCGGCTCTCAACAACGTTGGAGGCGGGTCCTCGAGAGCGCCCCTTGATCGAGCCGCAACCGTCGGTCAAGTCTGTGTCATTTCAGAACGTACGACTAGACTTACGAAAACGAAGCCCAGCTCCTCACTGCAGACGACTGCCGCGATATGTCTGCTCGTTCGCTCGGTCTTGACGCGCCGAGCAATGCGAGGTGGACCCTGAGAGTCGATGGGAGACACGCGGCCTTGACTCATCCGGACAGGTCGACCCGGCCGGTGGGGAGAGGGTGAATCGACACGGCGCAAGCTGGTACACGTACGTATAAGACAGGTGTTTGAAGCGTGAGCAGATTCACCGGCGAACGGGGATTGACACAGTGTCGGGTGAGAGTCGCGGCACTTTACGTACTTTACTTGCTCGCTCAATTGGTGGTCGAGCTGTTGTAATTGTGAAGAGATCTCAGAGGATGCAGAAGGGTGCAGAAGTAGACTTTGACTCGTCGAGACTGGTTCTGCAGACAGCGCTTGGCAGCTACTCTTACACCGCATGGCTTCGAATGGCTGAGCTGGCCTTGACTTGTCCATTGTTTGGACCCAAACTGCGGCTGCTTCGAGTTAACATCTGTTGCTCGATCATCTCAGCTGTCTCGCCGACTTTTACAATAGCTCAGCTACATGATTCCGGCTACCCAAACTCGGCATCCTGCTGGCGGCCCTGCACACACCGCCACTGCCTCAACGGCCCACAGAGCACCCGATATGGGCACCAACAGCTTCGTTGGCACCATTACGACGGCCATGTTGCCGCAGAGAGTATGGTTGCTGCAATGTCATGTAGTAAAAAGGCTGAGAGGTGGCATCCCGGAGAGCACGAGGTTCATGTCCCCTTCGGAACCCAAACGACGTCAACACCGCTGCCACGACGGCATGCATGCCCTGTCTCAAACCTTCAGATCTCAGGATTGCCGAATTGCAAAGGATGCCAATTATGCCGCAAGCCACGTTAGCTCCCGCGTGGAACGAGCCACCACGCCCACAAGGCATTGGTCACACCGTCAGCTTGACCGTTGCATTCTAGGAAAAGAAGCGTGGTAGCCCTGGCCCTGGTGGTGAAGCTGGAGTGAAAAAGCAACAACTCCAAGCCCCCCCACGCCTCTCCATCTGCAAAGCATCCGCGGCATGTCTCAAGCCACTTGCTGCTCCCGGGAACCCTTGCTTCGGCATGTCACCCGGCGAGAGTTTGCATATAGAGATCAACCCACAACAACATGTACGAGCGTGCGACCCAATTAAATGTACGTGGTCTGAATGGCGACGGAGGTAGAGAGGGATGTAGTTGGGTACTCGACCCGGCAGCGCGGACACTGTGCCGGCCCTGCCGGTCCGTATTCTCTGGACCCGGCCGACTTGTGGTATATAAGGGCCAACAACGCTGCGCTTACCATTGAAGGCTCGTTCACATGCGACGAGCTTGATCGCCTTGGAAAGTCTTGCAGCAGCCGTATCTATCACGGCGTCTTGCAATTCGCTCCCCTGAACCATCACCATCATCATGGCGGCAGTCAAGGACAAGCCCGGTTACTCCCTCCGGCCGGGCCTCAGCTCCGATGTCCAAGCCGTCGCGCGCATCTACAGCGCCTCCTTTGACCACGACGACCTTCTCGACATCATGTTCCCAGGGCGCCGCGCACAGCCGGATCAGCTCATCAAGTGGTTGCACCGGCACTTCTCGCGACGCTGGTGGACGCCCGGCTGGACGCTCACCATGCTCGACGATGCGTCGGGTCACCCCGTTGGATTCACGTGGTGGAAGCGGCCCGTCCAAGAGCTGAGTTGGGCGCAGCGGTGGTTGACGCCGTGTAAGTCAAGATCTCGCAGGTAAAACACTTGCATCATCACAACGGTGCTCTGACTTGGGTATAGATGCCTGGCTCGCCCCCCTCATGCGCCTCTACTACTCCCTCAAGGACCTCATCCGGCCAACCCCCTTCCGCCAGTCGACGACAGGCGTCTTCGGCCGCGTCTTCGCCACCATCGAGCCGCAGCTGCTCAGCACACCGTGCCGCCGGCAGGCGTGGTACCTCTCCACCATTGGAATCCTACCCTCACTGCAAGGCCAGGGCCTCGGCCGTGTGTTGCTGCGTGACGGCCTGCGCGGCGTCGACGCTCGTGGCGCCGCGAGCTACATGATCGCCGTGCGTGGCGTCGAGCCCTTCTATCAGCGCTATGGGTTCGCCGAGGTGGCGAGGTCCAATGTGGGCGAGCTGAAGGAGTGGGATGGCGGCGCAATCATGTTTAGAGAGTGAACGACTAATGAATGAGAGACTCGGATATCGAATACAAGCATCTTGAATGGGTAGACACGGGGCTGTGACAGAATAGACATGCACACGCAATGGCGACTTGGGTACGGATTATGAAATTCATTGTCTCCGATCCTGCAGCGCCTCACACGAGCCCCCAGACAATCGCCAATACGCGCCTTGTCCTCTCGACTTGTCATCAGTCTGTTGTCGTCTAGAACACACAAGGCACTCCTCGCTTTTTCCCCCGCCATAGAATCTGTCCATGCCGTCCAGCCATCCCACATCTCATTACTGCTTCCGGCCGTCCCCGATTCTGCCGTCCATCCAGGTATTATCGTCATTGCCCGTGTATAAACCCGCTCAAAAGCAGTCATTGCGAAACAGCCCGACACCGCTCATGATGAACCCCTGGTGACCCCGAACACTCGCCGCATAAGCCCCCAGAGGCAAGAAATGAAGGGAAGAGAGAAGGAAAGAAAAGAAAAATGGAAAAACAGTGCATTCGCAGCGTTACACTATCATACACGCAGGTGCTCAATCACTCTCAATGTGCGCGGGCCGTCCAAAGTTCCACTGATGCGTGACATGGCACATCTCGTTTTCGAAGTCCTGGAAGTCGCTGATTTGGACCTTCAAGCGTCAGTCTCTCCGCCGTTGAAGGCAGAGGGGCCTCGACTCATGCCGCTGTAGGACGACGACGAGCCCGAGCGCGGGCTGACCAATTCCTGTCGAGAGGATTGAGCGTACATGGGCGCGCCCTGGAACGGGTGTTGCTGCGTAGGATAGGCCTGCCCATAGTCCGGCACCCAGCCTTGGCCCTGGTCGTATTGCTGCGGCAGCCAGTGGTTGCCATCATGGCTAGGAGGCGCGTGAGAGCTCATGTCATACGCCACAGCGCCAGAATCCCTGACACCAAACGGAGCTTGCACCTGAGCACCGTTCCCTGAACTAGAGGGACGAGTGGACGATGGTACGTATCGGCTCGCAGGGGTGTACGCACTGGCCGAGCGCTGGTGCATCGGCCGCGTGACACCGTTGCTGCCGATCCTCACTCCACGAGGCTGAGCTGGCATCGGAGACTGGTAAGAGCTGACACCGCCAGACATCTGCGCACCGATGGGGGGCAGCGTGAAATGCGAGTCGCTGACATCGTGGTCATGAGAGTATCGAGGATACTGCCCATAAGCGGAAGCCGTCGCGCTGTTGTTGTAGACTTGGGCGCTGGCTTGTCCGCCGTTGAAGCCATGGTAGAACTGCCCATAGCGTGGCTGGCTCTGGTGGTCGTAGTCTCCCTGCATGTATCCATGGTTGTACTCCAGAGGTCGAATCTTCGGAACAACGTTGGGTGCTCTCGGTGGGCCCGAGGCTCCTCCACGGCCATCAATGTATGCAGGAACCATGTAGGGGTGGGCAGAGCGAGGAGCCAACTGCGCAGTGTGCTGGTATGACAAGGTCGTAATCCCATCAATCCGAGCCCGCTTCCCATTGGGACTGACGAGCTCAGCGATATCCTCAGCCTCTTCGCCACGATGTTCCGCAAAGAGCCCGTCACTCTTGGTCGATGCCTTTCTCTCATGGGTTGAGAAGGCAGAAGCCTTTCTTTTGGGGGTCTTCTGGCCGCCAGTTGTGCTGTTCTGCCTGCGGGCTCTGACAGGCTTCGCAGACCCAGATTGATCATCGTCCACGATGTCGGGGAGAAACTCAATCTCTGGGACCTGGCTCAGGCTACCTTCTGCGATTTCATGGTGAAGACGTTCGGCAATGTCAAGCATCTTTTGGGTCGGATATCCATCACCGAGGAGTTGGATAAGCCAGTCGGGAACGGCACTGACTCCCTGAGCACCCGTGTGGTCCTCATCGCCTTCATCCAACGGTCCCTTTCCATTCTCGAGGCGGTTTTGCTCACGCTTGCGGAGAGACAGCGTCCACTGCTTGATGTATGGCCCCTTGCCTTTCGCCTTGTTGTCCTCGCTCCAAGCCTGGAGGCGAACGATCTGCACTTTGACCAACTCCATCTGGTTGCTTGGGTATGTCCTGGCGTTACGGTAGCGGATTCTCTGGTAATGCTTGCGGCAGTAGTATACCCACACCTCCTTGGGAATCTTGAGGGTGCAGGACTTGTTGCGCCCAAACAGATGGGAGATGGCCTTTCGCAGCTGAGAGCCGGTATCGCAATTGGCGACGAGAAGGCACCGAGGTTCATCTGTGTCGAGCCTGTCGAGCTTGGGGGCCTCGGCTTCTTCATCCTTTGAAAGCGAGGGCGAATGGGCGTCCGTGTGCTTGGCGAAGTGTGGTGCCGGCTCCGGAGGCGAGATTGAGGCGACAGGCGTGGACCGAGGGGTTGGGACCCCGTCACCACGTGGTGCTGTTCCGTTGTTGCTCAAGGGAGACGCAAACTCCCGTCCCTCAAGAATATGGCGAGCAGTCTTGGCAGCCACTGCAGATCCACCTCGTGCTCCAGGCGGGCTATTTGCAGAGATGGCCATCGCGTGGTACGGAGGAGGGAGTATGGCGTAGGAGGCTTTGCGGCTGTGTGCTGGCAAGTACGCAGGCACCGGCGCGAAGTTCGGAGCAGAAGCTGCTCTCTTATGCAGCTTCGGAGAAGAGAAGAGGTGACTGGACTGGCTGACTCGTTGGCTGGAGATGTGATTAGCTCCAGAATCACCAGTGACGACGTCAAAGCTGCCGTAATGGAGAGAAATCGTAAAGAACAGTCAAGGGAACCGGGCAATTGGAGGTCAATCGGCGACGACTGGTATCTGTATGCAGCAAATACCTTGCCATGCAAAGGGGGAGATTGAGAAAGGTGCGGCCTGATGTTGAACCAGACAGCCTGAAGTGTCGGACCAGGAATGAGAATAAATAGACACGAGGCCACACTCGTGGAATATGTGATGCAGTACAAAGTCACGCTCGAGCCAATGCAGTAAGCAAGGCTTCACCGATGTTTGGTACTGGACTGGCAACACGAGACGATTCATCCGAACCGTCTAGTGCCGTCGAGCTGACCGCGTGGACAAGGTGATTCACGCCACAGCTAGACAGTGGTTCAGTGTCGGAAGAAGCTTCCGACCCTAATTGATCGCATCAAGTTCGCGAGGTCATCAGATGTAGTGACAGCGTGCTCGCCGGGAATTGAATGGGGATTGGAAGAAAAGATGCGTGGGATGAATGGGGTCGGCCAGACAGGCGAGCTTAAGGTTGGGGACCTTGTCCGGGGGCAGCAACAGAACAGTTTCGGCACCAGCAATCTCGCAGGAAGATTCCGTGTTTGAGGATCTGAACAATAGCCAAGGCGACGACACAATTAAGAAATTGACTTACCACGGGCTGCGCAAATTTTGTTGGTATTTTGGGAGCCCCTTCATGTTCAACACTGCATCCGAGGGGCTCCCAGGTCGTTCAGGTTCATGGCTTTCGACGGCTTCTGGCAACGGATGCCTAGCTCCAGAAATTTCCGGGGACTTTGCATCTCCTTGGGACCGTTGCCGTATCGATATGTTGTGCTCGGCAAGCTTCGACTCCAGGATTGGCAATTCTGTAACTGACAAGCCAAGCCCATGCCCTCCGCTGACCGTGGTGACAGAGGAGATCCTCGAGTGGGACCTGGATTGCCACGAACCGTACGACGAGAGACTACTGTGGCTGTCCGAGACTTTGTGCCTCACAGACCTCGTCGCGTCGTTGTGCGTGCCGTGGTGGGCATTCCAGAAAGAGAACCTGAAGCTGCCGTTAGACTCATTCGCTCTCACTGCCGAGATGGCATCTCTGTCGAAAGATGGGCAAACCCCTTCTTCGCAATACACGGCCAACAAAGATGCTTAGGCGTTGGGAAATACCTTTTGTCTACAGAGTCGACTGGCCCATTTTCCGAGTCCAGAGTCACAGCGCTGTTCGATCATTAATCTGGGTCCACGCAACCACCGTCCCGCCGGAGAAGACAGAGCTCCACGTACCGGAAGACAGGCGGCCTCGTATGTAATCTCGTTTCCCGTGATGCCATATTCGAGTCCATTGACCCGTTTCTTGAGTGAATACTGGCGCCTGAGGTTGTGTCGTATGAGTTGTCCGAGTCAAGTTGCTCGCTAGTCGACTGGAGCGAAAACGTCGAGGCTGAACGATATCTGGACTCAATATGCAGAGGGAGTGAATAGCCTCCCGCATTCCATGGTGTGCGTCCTCTAAATTCCTTCGCCTCGCCCTCTGTCTGCGGCGAAGTCCTCTCAGGTGAAGGGGTAGAGAGCGTTGTCGAGGCCAGTGTGGACACGCCCCCAATGACAGACGGTGGGGTTGATTCTCTGCTGGCGTCCTTGCAGCAACTCGATCCCGCTGACTGATTCAGCAGGGATATGACGTCCATGGCATCAAGCTTTTTTGCGGTGTCGCAGCGAGTTGGAAGTGTAGAGTTGGTCCCTTGAGAAATGGGCGGCTGATAGGTACTGCGCCGAGGATGTCTCTCTTAGCTGGGTGCAAGTGAGCGAGCGCGTAGAGAAGCGAGGTTCTGTGCTAATATGAAAGGCGAGCCTGTTCGGACTTGGTGCGTAAATATGTCGGTTCAGGTTATTAATAATTATAATCGTGGTTGGTACGTCGTAAGCAGTTCTGTGTCGTTCCAATTGGCAATATCCCAAGCGAGGTATCTTTAGCGAAAGCCGAGAAAGATCAGGGCGCTTCGGTTTCTCTCCCTCAATGACTCTCCTCTTCGTCTTGTTTCCAGTGTCCAAAACGTGGTGCGGTGTCCTCTGTCAGAGTCGGGGAGAAATAGAGGTCGGGGGTGTGCCCTTTTTGTTTCGCGCGAGGTCTACGGTGACAAGTGCAAGCACAGACGCAGGGCGTCGAACGAGATAATCAGAGCCGCTGATGCGATCGACAATGAGTGGGCGGGGCCAATCGCACTGATCCGAGCAGATCGAAACACCCGAAACACCCATCGGCCAGTGATGCTTAGGTCGTCTGGGCAAAGGGGGTTAGAGTTCTACCCACAGGTGTAACCGGATGAAGGATGGGAGGACAGATTGAGGACGGCCCGAGCGAGATGAAGAAAGGCCAATGTCCTCCGCAAATTGAAATCGCAATGTTCTGAAACTAGGAAATTGTGGCTATGTCAATTTGGAAGCCAGTTGGGGCGTTTTGTTTTTATCCACACTCCGATCGACTGAGGGTGCCTATTTTTGTCGACTGGACGGTGTTGCGGCCGCGATCTTGAGATGTGAGGGGTCCAACGTCTCATGAGACAGCCCCATGCCTCGTTGTTCCGAACTAGGAAGAGCAAGCCAAGTCCAAGTCACAAATGAGAGGGTTGAGCTGAGCCCTCCGCGAATACTGGATGGGGAAACGAGACAGCATGTGGCCGGTCAGCGAGTCGGTCCAGCCGAGCAAGCTATGTGTCCGTGCTTTGAGAAGGGTATTACAAGAGAAGAGACGCAGCACGAGGCACTTCGTAGTTGTCCGGGGTCGGCATTGGCCATGTGTGGATCCGGATCATTCGCTGCGGTACCCACTCCGTCGAGGCATAGATACATGCGACGTACGAGTACAGCCCAGACAGGGAAGACGAAACCAAAGCCAGAGATGCAGCAACGCGCTTCAGTGGGGCAGCGAACGATCCGTTGACCAGCTAGTGCGATGGTTGTAACGAGCGACGTTGAACTCTCGTCAAACTGCGCTGCCCAAGGTGGTGTCACATTCATCATTGGCACGTATGATGCATTTGCTGTAAGTGGACAGGCCAGAGGGACGTATCGAGACAACGTCCATTTGGCACAGGGCGATGCAGCTCCGACTGGGTCTTGGAACCACCTTAGCCCGAGGTCCTTCTTCAGCGCTCAGGCGAGCAAATAGCTGAGCGTCGTGAGCTGGCTAATCGGCAGTTTGGCAAACAGGGAAGTCCTTGCATCAGTGACGGAAAGGAAGTTGTCCGCGTTTCCCCCCGTAGATCGAATGCTCCCGAAAGCTCCTCGAACTCAATGTCCAGGAGTTCATCGGCTGATTGTCTGAGCGGCAAAGCTGTCAATCCTGATCCTGTGTGAAGCCCTGATCGCCAGGGGGAAGAAGTAGGACTGCACGACGAGGGACCAGGGTTTGACATCAAGCTTGGCCGATGGGCTCATGAGATGGCCGGCCCCCATCTTCTGCTC
Organism: Tolypocladium ovalisporum; assembly: GCA_024340015.1. Taxonomy (NCBI): domain Eukaryota; kingdom Fungi; phylum Ascomycota; class Sordariomycetes; order Hypocreales; family Ophiocordycipitaceae; genus Tolypocladium; species Tolypocladium ovalisporum. Next base: position 128,012 of record JALHBZ010000178.1, on the reverse strand, counting down.
CAACTCAGCTTGTCAGTCAGTGCTCGGGCAGGTGTCAGCAGAAGCATCGGTCAGCACGCAGGCTGGTGGCCTGCAACGAGGCGTGAAACCTATTCAGGGATAAGCTTGTTCTGTAAGACGGCAACTTGGTCCAGCTGTTACACCCGATGCTACCTGCGACCGGATTGGCGTCTGTCCGTGCCCGGGCGCCATCTATGGAGCGACCCACCAGACCTAGCAGAGGCTCTCGGGAGATACCGAGGCGAATGATCGGGCCATTCGCCCCGGGCGACAAACCCGGTCAATACTTACATAGCTTGCACATGGTGCGTGGCGGAGGAGCACACGGCGTGATGCAATGCAGGTCAGGATAGACGTGTACTCGTAGTATGTATTCCAGAAATGATCCTTGTCGAACAGGCCCACCGTGTACAGCATCTTCATCCACTCGGAAGTTGGGGTTGATATTGGCCGGAGACCGATGTGCCTGTTCTGGTTTTCAATCCACCCCAAGCAGCCTCAGGACACGATAGCACAGTGTATAGCGCAGCAGGCATCGTCCAGAGCAGAAGAGCAGGATGGCTGGCTCTGATCTGGCCGGCGGGGACGTCGGCGCGGTGCAACACACCTTGGAAACCATGTGGTGTTGCCTATGTATTGTCCCGGTGTAGGTCAAGGCCGCATGTGTTGATGATGGGCGGGACGCTGCGGCAATGGCGCCACGATGACACAGTTCCTTCTGACAGGGTTGTTTCTTCCGGCTGTAGTTCGTACGACGTTGACCCCGTGGCTGATGGCGCGCCTGGCCAAGAGCGCAGGCATGCTGCTCGTCCAGTGTCTATGGCACAAGAAGGTCTAGCGACGACTCGCGTGGCCAACTCGATGCCGAGCAGAGGAAGCTTCGCGATAGGTCGACGGCGCTGCCTCTGGGACCGCGGAGCCGTACTCGTAGAGGCTAGAGCGGTGTTCCTGAAGGGTAGCCGCTGGCCCGTTGCAATCCGTGGATCCCAATGCCGGTGTCAGGTGTCGCTTTGGGAGAGGGGCGCGGCGGCTTTGGGTAAGGCCCAAGACTTTAGGCGGCGTGTCTTGACCTGGTCCTTGTCCTTGCCCCAGAGCCTTGCCCCATGTTTCATGCAGAGTATCACATGGCAATGGTTGCCGGGCATTGGTCAAACGGTCAGGGGTGCGGGCACTGGACTCTCGAGGCACGGATGGGAGGCTTCTGACTTCTGAGGGAGGGCTGAACAGCGTAAGGTAGACTTCGGATATGGAGCCGGCCCAGCTTATTAGCCGTGGAAGCGCTCATGTTTCAGCCGAACAGCAGCCGGGTGCCCCAGGGGTCAGGGCGTCGGGACCCAGCGTCCGGTGTTACTGCGTGGCATGTTTTGCGAGCGCGTTTTGCAGCCAGGGCCTCACTCGGCCGGAGGGCGCAGTGTTCCCGGCAAGCAGGCCGCTCCGGTCACGGTCGGCACGAGGCTTCGGCCGAGGGGCCAGACCCAATCGGCGCCGCATCTTTAGACTAGGCGGCCGCCAGGGATCGCTCTGTGCGATCGTCGCCTGCGGAACGAGGCCATCGACGGCTTACTCGTAAGACACCACGCTGTGTCCGCACCTCTTTATAGGACTCGGAGGAAGGATCAGTCGATGGTCTCAAAGGTTTGGCTCCGTCGCCGTGCGATGTTGCCCTCTCGCGTGCTCGACGCGGTAGACACGGTGGATGACAGATGATGTTGGTCAGATGGAGGCGGTGGGGTTGCTGCGAACTACCCTCTGCTGCAGATTAATCTGAACCCCCCGGGCAATAATAGGGCCGTGCCAATAAGCGAGGCGACGTCACGCCCACGGCAGCAGCGAAGACTCGAGGCCCTCGGCGACCAAGTTGGTAATTCAACGGGCCTGTGCTGGATCGGTAGCAGCCTTGACCCCCACAGGCGACCCGCAGCTTCGACCAGCAGGTATTACGAGATGCGGCAGACCAGAGACACGCTGTCACCTCATGCTACCTTATGCGGAAGCTTGACGTGCAACGCAACCCCGGGCCGGAGCGACGACTGCCTCCTCGGCAGCTGTTCGTTTATCCAGGGTCTTACCATCGTCCAAAGCGCCAACGGCACCGCGAGGCGAAACGGGCTTGGCTACAGTAGCGGGCTTGGCAGTTGGCAGCATAGAGCGATTGTGCATGGAGAGTCGGCGGCATGAAGCGATTGTGCGTGGAGCCGTTGTCGACAGTACAGGTACAGGTAGGCCTCGTACTCGTAGGCATTCATCGTCGCGCAAAATGCCGGCCGCCAGACGCAGGCAAGATCCCTGCGCCGATCTGGCCACCCCAAAGATTTCATCTCAACTCATCCATGACCTCTCGCTGAGCACGCTCTCTTTGACCCACCCCTGCCCCGGCGCCGCATTAGGCGTACGATAATCAGGGCCGCCCGGCCGCCTCACCGTTCTGGCGCGCTCGGACGATCTGGCGAACAGCAACGAGATGACACCCACACAGAGGCTACTTGGCTCAGCCGACGAAGGATGCGGCTTCCCATGCCCGTCCGTGGCAGCGGCTCAGTGTCGGGAACGCAAGCGTACGCATCATCTCGAGGCATCGTCTTCGTCCTCGTATCTTGGACGAGACGGCACGATGCCACGTGCGGACCTTGTTTGCGTACGACAGCGGCTCCTTGTTACATTCAGACCTGTCAGACAGGATGAACAGTACGGAGTACGGAGAAGGGGGCTGGACATCTGAACACAACACACCTCCGTCATCTGAGGTTGAGTTGCTGTCGAAACCACTGGATGCTGCGGGGATTCGCACCTCCGCGGGGAACCCTCCGTGCTCGCTACCTTCACTTCCTCTCCAGCGCTTCGGCCCCCAACCGACCCTGCAGCAGCCCCAGACGTGGAGAGTGGTTTACGCGGTCCTTCAATTTCCCGGAGAATAGACCGCTCCCTGTTCCCGCCTCCTTTTTTAGAAGCCTATGGTACCTAGGGTAGCTTGCTTGCTCACGTTTGCCGACAGGGAGCTTGGGGCTGCTAACTTGCGCCTTGCAGCTCGTCTGCCACTAGCTTCCACGAGAGCCGACGCAGCTTACTTTAGCCAGCAGTTGAGGATCAGTGCGTCACATGAAGAACCAAGGACGCCCGCCTGTCCATTGCAAGGGGGGATTTTGCTCACGTCGACCACCTCCACTCAGCTCACACGCAAGCTGAACGGCTCTAGTCACAGCCGATGCAAATGCAAATGCAGATGCAGCCGCAGGTCAAGCCCATCTCCCATGCACAGCCCTTACTCGCGCCCCGACGCAGCGTTCAGTCCCGAGGCGAAAGAATCAATCTGTTGGAGAGCAGAGAATACCGGGCCGGGTGTTTCAGGAGAGGCAAGTCAGTGTGCTTACAGGGACAAAGAAAGGGCCGTGTGCAGCTCGGCCTCTTTGGCTGCCTGGAGCTCTCGCGGCCTCGGGCGAACAGACAAGGCACGAAGCATTAGAAGAACTTCACCCATACGCTCATGGGAAGGCATCCATGATGGGCCATGCGTGCGAGTAATAGGTGGAAGCGCGCCCTGCTTAGCTTGGCCCGCACCTGGACTGTCTAGATCTTGAGGGTCACTTGCCATGTTTTGAGAGATGGGCGAGACCAAGCCCCTTGCGCATCCCACGCAGATGACACGCTCGTCCAAACAAACCCTTCCGAGCTGAGGACCAGAAGCCTAACATCTGTCGTCTGTTGTAGCCGATTCCGTCACCCACTCGTTCTTCTAAGCGGTGCGCTTAGCCGAAGAGACTCCATCACACTTGAGACCAGACTCGAGACGGGAATCTGGGTCATGATGCGCCACGTGAGTCAGAGAGCGTATGCCCTGCTGCCTACCCACATTCGTTTCATCACGCCAGAGGTCTCGGCGAGCTCTCATATTGACTATTCCCATCACCTGACGCGCTTTGGCGATTCGAGGAACAACATTGGAAGTGGCAACATGCCGCCCCCCTCGACAAACATGGTGGATGATAATGTGTACCTTACAAAGGGCATATGCACAACTTCTACAGACCCGTTTCGGATTATCGAGGTTCCATGGCTGAGATCCTCGACAGCAAGCTCCAAAAACCAGTGTCCTGATGTTGGCCGCCTCGGTACAACGCTCTCATCCACCTGGCTTCCGTCGTAGCACCGCCGAGAGCTGATTTGTGTCAGTGACCATGTCCGTCAATCCCACACGGACACAGGCCCCGTATCGAGGACCTGCTGGTGACATGTAATATGACTGATCTGTAAGAGGCTTCACCGGCTGATACGCTGGGCTCCCTCCCAGAAAGCCACGTTCCTGAGCACTGCATCTGTATCAGGCCAGCGGCATGGCAGAGAGTCGGATGCCAGCGTCGGAGCATTTCGCGCGGCTAGACGCAGACGGAGCCAGCGCTTCACTGCATGCGGCTCATTGCAGGCGTCAAGAAGGCATATGTCAATACGCAGCCTGAGTGTTACATGGACCGCGGCCACCGAGGTAGGGCAAGAACTTCCTCTTCGCACTCTCCGTTGCATAGAAGTTCCGCGAGGCAGATACCATAGAGGGTTTGTCCAACGTGTATGTGTAGCTGGTCACAGATGACAATCGTCAGAGGTGTGGTATATCCCAGTGCTCTACTAACCACTCGGAACGATGCAATGCTTCGTTGCCAAGACTTGATAAATCGAGCAGATTCTAGCCTGCGGTTATGCAGTTGGCTCTTGGTCAAGCTTGCTACACAAAAAGGCATGTAATTCCAGGCATCAAATTTCTTTCTCGGTCAGGCCGTGAGGCTTGCGGAAATGTTCTCTCGTGCCCTGTGCTTCAGAAGTAGGATTGGAGAAGATTGGCAACGTTGAGAGACGTTGTTGCAATTCATCGTGACATTGCGACTAGAATAGATCATTGACGGACTTGTCTGCGTCCTTTTGTATCAACTCCTTCATTCCCTACTCGAACAAGTCAGCTTTTGCTCTACGATCCTCATCCGAGAGACGCAGTCTTACCGCGGGCATGATCGGCTGTCCCGTCTGGTCCGTGACGTAGCGAAAGGGCATCTCGGTGCTTTCATGCTCGCTGAACTTCAGCTCGGGAAAGTCGACGTAAGGGACCTCGTTGAGAGCGACTGACGGAGTCAGCGAAAACTGTTGTATACTCGGCCTTGGGGGATCAAGCGTACTCTTATCTTGAACAACGATGCGTGTCACTCGCACGGCGGTATCCGTAGTCATCTGCTGGGGCCCCAACCTGCGGCCTTCAAAGCCCTTCTTCCTCAGCTCAGACGTCCGATCTATCAAGGTCAGTCTCCTCGTCCACGAGCTACAATACGCACACACATACCCCGCGGAGGATCGTCACCTGTCATGTCGTTAGCGGAGGATCTTGCATCACAGCAGGACGGACACGAACCCAGGATGCCTCCAAAAAGAAACGCATCGAACCTGTCGCCGTCCTCCGGTGACAGATCTTTGGCAGCGGCTGGGTCCAAGAGGCAAACGCGAGACTTGTCTTGGGCGTAGAGCTCCTCGACGCCGCGGCGCTCGGCGGTAAAGGCTCCGTTGCCTGAGAGGGATGCCGGAACGCGGAAAGTAGGCGCCAAGCTTGACAAGATGAAACGCCCCCTGCTATCACGAGTTTCCATTGCTATCGCCGCATACTCCAGCTCGGACCAGGGGCCAAGCTCCTCGTCGAGGTGCTCAACGATGAAGGTTTTGCCCTCCGCAGCCATGTTTTCAAGACGCCTATATCGTAGCCTTGGGTATCAACAGCGGTGACAAAGGCGAATCGCGAGACGGAAAGGGAGTTTTTGGGTTTTTTGGGCAGTTGGTGAGCGGGCGGCGTGCTTGGCATGCGTGGATGAGCAGTGCTTTGAGATGCAGAAAAGATTGTGGTGGCAAGTGAGCCTCGATTAGAGGCCATCTGCGTTCGTGGGGGTGGAGTGCGTACCCAGACGACTCGCCAACGAAATACCATCATAGTCCAAAGTTCAGCAAATGAAGAGTCGATATCCCAGGTACGACGGCAACCAACGACGTATTCATTCAAGGATTTCCATTTTCGAGCTTTCGTTCTCACACATATCACACACTCAATGCAGAATGCTGCAGCAGCAACTCTCCTCTTGACCTGCAGCCCGCAATACGCCTACCCTAGACCAGCCCGAGGCGGAACGCCGCTTTCTATTGAGACCCTATTCCGTAGATATTAGGGAGCCGCTAGGGACCGTAGCGCTCCACAGCGTGGACCCAAGTCCCGAAACTCGGCTGGAGGCTAGGGTGGCTTCCCAGGTTCAGGTGCTTACGAGTACCATCTATCCTTTGCACCGCACGTCGCACTCTTGACCGAACAACTTCACACAAAGCTCCGGTGCCCGCGCATCACTTCGCCCATGACATAGCGCTGCGAAGTCACACGCAGTCGCGCCCGTTTCCTTCGCGAATCCGTGCTGGCAGCACGAGCGATCCAGCGTCATGGCTTGGATCTCCTCGAGCGTCAGACAATGGTCGACCATGCTCCTTCTGGCCCTTTGGCCAGCCATGACCGTCGCAGACAAGTCCGCCGCCGACTACTATGTTCGCGACCTTCCTGGGATCCCCACAGACTCGTATCCGATCAAGATGCACGCCGGGTAAGTAGTTCCGCTTCTCCGTGGTCGCCCTCCTGACATGATGGGAAATTAATGGGCGCTCCTATTCTCGCAGCCACATTGAAGTCACGCCCGAGCACCACGGAAACTTGTTTTTCTGGCACTTCCAGAACAAACACATTGCGAATCGACAGCGAACCGTCATATGGGTAAATGGAGGGCCAGGCTGCAGTTCCGAGGACGGTGCCTTGATGGAGGTCGGTCCTTATAGAGTCAAGGACCAGAACACGCTCGCCGTGAACAATGGCTCGTGGAACGAATTTGCGAACCTTCTCTTCGTCGACAACCCAGTGGGGACGGGCTTCAGCTACGTCGACACGGATAGCTTTGTACACGAGCTGGATACCATGGCGGATCAATTTGTCCTGTTCCTGGACAAGTTCTTTGACCTGTTTCCAGAATACGACAAGGATAATGTGAGTATATGACGTTTTGCAAAAGAGAACCAAGTTCTGACATGCAGCAGATTTACATTGCGGGAGAGTCCTATGCTGGGCAGCACATTCCATACATCGCTAAGAAAATACTGGACCACAACAAGGCTAAGCCAGCGAACAAGTGGAACCTAAAGGGCCTCTTGATCGGAAATGGCTGGATCTCCCCAAGCGATCAGTACGACTCGTATCTCAAGTTCGCCATGCAAAAGGGTCTGATCAAGAAGGACTCGGACGAAGAGAAGCAACTGCGGGGCCTCGAGCGGGTCTGCTATAAGATGCTGTCCACTGATCCTGGCCACGTCGATTACAGAGAGTGCGAGGATATCTTGTCCACCATGCTGAAAGTCACGAGCCAGGGCACGGGACACGAAGCCTGCTACAACATGTACGACGTGCGTTTGAAGGATGCGTACCCCAGCTGTGGCATGGCCTGGCCACCGGACCTGACCGCAGTAACCCCGTACTTGCGACGGCCGGAAGTCACCGCGGCCCTCCACGTCAACAATCAACGAAACACTGGCTGGCAGGAGTGTAACGGAGCTGTGGGCTCCGCTTTCAAGACCAAGAACTCAAAGCCGTCCATTGAGTTGCTCCCGGATTTGATGAAGGAAGTCCCGATCCTCCTGTTCTCCGGAGCCGAGGATCTGATCTGCAATCATGTCGGCACCGAGCAGCTGATCAGCAACATGGAATGGAACGATGGGAAGGGATTCGAAGTCACACCTGGCAATTGGGCTCCGCGCCGAAATTGGACTTTCGAGGGTGATGTTGCTGGCTTCTGGCAAGAAGCTCGTAACCTGACGTACGTTCTTTTTCATGAAGCGTCCCACATGGTGCCCTTCGATTTCCCTCGACGTTCGCGCGACATGCTGGACCGTTTCATGGGCGTGGACATCAGCAGCATTGGCGGCGAACCAAGCGACAGCCGCATCGATGGCGAGAAGGGGCTGGAGACGACGGTGGGCGGTGCCTCGAATCACACCCAAGAGGAGGCGCAACAGAAGATTAATGAGGCCAAGTGGGCGGCATATCAGAGATCGGGAGAGGTCGTTCTGGTCATCGTCATCGTGGCCGCTGGGGCTTGGGGATACTTCATCTGGAGGCAACGGCGCAACGGCGCTGCTTATCGCGCCTTGAGCGGGGAGGATAACATGAGCCGGGGAAGCTTTCCCCTGCCTTCGTTGCGCCGGAGAGAGGGTGCAGGAGATCTGGAGGCTGCGGCGTTTGACGAGACCCGCCTGGATAACCTTCATGTGGAGCGGCCGGAAGCCCCAGACGGGAGTAAATACAGTCTGGGAGACGACAGTGACGAGGACGAGGCAGAGCAAAAGCATTCACGGGACAGCGCACCGAAGGCACCTGGGCGGTAGGAATTTGATTAGCAAGTCCCGACGCGTTCACTCCGAAGGGGCGAATTGTCTTGGGATATTCATGTTGGCGTTTTGGTTCCCTCATATTTTGCTTAATCATACATACAAAGCGCATGGTGAGAATCATGTACGTACTCTACAGCCGTCGTACAAATTTGAACAGACCATTACCACGAACCCTTCATGTGCTCCAAGACATGCATGGGCAAATTACGGGCGGGAGACGTCGTGACCACGGCCTGGTTGTTGAGAGAACTCTCACAGGGTCTGGAAGCGTACACATGCCAGCGCTACGCCCAGAAACCCTTCGCGCCTGAATACCTTGGCAACCTGCGGTCCAGGGAAACTGATTCAGTTAATTTTTCTTTTGGAGGCACTGCAAAACAGCGCGAGGTCAGCTCACGCTGCGGAAGTGCTCAGTCTTAACTTCTCACGTTGATTTGACCTAAGTTCATGCCTGACAAGGCCGGTAGACCCGTGTCAGTCTTTCAATTTCACAGCTTTCGGAAGCTGACATCCTCGCAGAACTTGTCTTCGCGCGCTGCCTCTGCAGGCTGCCTCGTCACAGCACTCGGATTGAGACTGACATCTCGTCAGCCAAGCAGCAGAGATTGTTCCAGAAAATGCTCCCCAGAAAATGCTCACCTCGGAGATGGTCTTCCTGAAAATTATTTGCGAGAAGCCACCCAGAATTCTAGCCGTTCCCTGCCCGCTGCCAGTGCCTCGAAGCAGACAGCGAGCAAAACACGAGCAAAACGCTACATAGAAAGCATGACGGAGAACAGAAACTGCCGGACACTAAACTCTCTTTTCAATATATTGGGCATTCCTTTTTACTCATCGCTCGAGGGAACGACCGGAGAGCCTCAAGGAAGAAATCACGTACGAATTGTTACCTGCCGCGATTCAGACGTCAGACATGACCTCGCAGCCGCTGAAGTAGATGGCTGTGATGCTCAAGAGTCAGGACAATACGCTTGGACACCTATGTGTTGCCATCAAGTCACCAGGCAAAAGCACTGGGATTTTCCGCTGTTCGAGTAGACGTTGCAGATTTACGAAGTGACCGTTCGCAAACGACCAAAGTTGCAAAGTAAAAAGGTGAGCCTCGGTACTTGCACGGATGGTCGAGTGTTGCAAAGGGCTTGGTCTCCTCAGCGCAAAGATACAACAGGACGAGAAAGACGTCTGAAAGACTGCGCTACTACCTCACTGCTGGAAGGGCTGCGGGACAGCTGCTCACAGCAGCCCATGCAAATCCCTGGATCAACCGGGGGGGGGGGGCGGGGGGCTGGTTTCGAGAATACAAACAGAGCAAAAATTGTTGACTGAAAACGGCAACAGAGTGCACAGGGCGCATGGTGCGGCAAGACGTTGGAGTAGCTCTGCATGCCGTGGAGTGTCCTCCAGGAAAACTTTACACGATGATGCTTGGCTATTTTGAGATCTGCGGGTGATAGACAGGGAACATGTTGAACCTTTGCAGACCACATCCGCCGCAGCCGAGAAGCCGTGACTGAGTTCAGATCGACTGTGATGTCCCTGGTGCTAGAGTGAATGCGCAACAGCCTAAGGGGATCTGTGTATAGAAAGATTGAATCGCAACGACACCAAGCCTTACGGCTTTCAGACTGCATCTCATTCAGCGGTAACTTCAGTGCATTACCCAGCAATGCAAACAACCAGAGCCGTGTGGCAGCCTGATATTTATCCCTGAGGCAGGAAGTCGGGCCTTAGGGCTCGTTGCCATGACGGCAAGCACGGGGTGCTTCCTGTTCTTCTGCCAACCCCCCCTCGCCGCTTTCCTTCCTCTTTCCTCTACGTGCACCCTTCACCTTCACCACGCGTTCTGTCAACAGCGCACCAAACACCAACGCAAATCTTTCCAACCTTGCAGGTCCCAGTCGGTACCTTTGACTTGCTCCCGCACACTTGTCCGAACCGAAGCAACGTGTGATAGTCGGCGTCTTTTGACTCGAGAAGATATCCAAGCCCTCGGTATGTTGCCGTTTCCTCTTCATCTCCCCAGACCTCTCATCTGATATTCCACTCCTCTGAACCAATACCTTCGGTGTCCCCAAACACCTACATCGCTGTTTTGCGTAGTGTCGTCCACGCTTCATGATGGTCGGAAGCCCCCCCTCGTTGAGTTCATGAGCGGAAGATGCTACTCAAGTCTATCACCTCGGGCTATGTACAGCTCTGCGGAAAACCTTCAAGCTGGGGCCTAGAAAGATCATCGGCGCTTCCCCTCCTTTCAACAATACAGATTCATCCCATTTCAATGAGCCAACTCCTTTCTCAGACCTTTCTGTCACCAAGACAAGAGGTTGGTCTCTACTAATGAACGATCAATGCAGTGTCCAAGCCCTTCGACACTCTGACTGAGGCACAATGGCCGATTGGAACACGACTGCAGCGGCGACGGACGAATGGAGCTCAGTCCCGGGTGCCTCCAACGACCCGTATGGCAGCGTCCCCGCAGCTGTCGGAAACGTTCAGGACTTCTCCACTGGCAATTTTGATGCTGAAGGGGGCGAGGCACAGAATTGTTTCAATTGCGGCGAGCCTGGGTAGGTTCCGAGACTGAGAAAAGGTTGAATGATGAGTTTCAATGCTAACCCTCTCCAGGCACTTTGTTGCCGAATGTCCTGCTCCTCGTAGCATGGAATGCCGCTTCTGCAAAAAGGAAGGCCACATGGTCCGCGATTGTCCAGAGAAACCGCCCATGACTTGCGACAACTGCGGCCTGGAGGGTATGATACACGACAGACTGCCAATCTGTAATAAAGTACCCGCTAACAATCCTCTAGGCCACACGAAGCGAAGCTGCGAAAACGCTCGCAAAATTGACCGCGATCACGTTGCGGATGTCTCTCCCGAAGAAGCATGGGCAAAACTCCAGAAAGCGGTGGGAGAGAGAGACCTGGACGACGCCAAGGAGGCCGTTCAGGAGTATGTCAAATCGCTCAATGGCGCGATCACGTATCGTGCTCTCCAGGAAGCCATGCTCGATACGGAGATCAAGCTCTTCTTAATCGCCACGGAGCGAGACCTGGTGAAAGTATTCACCAACATGGATCTTCAGGGCAACATGGGCAAGAAGTATACAATCTCGTATCGATTCTCCGAGACGCCGGGTCGTCCTCGTGAAGCAGAGTCGTTCCCCAAGACCCGCGAGGAGCTACTCGAGCGCTTGGATGATGCCGGAGAGGTTGTGAACTCTGGTCAATCACTTTGCCACAACTGTGGCGAGGTCGGTCACATCGCAAAATCGTGCGACCAGGAGAAGATTGAGAAGCCGGAGATGCCCAAGATTCTCTGCAACAACTGCAATGAAGAAGGCCATCGTCTTCGAGACTGTGAGCCGCCTTCTGACCCCTTTCAGCCATCACATGCTAACTGCTTCCTCAGGCCCTCAGGCCCGCGTTGACAAGTTTGCCTGCAAGAACTGCGGGTAAGTTCGTGTCGACCCCCATACAGTCATCGACATCTAAGCGCTGACTCCGAAATAGAAAATCCGGTCACAAGGCTGCCGACTGCGAAGAGCCACCCAACCTGGATAACGTTGAATGCCGAAGATGCCATGAAAGTAGGTGATTGATGCCCCCGATATGAGATGGAATGAATACTGATTGCGTAAAGTGGGACACTTTTCGAAGGACTGCCCAACTGCGGGACCTCGTGGCTGCCACAATTGCGGCTCCGAGGAACATATGGCCAAGGAGTGTGACCAGCCTCGCAACATGGACCGTGTGACCTGCCGCAACTGCGAGAAGCAGGGCCATATCAGCAAGGACTGCCCAGAGCCAAAGGATTGTAAGTGATGTTGGACCCATTGGCCCCGATTATGGAATTGACAATTTTCAGGGAGCAAGGTCCAGTGTACCAACTGTCAGCAGTTTGGACACACCAAAGTACGCTGCAAGGAGCCCGTTGCTGACGCTGTCGGTATGGAGAACGGAGCCATTGGAGACACTCATGGAGGTTTCAATAGTGCCGGCGGAGCCACGGGCGGCGATTCCTGGCCTAGCGATGGGGCCGCTGCCCAGCCAGTCTCCGGCGGTGATGGCTGGTAAGCTTTGGCTGCCAGACTCGCTGTGGATGAGCCGCTGCTTATGAGTCGGCGTTACCTTTCTTTTATCTTGCGAGGGCTACGGGTATCTCCATCGACAACGGGCCTCCGAGGTCGCGTTTTGGCTCCGGGGTGGACGGATGTCTTCGCTCATAGATCTCGGGCAAGCAGGTCTGAATGAACATGGCAGGAAGTCTTTCGAGGATCAAGATACCGTGGCAAATATCAAGAAAAATTTGGCGCCTTCTATGTCTACGTAGACTCGGCGTCGAAATCCATCTCATCGCTAGACCGAGGCGTTGCCTTGTGAAGGGTGTAACACGCCATTGGCTAGTGTGGCCCACCCCGCTCGCGACTTCAACCGAGGCTCAGGTTGAGCTCCTATCCACGGTAGTAAATGTCCTCTCGGTCGCCGTATCCAAGGAATTCGGGACAGACTTGTAACTGTCTCGCGTCCTTCATCTCCGTAGAGTTCACTATTCGAGGCTGTAGATTGTAAGAAACTCACTGAGCTGCAGCTATACGTCCACGATGGCTACCGAGGATATCATCCTGTACCATTATTCATTTTCGCCATATGCGCGACGAGTTGTCTGGTACCTGACTCTTCGGGGCATACCTTACAGTCAATGCGTCAGTCTTGACATGCTCCTTTCTTGTGCACTTCTTCATCATCGCGGGCAGTGTGCTGACTAGCTGGCTTCAGATCCAACCGCCGGTGATGCCGCGGCCTGACGTTGCCCGCCTGGGCATCGCCTATCGCCGCATACCCATCATGTCCATTGGGCGGGATGTTTATCTGGACACGCGCCTGCAGCTGCGCAAGCTCGAGGAGCTGCCCATCTCAGCGCCCAAGCTCGGCGCGAGCAAAGGAGACGAGGTGGCCCTGGAGCGGCTCCTCGTGAGTCTGGCCATCGACGGCGGCGTCTTCGGAACCGCGGCCGCGCTTCTGCCCACGGATCTGCCGTTGCTCCAGGATCCAAAGTTTCAAAAGGACAGGAGCGACTTCACGGGCGTCAAGTTCAGCACGCAGAGGCTGCAGCGGGCGCGACCGGAACTGCTGAGGGAGCTTGCCAACGTTTTTGAGCTGCTGGAGACGACGCTGCTGGCGGACGGACGGGACTGGGTCTGGAAGACGGATGGGCCTGGGCTGGCAGACATGGAGGCAGTCTGGCCGCTTCACTGGATGGTCTGGATGCCAGGTGCCCTGCCAGAGAAGCATTTCTCACCGGCAGTATACCCCAAAGTCTACGCTTGGATCAAGCGCTTCGGCGACGCCGTCTCGGCCGCAAAGAAGAAGATGGCCAAGCCGCGCACGCTCTCCGGCGAGGAAGCGGCCAGGATCATAACTCAGTCAGCGTTCCACGACGCCGAGAGAGGCGTCGACGCGGATGACTTTGTTGTTGAAGCGCAGGGGCTGAAGAAGGGTGACGCTGTCACTGTCTCGCCGACGGACACGGGCACGTCGCAGAAGGATGCTGGCACTTTGGTGAGCATAGGCAAGGACGAGGTGGTCTTTGAGACCAAGGGTGAGGGAGGAGGCGTGAGGGTGCATGCGCCGCGGCACGGGTTCCGGGTTGCAAAGGGAGGGAACGCGGTCAAGTTGTAGGGACGGGGAGTTGAAGCTTGAGTCATGGTACATGTTGTGAGCGAAGAAGAAACGCCCGTGTCTCTCTACGACTTCATGGTCCAATACTGCGACGAGGGTCTCCTGCGCGCTATAGCCTATGGGGTGAACCGAGACAACGCCCTCGGCAAAGTCGTGGGATCAACGTCAACGTAGAGTTTCTCACACGAATGCAAGAGTGGCCAACTCCTGCCCTGACATCGACAACTACTATTTCGACTGGAGACGTGGTCCGCTAGTCCTCAGCCAAGTCGCCATATTACAGCATCAACAAAACAGCTGGCGATGAAGCTCTTGGCCTTGATTGGGCGACCGTCGATCTCGATCCCAGCTACGGAGTACGCATTACTAGTCTGCGGAGAGTGCACTTTTGGTTGTGCAACAGCTCGAGCTAACAAACGCCGAAGCCAAGTTTCTTCGCTATGCACTGAACAAGGGTGAGCCTGACGAAGCTGCCAACCTTGCTATCTATCGGCTCTGCTCCCCCTGTCGGGAGCCGTCGATAGAGCAAGTGGCCACTCGGTCTTACGCCAATGGCCAGGCACAACCGCACAAGCCTCGAGACGTGGGCCTCCGTCCCGCGTTTGGTGATGACGGTGGGTGCTCTGTAAGCTGGACTCGATGTATTCACGGGCGAGTTCGCGCAGCCAGCAAATGCATTGCGTCATTGTCACGTCTGGAACCACGGCGGCCAGGGGTGGGTCACTACTCCGTACAACACGCGACGCAGCGGAGCCTCGACCAACAGCAGGGGGAATTAGCCTTGGCTAGGCGTCTTTGACGATCGCAAGATGCCCAAATTGTCGAGCCCTCCCGCCTCGTCTCGTCTCGGGCGCGCGACGGAACGGCGACGGTCTGGCTTGACAACGCAACGGAGCGCAGGAATGGGACGGATTCGACATTCCAGGCCCCTCGACGGTGACGGATTTGAGGCCCGTGTTGCGATGCTGCGTCATGTCTCGTTGCGGCCCGTGGGCTGGTTGCTGACGTCACCTGATAATGGTTAGCGTGCTCCTCATCCGGTAATCCATGCCACGTCGCGGCACAGTGTGGGAGATGCGCTGGGGAAGCAATGCTCTGTTCAGCGTTCCTTGAGGAATTTGGCTCAGAGGGCTGTTGAAGGTTCCCGTCTCATCCGGGCAGGGCAGGCCAACGCAGAGCAAAGCCGTGACGCTCTGCACATACGAACTTGATAGATGATGCCCTCTGTATCGTGGACTGGTCGTGCGAGTACTCGTAGGATGCACCGTTCGATGGATCGAGAAGTACAGGTAATGTCGGGGACGAAAGGAGACGAGCTGGTAGGCATGCCCATGATAGTCGATACCCCCGCAAGCCCCAGTACGTGGAGTAATCCCAGCGCATGTATCCAGCGGTTGCGCTGAGAAACGGACCACTGGCAGTTAGTCTCGCTGCGCTCGCTGCGCGTCGTTTGGGCCGTCGCTCCCACTCCGAGCTGCTATCTGGCGTGCATGTCGCAATTTGTAAGACGGCCGGCCGGCCGCACCAGTAAAACACGGAGACGTCGACGCAGGGGAGGGGACTGGCACCCCTTTCGCAGTTGTCGCAGGCGCCGTCGACTTTGAGCTTGGCCCAAAGGTGTGTCCCATGGTGTGTCGAGGATGCTGTCGGTGAGGTCTTGGCCGAATGTTCCGACTTTGGGCTCAATCCCTCGTACGCCTAGTCGTGAGTGCCACGAGAGACGTAGTGTCCACTCGCGTGAGGCCACCGCAGCAGCACACGAGTAAGTAGACGGTCTTGCATCTGGAGAGGAAGGCTTGGCAGTTGTGCCTGCAGCCAACTCAGCGAACAGCGCACTCTGAAGCTTACAGGGTCAAAGGCATAAGTAGTAGCATAAAGCCCCACATCTTCCCCGCTTTTAGCCCCTGTAGCACCGTGCTAATCCTCTATAAAAAGCTATCAAAAGTCACTTTTACAGCCGGCTGAACCTCGTTATATCTATCTGAGCCGCGATAACCGAGCTAGGACTAATTACAGTAACTCGTTGAAGAGTTATGGGATGCGGTTCTAGAAGACTATATACTCGGTCTTTTTAACTCGATAAAGGCACGTTACGAGGCTACATAGGATGTATACAAAATACTAGATTAGCGGCGTAAAAGTGGTCGCTATTCGAGACCTTTGCCCTACTGTGTTCGGTGCAATACTCTCACTGGGTAGGTGGGGCAAATATGGGGCTATGTGTTACTACTTATGCCTTTGACCCTGTATATCCTTTGACAGCGCGAACGGAAACGATACAGTAATTAGTGTAATGGTGAGTGAGCAGGCAACATCATTTCACTTGGCCCTGGCGCCGAAGGGGGCCCGGTGCTCGTCGACTGCGGCCGGGGGGGGTGGTTTGAATGTGAATGGATCAATGGGAATGGCTAGCCAAAGACTGGGTGGAGGGCCCGGCCTGCAGCCGGCGTCGTCCCACCCACGCGTGTTCTGCCCCGTCCAAGTCCATGCACAGTGCATGAGATGTGTTTCGTATCGTATCGGCGTCGTCGCCTCTCGAGGTGAGTCGCATGCGGCGGCGGCCAGAGAGCGAAAGGGCCCCTGTGCGTGTGCCGTGCAGCCATGGCGCCAGCAAAGTAGGTATTCCTGCGGCTGGCGCACTGAGACCGGATACATGCTGGTGGAGATTTGCCGCTGTTGCGAAAGCAAAAAACTGGCCTGCCCATGCCCTGCGCTGGCGGGTGGTTTTCTAAGCAGCATCACCCATTACAACCCAATCTACCGCTCCACCGTTCGCAGACGTGTCACGCAGCAGCGAGCGCCAGAGCTGCCAGACCCAGAGCCAGCGCAGCGCCCGTGATTATCCTCTGGCCTGTCGTGGGGTGGCGACTGGCCGAGACGCTGCTCGTATCTCCATGGCGCATCCTTGGGCGAGTGTTGTTCCCGCACAGTGCGCGGCGCCGGTCGGTCGCGTTTGTCAGCCACCCAACCCTGGCATTGGCACTGGCTGGCAGCCTTCTTCTTCTTCTTCTTCTCCCCTCACCCCCGCTCGCTCGGCCACTTTCGTCGAACTCGACTGGGGCCCCGGCGCATCCATCCAGCCAGAAGAACCTTCGCAGCCCGGACCCGGGAACGCAGCGCACCCCCCAGCGCAGCCATTCTTTTTTTTCTGCGCCCCCTTCCCGCCGTCTTTTTTCCACAACGTCATCTCTGACGTCTTCCCTCGCCAACCTTGACCCTTTCACAATCCTCAGCACCGCTGCGCAATCCCACCAAGCCCAGGCGCATACCGTTTGCGCGCTTCGCTCGCCGCCACTGCGACACACCCTCTACCTCTCGCCCCAGACTGCCGGCACCCTTTGGCGCCGCATCTCGCCGTCTGCGACCGCGCTGGCGCAGGGCCACTCCCGCTCTAGCAGGCGTCAATCTTTGCCCGCACAGAGCGCCTCGTCTGCCCGTCGACCTCGCACCCGCCCTCTGCCAACTCTCTGGCTGTGACCTCATCAAACCCTCTTTGGCCCTCCGACCTCTTTTGCCTTTGTCTCTACCCCGCAGACCGTCTGCCTGTTCCCAGCGGCACTACATCATAGGCAATCGTCATCATCATGGGGGCTTCTCCCAATAACGCCTCCTCCGCCCGAGGCCCCTCGAAGTCCCCCAAACAGTCCAACAACACACCCCCACGGCAAGGTGAGCCCTCCTCATTGTTCCTCTGCCCCCCCGTTCCACCTCTTGCATCTCAGCCGTGACGCCCTATCATCGCTTTGCAACCCCCCCCTCGTCGTCATCGTCGTCATTTCTCTCCAACCCCAGCCTCTGCAACACCAGCGGCAACGACCACGACCATCGCGCTCACCTTCGCAACAGCACCCGACGTCAAGGTCGACACTGTGGGCAAGCCTCAAGGCTCGTCCAATGCCGAAGCCACCAAGCCGCTCGCCCCGCCGCCCCGACCAGGTCAACAGTTGCAACAACAACAAAGCACCAACACTCCCGACTACTTCGCGGCTCAGGTCGGGGGATCCCTCAGTCTGGAGCCCAATCCCTTTGAGCAGTCTTTCGGGGGGGGCGGTCCAGAGACGCCAGGCGGGACTAAGCTTCCCTCCGTCGCTGCCTTGACCTCGCCATCGTCGCTCTTGCCAGGCCCCAACGCGACTCCCTTTGGCTGGGGCGGAGGCTCGTTGCGCACCGGGCCCCTTAGCCCTGCCATGTTGTCAGGCCCCGCGAACGACTACTTTGGCGACACCCATCATCTTCGCGGCGGCTTCCCCACGCCCAACGAGTCTTCTCTGAGATCGGGGCTCACTCCTGGCGGCAGCGGGTCTATGTTCCCTGCGCCAAGCCCCAACTCTCAAGCCGTCTTTGCCCAGCTTGCCAGCGGTGGCGCGACGCCGAGTACAATCGACTTTCATCGCACGGCGCTGAGTGCGGCCGCCAAGCGTGACACGAGCAACAACGGCCTGCCGCAAGGACAGCAGCAGCAAGCAGCCACATCGCAGCCTCAAGATATGCTGAACGGCGTATCCACAATCAAACCCGAGTCGAAGCAGGCTCACGGGCCGTACGACCCGCACGACAACGACGCCGCAAACGGCCTTTTCATGCTCGCGCAGGGCGCGCAAGGTCGGAACGGAAATCATAATCCAAACCAATTTGCAGTCTCATCAGCTCCGGGACACGCACATCCGGCGCCTGCACCTGCGCAGAACCACGATACGTCGCCACAAATGTCTAGCGGGAATGCAGGATCGATCGATTCGGGACGGGGTGGCAGTGAGGCCAGCATGATGTCTGACGACGGCGCAATGGCGAGACCGAACACGAGGGGCAAGGGCAAGAAGAACCCCTCGGCAACGAATGGTCGTAGGAAAGCCGAGGATATGCTTGCAAAGGCACCGCCGAGTAAGAAGCTCAAGAGCGGTATCGGGGCCATGAATGGTAGCATGGAACCATCGGATGACGAAGTCGACGACGACGACGACATGATCAAGAACGAAGATGGCACCAAGACCAAAATGACTGACGAAGAGAAGCGCAAGAATTTCCTTGAGCGGAATCGGTAAGCTTTTCCAAAAAGCCACGCCTAAGCCCCTCAGCGTCGCGTGCTTGCTAACAACGGAAACAGCGTTGCGGCTCTCAAGTGTCGCCAGCGAAAGAAGCAGTGGCTGGCCAACCTGCAGACCAAAGTGGAGATGTTCAGCAGCGAGAATGACGCACTCACAGCCCAAATCACTCAGCTGAGAGAAGAGGTGGTCAACTTGAAGACTCTCTTGCTCGCCCACAAGGACTGCCCCGTCACGCAGCAGCAGGGTCTGCACGGCGCGTACATGTCGCAGGTGGTCGAGCCGTTTAATGCTCAGATGAATCCCTACGGCATGGCTGCACCAATGGCCAATCAGCAAGTCATGGCCGGCCAAGGCGTTCAACGTCGTTTCTCCTAGGAGGAGACACCGGATGCGAACGAACAGGGTGATGCTGGAAGCATAATGGTGTACCATGCCAACCCCTTCTTCTCGCAGTGAAGGCGTCCTCGCAAGTCGAGCGAACGCCCGAGCAACAGCGAGGCTAGCTGCATCCCACACGCGTGCACACGCGCACTAGTGGGCGCTGAGCACTTGGCTCCAAGGTATATTTAGCCAAGTATTGCCCTGTATAACAACGGTTGCTGGTACAGCGCACCGCTACGTGGAATATTGTTTTCTGGACTATGGCGATGGGGGATGCCATGAGCTCGCTGTCATGCTACGCTTTGATGCGATCAGCCGAGGCCGCCGTGACTCCCCCGGCATGACCTGTGTTCCCTTTTACATTTTGTACTTACAACATGTCTGCGAGGTACACGCACATCAAAAGGTGTTGGGCAGCAGGGAAGCTGCTCTACTGGCGGCGTTACGGAGGATCTAGTACTTGGTGGATGACATATTCGGTGTTGCTTAAGATTTACTTTGAAGGATCTATTTTGAGAGTAGCTGAAGGCAACGCAAGCTACAATATCGAGTCGTGGTTCACACCGCGTGCCGTTGGCTTGCCTGACACCTTGCTCTGCTTTACCTCGGTCATAATATGTCTTGTCAAATCAGAGTTGGCATTGTAAGAGGATCAGGACAAGACAGCTCGGTCGTGGGGATTGAGGGCCAAGCGCGATGTTGCCGAGTCATATGGCAAAGTGTGCCATTGTAAAGACAACACACTGCTTTCGCAATGCTGATGAGCGAGGCAAAACTCATGTGCCGCTCAGTCGACCAAGGCGCAAGGCTACGGGATTTCCCCAAAGACTGTTAAAGGTTGAGTTACCGTAGAGTGCAGTTGTAGAGCCGGCCAATCAGCAGCCGCGGTGTTGAGTCTTGCTGGTGGGGGGTTCGTGGCTCCCAAAGAGGTTTAGCGCCCCAGCTCGACAGCATCTCCCACCCGCCCAAAGGTAAACAACAGAGGCGAGCAAGGCTCTCCCCACGCCTGATCATCGCCAACTCGTGACCGGCGGCTGCCATCTCATCATCCTTTTGCCTGCGTCTGTGTGGCACCATCGCGTATCGAGCCCGAGCACCGACGCGGATACTTATATGCGCCGCCTCTCCAGCCTGACCCGAGACTCCTGACGCGACTGGTCACGGGCCCGTCCCGGACGCGACAATCGGCCAACCCGCCGCCTCGTCAATCGACGCAGATCCTCGCACCAGCCGTCGACGTCCATGTCATCGCGGATCAGCCATCCATGACGACTCTCGTGGCAACTCGACAGGCGCTGCAACTTCTTAGCATGAGCGACCAGCAGAAGCGGAGAACAAGCAAGCGGCTTGCGGGTAGGTTTTCGCGGCGGGCGGCGCACGCATCGCGTCATGCCGGGGACGATATGCTGATGGACTCGATAGCCGCGGCCGAATATGAGCATGACGGTGATTTCGATTTCGTGCGAAAGTCGAAGCGACCCAAGACGGAAGAGCAGGAGCCGGCAGTGCAGAAGCCAGCAAGAGGACGGACGACTAAAGAGAGGGCCGCCAAAGGGACGAGTCCGATAGCAGAAACACCCAGCGTCGCCGCAGCGACTACGACAAGGGCAAATCCGACGACAAGAAAGTCCTCACGGCGAAAACCGAGCCTCGACGTGCCACTGGACGAGTCGCAAGTGCAAGTACCGAAACGCCCGACCCGACAAAGCAAGCGCCTATCTGGAGAGGCTGCCGCGGAGAATGTGCACACGAATGGCGCATCGCGCAAGCCGGCGCGCAGCAAGAGCAAAGTCTCACGCGTGGCGGTAGAGGAGGAGGAGGAGGATGAGGAGGATGAACCACCGCAACGGCGAGCGCCAGTCGAGTCAGCCAAGATCACGCTGCCGATGAGCGACACGCCAATCATCAATCGCAACAAGGAGATGCGCAAAAAGGGAAACTCAAACCGGAGGAGCAGTCTGGGGTCGCGCGGTCGGAGAGCCAGCTCTCTGATCGAAAGCGGACAGACGGCCATTCCGCATCGCGAGGTGGACCCGATGGACTTTTACAAGCACATCGAAGCCGAGGGATTGCCAGAACCGAGGCGGATGAAGCAGCTCCTGATGTGGTGTGGCGAACGCGCCTTGTGCGAAAAGCCGCCCTTGGGGACACTAGACGCGAGTGCCATTCTGGGTGGTAGGTTGCGCCAACAGGCCCCATCAGAGACCGACTTGCTAACATTTCACAGCCCGTGCGATTCAGGACCAATTACTGAAAGACTTTGCATCTCGATCAGAGTTTTCAGACTGGTTCAGCAGGGACGACGACGTGGCGAAGCCAAAGGTTGTGTTGAAACCAAATCCGCGGAACATCGAGCTGGATGAGAAGATGGCGTCCTTGGAAAGCAAGATCAAGAGGTTGGTGACTTGTGATCTGGCAGGCCGAACGCACATGCTGACTGGCATCAAGGTTACAAGACGAAAGAAAAGCTTGGCTGGCGATACGGCAGCCACCGCCGGAGCAACCGCCTTTATTTTCACCCGACGAGACGGACCAAATCACTCTGCCAGATTTTGATCTTTTAGATGAAGACGAGGGCGAAATACGAGGATATCTAGCAGACGAAGCAAACTCGTTTGCCCCAGTCCGATTGGAAACGGAAAGCAGGTTACGCAAGATACAAACCTCGTTGGAGTTTGAAGTGGACCAGCTGGCCGACAACGTGCACAAGCTGGAGCAAAGAGTCTCGGTGGCCGGCAGGGAAGCCGACCGCGTGCTCCGCATCAGCTCCGTACGACTACGGGAGCGCGAGCGACGGGAGAAGACCAGCGCGGGGACCAGAGATATGCCCATCATGGAGGTCCTGAGGAGTCTGGGCAGCATACTACCTGAAGGGAACGGCTGATGGCCCTGAGTGTGCTCCCTACCACCGTCGAGGAGGGAGATGACCCCGCGCAGGCACCTGTTTTCTTACGAGACTGATGACGAGACGAGGCGCTTTGATTTTGTGCGACGACTCTGCTACGGCTGGTCGGTGAGGCTTCCTGGCTGTGTATATCCGGATTGGGGAACTGGAGCAAAGGACTGGAGCGAGGGCACATTTCGAAGACACTGGGTCTGGACGCTTTTGGGATGGTCTCCTTGGGGGGAAAGACAGGAGGACTAGTTGCCTCGTTGCTTGTACAGCGAATCTTGGGGACCAGAATCTGGTATTTCTATACATGCATCGCAACCTGCCGGTTTCGTCCTTCTTACATCTGCCCTTTGGTGTCGCATGTCATGTTACAAGATGGTATTTGTACACGTGCCGCCTTTCTGTGACACCTCTGCTGCTCGGATCAGGTACCAGGAGGCTGCCTCTATCCGCGATCCTCTTCCCGTCCACAGGCGTGTGGCAACACGTCTTTCTCCGACGACGCCCTCACTTGGACTCCTCCAGCGTCGGCATAAACGCCATGCCCGTGCCCTCTACGCCGTCGACACTCCTGCTCCGCACGTGGCTCCGCAGCAGCTCCAAGATCTCGCTGCCCGCCCAGCGCGTCGGCACGGGGCGGTACGCGGGCTTGACGTTGCCGACGGTCTGGGCCCACTCGCCCTTGGGGGGCGTCTGGCGCACAAAGGCGTCGTCGGCCGCCACCTGCGCGTCGGCGGGGTTGGTCGAGATGTTGCCGCTGGGGTCGTCCTCGGCCCGCTGCGTGGCCCAGTAGTAGAGGTCCCAGTCGTTCTCGTCGAGCAGCAGGTCGTACTGCGTGAGCTGCGCGCCCGTCATGGTGGGCAGGTGGACGGCGGCAAAGGTGGAGAGGAGCAGGTCGGACTCGAGGATGCCGCGCTTGCGGGACTGGTCTGCTCGATGGGGATCTGGTTAGCGTTCCCATTTCCTTTCAGGTCGGAACCTAGGGGGGGAGCGTGCGCGCGCGGATGCTCATAGACGCTGCTGCTGGTGGCGGCCAGGCCACAGGCGGAGCGGCGGATCACGACGTACAGAGTAGGCGCGCGCGCTTGGTGTTGTCGTCCTCGCCCGTGCGGCGCAGCGGCTCGATGCGGTACTTGGCGCCCTGCAGCTCGCCGACGCCGAGCTCGCCGACGCCGAGCTCGCCGACGCCGCCCGACGGCGACGAAGAAGTGCTGTAGCAGCAGCAGCCGCTGCGTGGCGAAAGACGGAGGCGCGTGCCGGC
Organism: Tolypocladium ovalisporum; assembly: GCA_024340015.1. Classification (NCBI taxonomy): domain Eukaryota; kingdom Fungi; phylum Ascomycota; class Sordariomycetes; order Hypocreales; family Ophiocordycipitaceae; genus Tolypocladium; species Tolypocladium ovalisporum. The sequence continues at coordinate 104,315 of JALHBZ010000178.1, read as the reverse complement.
GAGGGCGATGCGCCGCGCGGCGGGGCGAAGCGACGAGGCCATGGCTGCTGTCAAGGACCGTCAATCAAGATTGTGTGGAATCGATGCTCGTCAATGCGCAATGTGCGGAGATGAAAAGGTTGGCAGGGTGGGTGGCGTTGCGTCGAGGCGTCAGGGAGTTGCAGGTTGCGGCGACGACGGATAGCCGACTCGGATAGATACTCTTATTAGCCACTCCCGTGCCGAGGATTTCACAGGCCGGCAGGCGGGAGGAGCCGTCGGCGGCTCCGCAGAACCGAAACATGACGACCACGCATGTCCCGCCCCCCCCCCCGCGATGAAGACGAGAAAAGAAAATAAGAATTAAAAGGCAGCATGCACCGGCGCATGAAACTTGTCTCTCAATTACATGTACATTATCTCTGGCGTTTTACTTTCCAACAACCTCATCAACAGATGGGCAAAGAGGATTCCACCTGCGTGCACGTCGATGAATGGCTGTCGGAGTAGTGCTTAACACATCCACGCGTGATAATGATTCGTTTCTCATTTCACATTTTTTATCTTGAGGGGGATGTTGCAAAAACATCACACATCGTGCAAGTTAGAAACGTTTACATCATCTAGCGCATCGGCTGGTCCGTCGTGGCTTAAACACATGTCTGGTCACGACTCACAAGACCTTCAGTGACTCGACGTCCTCTGAGACTCTGCTCAAATCACCAAGGGAAATCTACGAATAGGAAGACTGTGGTGCTCGCTGCTGGCGTAAGACGAGGTCAGGACAGACACCTCTCTGCCAGCGATAAACGCCTGGCAGTCGTCGTCCCAAGGACCGCAAGCGGCTTCGCAGGAGGTCTCCTCCGAGGGCACGATACCAGAGTCAAAGTAGTCGGCGACAATCCGCTTAGTGCAGGCGCTTTGGGCGGAGCCGATGGCGCAGTGACCCATGGACTCCTGGACGACGACGGCGGCGCCAGGGTGGTTGGCGGCCATGGCACGCGCGGCCCTGAGGGGCGTGACCGGGTCGAGACGATTGGAAAGGAAGAGAAGGGGCGCGAGGGGACGACCCTCGACGCCGGCTGTATCGGCCTCGGGGGTGGTAAAGGGCCCCTTGAAGGACCAATTGCTGCGAAAGGGCCAGCTGGAGCAGTAGAAGCGGACGGTGGACCACACGGCGCCGAGGACAACAGACGTTTTGGACTGGCGGGCGACATATCTTCGCCACCAAGCGGTGTCCTTGCCGGAAATGTCCTCCCCGTCGCCGCACAAGACAGCTCGCTGGGCCTCGAAGCCTTGGGGCTCAACCAGAAGCGATAAGTTGCCGTTTATGGGGCAGGCGTCGGCAAGCTGAGGCACGAAGCCCGAGTCTACGAGTACTGTGGCCACGATGGTCAAGTTGCCGGACAGGGCCTCTTCCAGGGCGACGGCGAGGGCCTTGAATCCGACAATGGGGGAGTAGAGAACCATTCCAATGATACCGAGCACATCGGTACCAGAAACGATGGTATGCTTACCGGGCAATGCGGCAGCGGCAGCCTGAGGCGCCTCATCGAGCTCGTGGATCCAGGACCAGAAGCGCGTCTCGAGGTCTTGGACTGAGGAGTCGTTGGCTCGAGCAAGTTTGCAGACAGAGGAGCCGGCCTTGTGGCACCCATAGAGGAAGTTGTGAAAGATCTCGTCGGTGTCAACAGTGTTGGTGAGCCAGCCCTGGGATTTCCAGTACTTTAGTTTCTCGTTTCCATCAAAGGCAGGGGAGACGACACGGCATGGGCGAGGGAAGCAACTTACGGGGCCCGTGGCATAATCGTCAGTGTTATCCACGCCGTCAAGAACGAGCCGTCCAACGCGGCCAGGGAACATGGAGGCAAAGTAGTTGCCGAGGATGGTGCCGTAAGAGAAGCCAAGGTACTGCAGCCTGGACACATCGGGCTTGTGCCGCCGTGGCGCTTCTTCAGCTCCTGGCGGATCTCGTCGTCCTTACTGCTGTTGTTGCTCTTCTGCGCAGCTTCGCGATCCCTAAGCTCGTCAATCTTGTCGAGCATCTCGACCATGTCCCGGGCGACGCTCGGGGTCCCCACGTAAGACATGACGTCTCCCCAGTTGTCCTCGCTCTCCTTGCACTGACGGCCAATGTTGGCCATCAATGCAAGCCCGTAGACCAGAGACGCCGGACTGCGATTCAGGGCGCCGTTGCCGCGCAGTTCAAGATCCGCGGCACCGCGGGCCAGCACATCATGGTGGTAGCAGTCGGAACGCGGCGTGGTGTTGGCGATGCCACGCGGGTCAAAGGAGATCATCTCATAGTGGCGACGTCCTGGCTTATCGACAATCAAGCGGAGTTTGTGGGCGCCCCCGATTATCATCTGCACGCCAGAGCCTCCGGGGCCGCCTGGGTTGGTGAAGATGGATCCGCCAAAGGCAGGGTCATCATCGTCGACCACGGCGGGCAGTTTGATCATGGCAATGGCGGTCGTACGGGGGTCGCTTGTGTTGGGCCAGTCAAGAGGCAGCTGGAGGCGGGCACACTTGAACTCATCGTAGCAGTCGTGGTATTCAAGCTCTGTATTGGGCTTGACGCTTTCCCAGTCAAAGCCGAAGGGGAACCCTGCTGCAGAGCCTGAGGAGACGGAGGAAGCAGAGGCGACGGCAATGGCTGTGCCGCCAGCCAAGAACGGGAGGAGATTGAGAAGAGGCTTCATGAGGGCCAAGTTGGGCTCTACTGATTAGCGGGCGCGGTTCGAGGCTGAGGTTGAAGTTGAAGCTGATGCTGACGAGGAGCCCATGGCTGCCTTCCGTACAAGTAGCTAGGCTGACCTTGGGAAAGCATGTCTGCAGGTCAATCAGCGGGACGCCCGAGCAATGCGCCTGGAGGAACCAAATCTGGAAGCTGTACCCATCGATGACTGGTTGCTACTTTGGACGGAAACCCGACGCTCGATCAACGGCGTGAACGCGCGGCCGACGCTGGCTAGGCATGGCACGGCCTTGCATCCGAGGCTTCAGTCTTTGTCGGCCCCGCATCGCCGCTGCAAGAATTGTAAAAGTCGTTTGTTGACACTTGGCCAGCAGCTGTATGTTTCAACGCCTCATGGCACAAGAGAATACAAGGTAGCTGCCAGGAAACGGAGCTTGTTGGTGACATCTTACACGTGCGACAGCAAGTACCACGCAAAACAATCCCTGGCATCAAAGACTCTTGTATCAGTAGTCGTCCAGGCCGCCAATGCGTCAACGCGCGATGCTAGACCCCGAAGGAGCCGACCCTCCTCCTTTTATGTTATTGTGTCCCGCCATCCCGATCATTCATCATGATGTACAACGCCAGCATGTCCAGATGCCGTTACGCATCCATTGACCAACTCAATACAGAAAGCCGCATCATACAGCGCTTGCCACCCTGCCTCGAAGCGTCCCGATCGCGTCCTCGTTGGAACAAGCAAGAAGCAGAGACGCATCCAAGCCCCCCCCATCACGCCTAGATCAGGTGCTTTGAGCGGAAGTAGGCACGCAAGTACATAACCTGCCAGCCCCACAGGCCGACGAGCAGCCACGTCGTGCCGATGCCGAACCACTTGACGCGCGTGTTGGTGCTCTCGTTGGTGTCGCGCAGCTTCTGCTCGCGGGAACGCAGGTATTCCATGTCGCGCACAATCTCGGCCGTCAGCTCCTCGACACGGCGCAGCTCCGCCTCGACGGGCTTGAGCTTCTCCGTCGCCTGGATGGCGCTCCAGTCCTTGGCGTCGGCGCCAATGTCAATGTCGAGCTCGACGTGGCGGTACGGAGGGTTAGGACGGCGCGCTAGAGATTGCCTTGTCAGCTGGTTGAGGCCGTGCAGTCAGGGGTCGTGCTGAAACGTACTGCCAGTCTGGACGTTCTCAAAGCAGACGTCAAAGGCGGCGTCCGAGTGCGATGTGAAGACGGACCGCGACTCGCCGACCACGTCCCTCGGCTTGGCGTACTCGTTGCCTACGGCATCGCGAATCTGTCACCCGACGTTAGCCCAATCGCACCGTCGACTCCCGAGGCGCGGGGCGGAACACACGTGAATGTTGACCATCATGCCATCGCCCTTGTAGCCGTCCACCGTCGCCGTCACCACCACCAGCGTCTCCTGCCCGACAAAGTTGCGGATGCACCTCTCCTTGCTGTGGCTCTCGGAGCCCGAGTGCGCAGCCAGCTCGAACTTGAGCGCGTCGGCCGCGCAGGCGAGCAACAGCAGGCCGCAGAGCCATTGCAGTGGCGAGCGTTGCAGTGCCATGGCTGTCGTGGGAGTTGCAATGCGGTGCGGTGCGGAGGAAGCGAGTGTGCTGCGTCGAGCTACTCGTGGAAAGGAGTCGGACGGCCAGCTTTAAACTGAAAGGTGTCGCGTTTGGCTGCTGCAGTGGACAAGGGGCCTGCCAATCAAAGGGGTGGCCAACCATCCGCGTAGCGGGCCGAGGGTCACGTGTGTGGTAGCCTCGCCGACTTTCCGAGCAGCTGGGTCGTCGCGACGAGGCTCCCAGCTTCCAACCTCGCTACTCCAACGGCACCCTCTCGCATCGCCAATTACCCAATCGTGTGCTCGCAACGCAGATTCTTGCCGGCGAAAAGCGACACGTCCTGTCGCCAAGATGCCCAAGTGTATGTTTCCTCTGGCGATTCGCTTCCCAAGTCATCTCCAGTCCACTAACCTTTGTCCATAGTCTTCTGTAAGCTTTCCTCGCTACGAATGTCCACTCCCACTCGCGAGCCTCGAGCGGCTTGCTCATTGTGATCTCTGCAGGCGACTATTGCGATGTCTACCTCACGCACGACTCCATGAGCGTGCGCAAGGCACACAACAGCGGACGAAACCATCTGCGCAATGTGGTAGACTACTACCAGCGTGAGCTATTCCTCCGTCGCATCGCCTGAGCCCCTCTGCTGACCACCTCTCAGAAATCGGTCACGAAAAGGCCCAGTCGGTCATTGACTCCATTACTTCGTCCTATGCCGCCGAGGGTCAGGCCCACGCAAACCCAATGCTCCCGCAGAATCAGCCCGGCGCCCGTGGCTTCGGCGCGCCCCCTCCGTTTCCAGCCTTCCCTGGCGGCACGTCTCCCTCTCTGCCCGTGCGATCAAAGTGCGACGACGCTGAGCTAACTATAACATAGGCGGCGGTCCTCCTCCGTTTCCCGGCATGCCGGGTGCTCCCCTTGGCCAATTTCCTCCTGGCCTTGCTCGTACGTCTCGCTACACCACCCCCTTCACAAGAGCCCCCAGCTAAGCCAACTGCAGCTCCTCCTGGCGCCGGAGGCCGAGGCATGCCTCCCATGCCGCCCTTTCCAGGCGCTCCTGGCCCTAACGGCATGCCTCCTATGCCACCTCCTGGCGGCCTTCCGTTCTCGCCTCCTCCGGGCGGCTTCCCGCCGTTCCCCATCCCTGGTGGCGCCGGTGCTCCGGGCGGCCCCGGCGCTCCTCCACCGTTCCCTGGCATGCCTGGCATGCCCGGTATGCCCCCTCCCGGACAGAACTTTCCCCCGGGAGCTGGCCCACCTCCACCCTTCCAGCAGGGTCCCTATGGTTCCGGCCAGGATAGACGCTAGGTTTTGCAATTCATCATGATGCGGATGGCATCTCAAACTTTTTTGAATTTGACATGGCAGCATTTGGAGGCGAAGGAGGCGTTTGGGTCGGAAAATGATTTGACGGGTGAATCCCCTAGCAGGAATTCAAAGGAATGTTCGCCTCATTACTTGGCTTCCTACCGCATACACCCAGTCCTACATTGTAACATGAAGCACTTGCATGCACAGCCTCTCGCGTCTTCTCCTGAAAAGTGAACAAGCAATGGCGGTGTTCAATACAACGCGCGTCGCGGAGTAGAACTAACTTGAGTTCACTCTTGGCGCGCGACCAGACCTATAGTACACAAAGCATAGGCGGCCTCAGCGTTCACTCATATCAGAGCGGACTGTGTGAGTGCGTGAGGGCCACATCCTAGTAAAGACAGCGGAGAATCGAAGCTGCTGCAGCTCAGGTTCTCCATGAAACTTTGAAAACGCCCAAATGCCAAAGATACCCATTCTCATATCCCCACGTCACATAAGCGGCCGTAATAGAGTAAGTGTAGTCGTTAATTCCCGTCTCGTCGTTGCTGTCGTGAATCTCATGTCATCTCTGTTTCGTGACCTTTTTCCTTTTTTCCTTTTCTCCGCCTCCAGTCGTTTGATAGAATTTTAAGGCATTAGCATGGTTCTTTTCTGTCGCATCGTCTCGTCAGGTCCGAGGCGAGGATCTCGTCGCGCGTTAAACAAGCTCGTTGCTCTGGTATCGCCCGTTCCTTGCCCTCATAGGCTTGATCACTTCCTCAACTCCATCGCGGACCGCCGTCGGGCCACTGATCATCCGACGGAGCTCCTGTGTTCGCTTCTCTCGCCGTCTTTCGCTGAGCCTTCGTGGCAAATCTTGTATGCCTTCCAGTCGGCTACCTAGCGAGAAACGCCGCACCTTCTCCTTGCTCGACCGTCGTCGCAGACTATGGCTGCGCCAGAAACTTTGTCGCATACCTTCTTCCGATGGCCGTTGTCGGGTGCTCTGGCGCTTGTCGAACGATTCAGTGCTAGCTCGCCGGCGCATCACCCTCAGGTTCCCGCTGGAGGTCCGTCTGATAGTGCGCCGCTCCGGGCCGTGCACGTCATCGACAGAGTAGTACTCATCGTCCCGGATGGGCATGATGGCAAAGGTTCGCTTCATCCTTGCACTCAGGCTCCTTTGAGGTATGCGTGGTCGATTATCTACGCGTGGGTATTTATAAGTCTCGAACTCGGCGTCATGATCGCTGTGACAACAGCTGCCATCACACTCGAATCTGTCATTGTCAGGCCACTGCGGGCGCCAAAAAGGGTGCAGTTTGTCTTGCTCCGCTGGCGGCTCCTCCTGATGAGGGTCCGCCGAGTCCTGCTCTTGGTAAGAGCCTCTTCCCATTGCCGCGACAGAGATATAGCGCACATTTCGTGACAGCGAAAACGTCCTGGTGAGGAAACCAGAGGTTTTCGATGCCGAGGGCGGGTAGCTGATAGAATGGCGACGACGACTGAGTGCCCTCCTGACGATTGAAGGATAGCGCGATTGGCTCTTCCCTGTCGTCGCAAAGTAGTCTCCCAGCTGGACGCGCTTTTCGTCGGCCGGGGTCAGGCCAGACGGGGTGGCTGGTATGAAGTTGATCGCGGGTGGATGTGCCGGCGGCTGCGGAGGTGGTCGAGGGTTTCGGAGAGGTGAATCGACTACTTCCGAAGAACCATGCTGCTGAGGTGGCGTTACAATTCCGCCGTCGGGGTTGATAGTGGTTATGATTGGCACTCCGAAGGACTCTTTGGCTTCCGCCTCCTTGCTAGACGTGTCAGATGATTCTGAGGGTTTCGCTGAATGATTGACCACGAGGACTGATGAGTTCTGATGGGGGTACATGTGAATGGCGAGAGCCTCGGATAGCTCTGGCGCCGTGCCAGTGGTCTCAAAGGATGCAATGGAAAACGGAGTGTTCCTGGATGAGTATCTCCTTGACGAGGCAGCGTCTTCATGCCGACTTAGGCTGATAAAGTCATGGGCGTCTTCATTTTCAAGTCGGCTAGAGGTTGAATCAGGAGACTGTGAAACCAATTCGGGCGCAAGGCTGCATTCAAACTCAGGGGCGCATGTCGCTGCTGGCGGCAATGGTCGAACAGGCGCATGTTGCAGATTGTTCAAGGCGCTTAGGCTCTCGGCAGTCAAAGACGCAGCTCGTGAAGCATCACGACTAGTAGGGGCCGAGAGGGATGATGTTCGCGCCGGAATAGTTGGCGGAAGGTCAATCGTTCTTTGCTCCGAGGGCTCGGATCTCGACGGGATTCGACTCCGGCCCCGCGGCACCCGGCGTTCAAATACAGGACCAACCTCCTTTATAGGAGACCCGTCTCGTGGATCAGATCCAACGCTCGAGGTCCTTTTCGATCGTCGGCTGGACGTCGATCGAATTGAGGGTTCCTTGCTGGAGCGAGCTTTGCTCGAAGACCTTCGGTCCGGAACGACAACGACAGGGATGCTGCCGTTCTTCCACACCTCACGTCTGGCTCGTCCGCTGGAAGTAGAGTTTGCCGTCGCGTTTGAAGCGTATCTATCTGTCCGGCGGCTGTGGTCTGGTTGATGGTTGGTGGCGGGGAGCGAGCTGGTGAATTGTTTCATGCTCGTACCCTTGACGGAAGATGTCGGCAGACTGGGGCTAGGCTCCCGCAAGGTCCTTTGCTTCCGGACATGCCTAAGAGTTCTCTGTCTTTGAGGAGGCGCACCTACCAGAATAGCTTCGATGACTGCAGAAGGATGGGATTTATGAGAAGGCCCCGACAACCTTCGAGCTTCCGTCTGGACCAAGGGCTGCGACGTTGAAGGGCCAGGAAGCCCACGACTTCGATCGGAAGTGCGCTTAGGGGACGACTCTGGCGCAACTACCTCACAGAGAGACATTTGGCGAACAGCTTTGGTCGCGTTCGTGGGACTGACTATGCTGTCCCCAAGGGTTCCGTTGTGTCTGTTCTGCGGGGATGGTTTCGCGCTCCCAGTACCTGCGTGCCTCTTCTTCATGGTAACGACTCTGTTCCAATCAACGTCCCGCTCTTGCCCAACATCATTTGGCGAGCCCCAATCTCCGTCGAATTTGCCAAACTCCCCTCGATTGCGTGGAGTGTGAGTATCTATGGGCGCAATCTCCAGTCGCTCCAGAGCCAGGTTTAGAGCTTGAGGTTGGATGCCTTGGCTTCTTTTGGTGTCAGGAATGTGAAGCACCGTCGTCCGAGAGGTCATGGCTGAGCCCAAAGTCGGTCGCGGAGTAGACTTGCCGCCTTCGTCCTCAGACGTCAGTGGTTCTTCTCTTGCAGTTTTGAATGACTCGGTGCGGGAATCGGCGACCGTGGTTCTCGAGGCGCCGCGATCCGGAGCTGACGGCCGCAGAGCTCGGGCGCGATTCGCAGGCCCTGGCGGCGTCACGTCCGGGGTCGGGGGACTCCGTTGATCAGGAGGGGTGGCGATCAGCTGTTGGCTTGCTTGCTTGGGTGTTTCAAAGCCGCTATCGGCAGGTGTTGGACTCGAAGGCTGGGCGGGTCGGCTGTTCGAAGTATTCCCAGAGCGACTTGGAGGAGTTGGAGGCAGGTCTGGACCTGTGCCTATTCTCCTCGCCTCGTGCTTAAGAGTCCGAGGGCTCGAGGATTGAGAGCCAGACGAGTTATCGCAAGGCAACGTGTCGATGATGAGATCGAATTTGGCAGGGACAGATCGAAAACTGTCAAGGCCTCGATCGCTCGGTGGCCGAGGCAGGTTCTTGTGCCTTTTGAATTGGCGCTGGGTTGCCAAGCCCGTTTTGAGCGGGTCAAGACGGTGTTCAGGTGGAGTTGCCGACATCATGGGCGCGGGAATGACAGCAGGAGTCGCTAGCATGCTCAAGGACAAGAAAAGGCCGGGCGTGAGCGCGCAGGTGAGCGTGTTGTGGGCTATTTGGTGGCGGCGCGCTTGAAACAGGGGATCCTGTGCATGCTGGACAAGGACTCTTCTGGGTCGGTGGCTCCATTCAATTGCGGCAGCGAGATGCAACGCAGTTATCGTCGACAAAGGGCCGGAGGAGCTGCAGAAGAGGCGGCGCTTGGGTGCGACAGGTTTGGATGGACATTCAAGACATCCGGGCAAGCAGGTTTGCTGTGAACTGTGGTGGCACCGTCCGGTCGATTAGCGATGCAGAGAGGGCCAGTGAGACGGAGCGTAGGTAGGAGCCGCGAGGGCTGGAGAGCGATGAATCTGAGATGCTGCACGGGCGCCAGAGGGCAACCAAGGGACGTAGCACGGGTCAACGCTGTGGCCGGATAGATGGCAGCCGGCGAGGCGACAATCTACTTCCGCGGTCAGGCGTCGTCGAGAGCGTCGCTGGTGTAGGATTTGCAAGTCTGCGGTGTAGGTGAGGAGGACCTGAGAAGAAAGGCGGCTGGGAAGATGGAAGCCGCAAAGAAGCAAGGCAGGCCCCGGGGGGAGATGCGCAGGGTTGGTTCGTTCTCTCCCGGTCCCGCCTGCAGTGGTGGTCGGGGGACTGACGCACCCATCAGCAAGGAAGGGGAGGAACCTTGGGAGGGCAGCAAGCAGCCTGGGGCGGGAAGGCACCTACGGGCTACTCGTAGCGAGGGAAGGAACGTAGGGGGGGAGGAAGCGACGTAGAGAGGTAAGGAGCTAATAAGGGGCCTAGCGATGGAAGGACTCTAGGGCGAGAAGGACACTAGGGAAGGGAGCGGCGGAGCGGGCCTAGGCCGTGCCGTCCACAACAGCAACGTTAGCGAAGGACACCAACAAGAAGGTTCGCGCCACCGGGAGGTGAAAGTCAAGTCGGCGATGTCTTGAATGCGTTACAAGAGGGCGAAGGTCTAGGATGGAGGGCGGCGAAGGGTAAAGGCGTGGAATCCCTTGGCTCTCCAGCAAGCGCTCAGTGTAGGCGATGCTTGGTGGTTGGCAGAACATCTCAGTACTCCGTATGTCTCCCACTTATAAATATTCCCATGCATGCCTGCGACATACAGGCTACGAGCATCAGAGACTTGTTGCGCGCCCCTGCACTATGCGCTACCGATAGGCCAGACTCTTTGCTTCATTTCAACTCGCTTTCTGTGCTCGTAAGTCGTAGGCTTCGAACTATCATCGGCACCAAACCTGGGCAGCGCGCCAAAGGCACCGTCTGTTAGCGCCGGAAAGAAACCCATGGGTCAACTTCTACACCTCAGGAAGCCGAGGTCTGATGCGACTGATAAAGCCAGATAGCCGAATGGCTCGCGGCAGGTATAGCGGCCAAGGCACGTTACCACGCCCGGCAGCGTGCATTTTGGCCCCCTCAGCACATCGGCTGCCCCCCTTCCCCTTCTACCGTTGAATCCAATTGCATGGCGCTGCAGGACATGCAGACCAGTCACGTTGCCAGGAGGGCACGAGGCCGGCCTGTCCCCCCTCACTTTCACCCTTTGACACGGTCGTCCTCGTCGAAACGAGTCAGATGCCGAGTGCCGACATGCGCATGCTTGGCAACAATGGGCATTAGCGCATTGAGAGTGCGCGCGTGCGGAATAGGCCGTCCCAAGGGGACCTTTGGCTCTCATTGCCATCCTTCTATTCTCTTCTTTCCCAGGATTCGTTCGGGACCACTTTCCGGCCAGAAAAGACCACGTTAGCTGAATACAGTCTTCCATCAACTATGACTGACCAAACTTACAGACCAAAACAACACGCAGTGACTGGTTCAACACGCGATATGTGCTCTTGGGCGTCTTCTCCTTTGACGAAATACGCCCGCAGATGCTACATCACCTGTCTGACAGTTCCGCAACATGTCCCAAAATCCGCCTCGAACATTGAGGCAGGGATCCACATTCCGCAACGTCACCTCGACACTTGTTCTGCACTTAAATACGAGTTTTTGGCCCGAGTGGACTTGCCAGCCCAGCAAGGTGTCTGTTATAAGGTATGCGGGCGCTGGGCGCCTACGGTGACAATCAGTAGTTCGTCCGATCGACCTCATGCGAAAAGCATATAGGTCTTCGAGCGTACGGTTGGGTGACGGTGGCCGTTCAACGTTGGATTCATATCGTTCCGGGACCTGTCTACTCTCCACAGGCTGTAACGATAGCCGACGACATCCGCTCAGCGTGTCATCTTACAGCAGCTTGGCAAACTTTGCATGTACGCCCCGTTATCAAGTCGGAGCATCTGGACATGAACATCGTACCGACCGATCAGCTCAATCGTCACATGAACAATGAGAATTGTTCTACGAAGCTAGAAAGCCGCTATTTAGATATATCCAAACAGTTGCAGGCTTTCTTGTCCTTGTTCTGATTCTCGGAGCACAGCGCACTCTACCAACGCAATGACTGTGAGTTCTCAATTGGGCTATGAAAGAGCGCGTCAAGGGTCCATTTTGGTCACGGGCTCGCGGAGCGAGCTGGGCATAAGTTTCGGTCCATTTAGCTTGCTATGGCGGAACGCATGTATTTCGGGAACCTTCGAACGTGCGAATCGAGTATAGATGCCCTTGATTTGCTGACTCAATAGTGCCCTGAGCTCTTATGTGCAGAGATGCAAGGGTTGTCGGGCAGCTGCTGACTTGAGGAGAGAAAGCAGAAGCAATAAAAAGGGGTGATCTTGGGAAGCGCGAGAGGGCTAACAGCTCGCGAGTAGATATGTCTGTTTAAGCCTAGCACGTTGGAACTGCCCCATGTTCCTACGAAAGTACCTTACGGACTTCGACGTCTCCAGTGCAGTTTCATGTTCTTCAAAGGACCACAAAACTTCATTTAGTTGCACGGCTTGAAGCAGTCCTAGAAGCTCCATGTGAGATGAAGTTCTTGGTTTGTTTCCGAGCGGCGATAATTGCGCCCCTTATCGTCACCTCTACACGGTGCACTCGTCTCGTTCACGATCGGTCTTGCCTCTGACGGTAGCAATACGAATCACAGCAAAGGTTTCGCTGCATACCCACAATACACGAGAAAGGTGCAGGCAAGGAATCTTGAATAAGAAGGTCATCGGCAGTCGATATCGTAAAGCTGCGCCATGATGACGCGCGCGAAAATGCGGCACGGCTTCTAGAATTGGCTTAATGCGTGTACCTGGTCGTGCGGCGCAACCCCAAGATCCATAAAACTCCATCCATTCATATTCGTGCGCCTTCATTTTGCAGATTACAATTGGATTCCCAGCCAGAGGCTCCACAGAGACATGCAATGTCAAGAGTTGCGATAAGCACAGCCGTCAACAGAGCCTCTTCAATTGGCAGCTATGCCCTCGCCTCATGCAGACAAGCCAATGAAACTGTCATCATGAAGCGTTGGGGAGGGCAATGCAATTGCCGACGTCTGGCCTAGGCCCTTTCCGTGTATTCAGGCCCGGAGCAGCGCAGTACAATGATCGGCCTGCTTATGATATCTGGTGGGCGCTGAGCGATCAGACGAGATTGTACGGAGTAAGACGGCCACGATGCTGGCCTTTCCTTTTCATCACGCGTAGTAGATCGTCAGGCGCATGGCGGTCCTCTGACGCCACGGCGCAGCCACGACCACCCGACCACCTCCCCGCGCCGCCTCGCCAAACCCCGGACTTCCTACCCGAACCAGCTAAACCGTACCCTCTTGTCACACAAGCGTCGTCAATCGGTTCCGAAACAAACCATCTCGCTCGTATATGTGCGGCGGCTTCGCCTCCCGGCAGCGTGCCGCAAAGCCCCATTGCGAAGCTGATTGCCTTGAGCTGCGCGGCTGTACCTTGTTTGCTCTCTCGTAGCCGAGATTGGCGGCGGCGAGACAGGAGCATAAGCGGCACGGGCGTCGTTCGGAGACGTGTGACTTGGCCACGACGCCTCGTGGCACCTTTGCAACTCGGGTGCTGTTCACGCGGGCTGTGCGAGGCATGGCGGCAGGCATCAGTCATGTTCGTTGCTGGACGTGATGAGAGTCGAGGGTTGCCGGGCTGACAACCTGATCTTTGGATGCCATCATCTGGCCACTTATACCACCCACTCTCGACTGCACCATATATATGCCGCCTGCCCAAACATCATTTCTTATCATCATTTCTTGTTTTCAACTTCAACAGAGTATAATTGAAAAGGCAAGAGAGCGATTTGGTACCACGACTATTTCGTGAGAGCAATCACCCATCATGAAGACCTCATCACTCTTCGTCGCCGCCCTCGCGGCCGTCACGGCCAGCGCAGTCGTCCCAGCAAATGTCAACAGCGCATCCATTCCCGTGACCGGCATCATGAGCATTCCCGAAGGCACGAGCCTCGGCACCGCAAGCCGACCCGGAACCATCATCACCGACACCATCCGCACATCTACCGGCGTCAGCGACACCGTCACTCAGACCGATGCCTGCACGCCCAACCCCAGCCCATCGTCCGACCGCCCATCCACGACCACTGACGGCAAGCCGACGGGCACGAGCAGCCAGCCCTCCACTTCCAAAACGACAGTCCCCGCGAGTGCTGCTGTGGTGAACCGCGCCGCTGGTGTCTTGGTTGCCGCGGGTTTCTTCGCCGCCTGCCTCCTTTAAACGTAGGCGACATCGCTGGGTCACCGGAGGCCAATCGTCGCATCTCTCCCAGTCTACCGCACACTCATCTCCTTCCGCCCCCTCGGACATGTCCGCAGCTGGGCATTCGAGCGTCACTTCACCGTCCTAGAGACGAGCGCCCAACGTTAGCTACGGGGCGTAAGCATATAGTAGATGGTATGGGTACTCACGATCCCGCTCATCTGAACCCGATGAGCGCTAGGGGATGAGACGATAGCCAGGAGCGCAGACGATACCATGGCAGCTCCCTCGACGTCGCGTTGCTCCAAGAACGCGATCGCCAAAGAGGCAGGTCCTCCTGGACGCGATTTAGTCTCAGACGCTTGACGACGGTGAGGTTCACGCCATCGACTGCTATGGTGTATGTGGCGCACGAGATGTCGAGCTTGATGTTCGCCTCCGCCGGCGGGTCGGCCTCATTCTTTGCGTCCGTTGCGGCGGGTGCAGATGCGGGCACGTTACCATCGCTCACTGCGAGCAGAGGAGAGGCAGGCGGCCCTGCCTCAAGGGATGGGCTCTTCGGAATGGGCGTCGAGATAGATAACGGAGACATCTAGAGAATCGGCCGCATTAGCACACACTTAGAGATTAGTAGCGTATAGGACACTGCCCGCGAGCTCACCGTGGTAATCGCGGTACGCTATAGCACGAAGCCGCGTTGTACAAGGTTTCGTGCTTCTGCACGCAGATGCCTGTTCACGGCCACGCGTAGTAGCAAGAAGGGTAGCGGTGGAGCAAGAGGGAGCAGATCGTCGATAATAGAGGCAGTTCTGCACAGTGATTTTCCTTTCCTGGGCATTTGACGTGGCTAGATCAGGCTCGCACGCGTGATTCCAGGTAGGAAGGTAAAAGGTTGATAAAAAGCGCACGACCGTTGGAGGAGGTGAGTCGGCAGCTGTAAGCGCGCGTGAGCGGCCCTGACACAATAGGCCGCTGGAAGGTTAGGTACGTTCAAGCACAATGGTTATGCAAACGCTCTTCGCTAGAGTAGGGCGTTCTCTGGAGTCGGGTCCACTCTCGTCGGACGCCCGACGTCTCAAGGCAGTCAATTACTACAGACTTAGACATGGCTTGCTTGAATAAAAGGCCAAGAGCCTGCTCTTGCGAGGTTTCTACTCCCGCCTCTCTTCTTTATCAGACGTATTAACACTCAACATGGCAGGGCGGCCTTCTTCTCTTTATCTCGCTCCCGTACCATTCTTTACCTCTCAACCTCTTAGCATCTCAACCTCTCCACGACTAAACCTCTTCACCTCTCAACCTCTCCACCTCTCAGCCTTTTAACATCAGTACGTTGACCCGGAAGGCGAGATTCCTCCGACGCAAGGAAGGAGCCGGTCGTTCCAACGCCACCACTGGCCGGTAAACAACAATACGAGATAACAGGCGAGTCATCAATGGAAGGAAGAACCAGCCGGACGTCAACGGCAACCCCAGCGTCAACGAGAACACTACAGACGAGCAGCATCTCCGCAGCCTCAGCCTACGAGGAGCAGAAGGATTCCAAGTACACGGCCGGAAGAAAATCCATATGCATCTAATGACCCCATGCGCTAGAGTAACACCAGACGTCAGGCCTTTCCCGCCCAGAGCTCCGTGTCAAACAGCCACAACTGCGGCGCCTCGCCCTCCCCATCGTAGATGTAGCTCAGATACAGAGCGTATCGGAACATGGCCTGCCGCAGCGTCTTCTCCGTAATGTCGTGTCTGCACAGCCGCGCGCGCAAGCTCTCAACAGTAATCACCGCGCCGGCCTTTCCAGCTTCGACGCCGTCGAATGAATCTTCGTCGCTACTACTATCCGACTCCCGCTCCACAGCATCAGCTCGCCGCCACGATTGGCCCTCCAGCGCGACGTGCATGGCCAACAGGAAGCTTTGCGGTACGGGAAGATCGTCTGGGACTGAGCAACGCGGCGACCAGATCGAGTGCGATCGCACTGAGAGGTTCGCCACGGTAGACTCGAGGGTCGTGAGCGCAACGTCTGGGTCAATAAAGGACGGGAGAATGCTGAACGGCTGCCGGGCTAGGATGGAGTTGAACCGCCTGGACGCGAGCCGGGCGTTTTTGCGGCACGAGGGACCGAGGTGAGCAATGACTTCATGCAGTAGCTCGGCAGGCAGGGCATCCATCGTCACCTTGCCGGTCGGTGGTACTGCGGTGCGCTTTACGATGAGAACGCTGCGGGATCGTGAGCCGGTTGCTGGATCGGTTTAAGAACGTGAAGGAGGGCGAAAGGGAGATGATTTGAGAGCCAAAGCAGGAGCGAAACAAGATACACAGTCAAAGAGCACCTGGATGTGTCTATTCGCAACGCTCACTCAAGAGCAAAGCCGTCGAGGTTCTCGACTCCGTCGCCGTGCTCACGCCACCAGATTGAGGGCCACCACTGCCCCAACGACACTGCTGGCAGTCATCAGTCCAAGAATGCACGCTCTTTGACTCGCTACCCTCGGGGCTTGGGCTTGGCCTGACGTGAGATTCGAGATAGGGACCGACACAACAAGCCCAATACATGCTAACATGGGGCTGACAGGAGGAGGGCCCACTCTATTTTCGCGGGGCCGCCCTAGATCCAGGGTCCAGGACCCCGCGACGGATGACTCGCGCGGACCGGCGTCGCCCTCGGCGTCGAGTTCCTGAATCGCAGCCCATTGTCGCTCAGTTCAGGGCCAAGCCATGTGCGACTGCGACGGTGGCGAGGTGGAGGGGATGCCATCAGACGTCCAGGCCAACGCCGTCCGTCTCCTCGCGCCACCACGCCTGCATGGCTCTGATCCTCTCCGTGCGCACCCTCGCCAGGGCACGTCCCGTGTCCGTCTTCATCAAGCTCTCGAGGTGCACAAGCTTCTCCTCGAAGTGGTCCACTGTGTCGTCCAGCCCGCGGCCCTTTGCGCCGCCGAATGCAAACGCCCGGCCGACGCCCACGGCGCCGAGCGCATCTAGCCTGTCCGCGTCCTGCACCACCGCAAGCTCAGGGTGCGTCGCGACGAGCGCCTTGACGCGTGCTGGGTTCGCGACCTCGCCCGAGTAGCTGACGCCGAGGCAGATGGCCTGCACGGTCTCGGCGAGTGCTTCGCCCGCGCCAAAGGATCGCAACACCGCGTAGATGAGCCGGGACGCGTCCTCGCCTGGCTGGAGGTACTTCTTGTCGCCCACGTCGTGCAGCAGTGCGCAGAGGGTGACGAGAGCGCGCGAAGTGCCCGGCGTGCGTGCCTGGATGTGCAGGGCGAGGCGAAGGACTCGCTGGATGTGGTTGAAGTCGTGGGAGCCGTCGTAGTTGGCCATGTATGCTCTGACGTAGTCGGTCACCTCGGCGATCAGGGCATCGTCGACGACGATGTCGGAGGAGCTCATGGTCATGTCCGCGCGCTCGTAGCTCTAGGCGTGCCTTTTCCAATCGAGTCCGGGACAGCCGTCTCCAAGTGTTGGTCCTGAGTTGTCGCAACTCCCCACGAGGATAAATATTCCAGTGTTGAGTCAGATTTCTAATCAAGGTCGCTTCGTTTGCGAAAAGTCCAGCAAGACCCACCACTGCTGCCTGCGTAGCGCCCCCAGACGCAGCCGAAGGTGGCCGCCGCTCCATGACGAGACGCGTCGAGGCCCGAAGTGCGGGTCATGACGCGACGGGTGTTCACGTGACGGCACTCATGGCACTTCGACATGGGATGCAAGAAGAAGAGTACGAGTACGGTGAACCACTGGTGAAGTAAGACTCCACGACTTACAGTGTTTTTGGCATCAAAGCTGGGGAGCACAAGGGCCAGGGCCAGGTCAATGAGTTCGCGCCGATGGCTCAGCTGGCTCCGCCCAAGAGGTCGAGCATCAACGATGACTCGGTCAGGGAGTGAGCGTCCGCAAACACAGCTTGAAGTCTGGGATTGTTGGCAAATTCGAGAGCACTAGCATCTGGAGTTCTGAAACGGTCTCCATCCGGACAGCGCAACATGAGGTCGCCGTTGCCTCAAACCAGTGCCGATGAGAGCCGTCCGAGCCGCCGGTCTGGGGATTGGACCGAGTCTATCTGTACGAGCATGCGTGCTTCGTACATGAACACACTTCTGGTCAAAGGTCATGTGGTCCTCGATGGATGCAACCCCCCCTTTTCGAGGATGGTCGACCCATCAGCTTTCGAGCGTCCGCCCGGCAGATCGCTGATGGAGGAAACCATCCTGGTTCGGAGATGCTACCATATGACCGCCCTCGCATACCCGCCGAGACCAAGGGCCCGATGTCATGCATGCATGCAGCGAGAACCACGCTGTACACAGAGAAGGGCGTCGTGACTTACCTCTATGGCTAAGGCCGTATGGGGCCGCAGATAGCAGCGGGAGCCTCTTTTGAGGTTGAAGTCTGTATTACTTCATGGACGACTCGTCATCTGGGCCCTGGGACGTGGAGGCCCACTGAGGGTCATACCAGGACTGGAACGTCGAGCGCCGTTTTCCAATTAATGCATTGAGCCGCGTCCTCGAGACGAATGATATGCAGATGTACGGACGAGCCATGTAACAAGGTGTCACCCAAGATATCGCAGTCGCGGCCATTGACAAAGTCGGTCAACCTCTATGCGCACGATGCAAGAGGAGATGCACCATGCCTCGGCGCCGCTTTAACTCGACGTTGATGGACGAGTACCGGTAATTATGCTGCACACCCTCTGTGCAGTGTGGCGCGCAGCCGGCCTTGCGCTCGCCGTTACTGCTTTTCAACCCTACGCCGGCTGAGTCAGCCATCCATAGCCAGTTTCCATTGTGGGGCCCAGAGCCAGGATCGCGAAACTTTCAGCCTCGTCCCCAAAACGCAACCCTCTCCCAACCACTCGGCCCCCGACCTACGACGACTGATTACGCGACAAAAGCACGCGACAGCCGCAAAGATGAGCTTCGTACCCGTCAACCCGCGGCCGATGCTGCAGAACCTCGTCGACAAGCCCGTCTCGGTGCGCCTAAAGTGGGGTCAGACGGAGTACCAGGGCGTACTCAAGGCCATCGACAGCTACATGAACCTTCAGCTCGCAGGCACCAAGGAGTTCATTAGCAACAAGGAGACGGGCCAGCTGGGACAGGTGCTGATCCGGTGAGTCTTCCTCTGCTCCCACGCCTGCTCGGGCTTCTGGCGTACGCGCGTGCAATTGCTGACTAGGACGAACAGGTGCAACAACGTCTTGTGGATCCGGGGCATCGACGGCATTGAGAATGGAGATACGAAGATGGGCGAATAAACCGGCGACTTGCGCATTCGCTGACTGGCGCTCAATGCGGAGGTGGTGAGCAGTCGCGACCGGGCTTGGGAGGGCTTCTGCCGGACGATATGCCGAGCTAGGATCGACTTTGCTACCCCAACCATGCTCTCCATCTACGATCTGGACGAAGCCCACATCGACCGTCGGGCTGGACGCGGCTATTCCATCGAACTTGGCGACAACAAGAGAACGGCTTACCTGTGAACCTCCGCTGGACACGTCTACATGCCCGAGTTCGATTTCTTCATTCGCACGCAAACAAGAGGTAGCGAGCGAGCTCGTGGACATACCACTCAGCAAGTCCCTAGCTTGGTTATGCAGCTTTCTGGCGGCTTGCATGGGCAGTGGGTGAATCGAGGAGTCTTGGATTCGTTGTTGCAGTCGATCAGGCTGCGATTGAGGTGTTGCGGGCCTTGGAGGATGCGAGGAGAAGATGCAACCTCTTTCAACTACAGCGTGGCTTTGTACTAGATGTGTCATAATTAACACCTCGTTCCCCCAAGCCTGGATTCCACGGCGTTGCATGTTGCTACTGGTGTGATCAAGGCTACAGTTGTTGTGAAGTGCTTTCGCAACCCCAGCAAGCGGTCGAGTAGCCTCTCTTTCCAACACTGGCCTAGCGTCTGGGACACGACACCAAGCAGTTCTCCCGGAATTGTCCGCTCCTCTTGTTGCAGCTGCTTCCAGGCTGGCAAAGCCTCCGCAGGGTCCGGAACAGAGACGACGAAGCGGTGAATTGTGCAGGACATGCGCCTGCGGGCTTAAAGCGGCTACGCAGGCCCCCCGCCGCCGCTGCATACCTCACGCACCAGTCATGATAACGAAGCGCGTACGAGTCCAGGAAAGCATTACCATCACACATGCAGACTTCTCTGCAGCCATGCATGCATGCGAGCAGCAGCCAACAAGAGCTCGAGAAACGACGAGTGCGCGAACGACGCTGCCATTGGCAGGCGACGGAGGTGACGGGCGTCGGCACGGCCCTATCACGCGGCGCCGCTAGACGCCGGCAGCGGCGGTGGGTGGGTGTGCCCGGGCGAGTGCCGCTACTGGAGCGGCGAGGTGCAGCCCGCTAACAACGCGCGTTGTCGACCACCTCAGTTGTAAGCGCCCAGCCCCTCCCGTCTGCTTGCAACGGGCACTTCACTCTCTCGCCTCGTTGCCCCGCCGTCATCGACGTCCTGCGCATGTCATGACCCGCGCCCCATTGGCCGCGCGCTGCGAGATGCTCTGCTTGTGCAGGAGTTCAGGCATGGCGAGCTGCTTGGTAGTTCCCTGCGGTGGCGGGCAGGGGGTTGCGCAGCTGGCAGCCCATGGGATGGCTGGCCACTCGCCAGCGGGGACGGCCCCGAGATGGCCGGCCTGTTCCAGCTCCCCTTCATTAAGACGGGCCCAACACGTCCCTTTTCTGGCCCCCCTTCCTCTTCTTCTCCTCTTTCTCTTCAGCAAGTCCCTGTCAACCTCGAGTCCTCTTTCTGTTATCCTTCCCTGTTCCGTTGTTTTGTTTGTTCTGTTGCCTCTGTAGAGCTGGTTCTCTACCTTTATCTTCTAATCACTGTTTCTCGTCCTCTCCAACATCTACTCAAGCTCACCGCTACCATTTGCTGCTGGCCAGCTTGCAAAGAGACCAAGACGAACAGTTCTTGACACTGATATTCACTTTTGTGCCTTTATTTCTCGTCCCGCATATGCCTTTTTGCTTCGATCAGCACTCCCCCTAATAACAGAATCCTGTGGATCTCACTTGCTCGCCGACTCACAAAACAAACTCTGAAAAGAATCACGTTCAGAACCTTTTCGAATTTCATTCAGCATTGCAAATCACGCCATTCAGCATCACAATAATCAAGTCAACATGTCGGCTGTCCAGCTCTCCTTTTCTCTCCGCGTCTCGGCGGGCGTCAAGACGGTGCACCTCCTTGGCTCCTGGGACAACTACGTCGGCCAGCTGCCGCTCTCCAAGGACAGGTCTTCCTCCAAGTCGGGGTCGTGGAAGGGCACGTTCCGCTTCCAGAACGCGACGCTCGAGGCCGGCCAGCGATACTGGTACTACTACATCATCGACGGGTACCACGTCGCGCACAACCCCAGCGTTTCGTCCACCACGGAGCCCACCACTGGCCGCGAGCTCAACATTCTCGACGTGCCCTCTGACAGGCACTCGTCATCTTCGTCTCACAAGTCGTCGTCCTCGTCGCACAAGTCGTCTTCTTCATCGCACAAGTCGTCGTCCTCGTCGTCCTCGTCGCACAAGTCCAGCAGCAAGAGCTCTTCGTCTTCCTCATCGCGCCACGCCTCCTCCAGGGATCACCACCGCTCCTCGCGCAACCGAGGCTCGCTGTCCGTCGACATCCCCAAGGGCCGCCCGCTGTCCGTGTCCCAGATCCAGGCGCCCAAGCCCATGTCCCCCCACGCGACCAAGCACATCCTCGACTCGGACTACTACTACAACGAGCAGCTCGAGGAGCTCACCGCGCGCTTTGGCAGCGCCGGCTTCGACGACGACGATGTCATCACCAACTTCGGCTCGTCGCCCGTCTCGTCCACCGGCTCCTCCCTGTCGTACCGCTCTGACAGCTCGTCGCCCAACTCGTCGCTCTCAGGCTACAGCACGCCTGGCTCCGACTGCAGCACCTGCACCTGCGAGCGCTTCGGCATCACCCGCAAGGGCGAGCGCGTCAAGCTCGACTGTGGCGGCACCCACTGCGGCTACGGCGACGACAGCTCCTCGTGCTCCAGCGGTGCCAGCGACGACGAAGGCGAGGAGGTGCGGTACGTGCACTCCGGCCACCGCCGCAACGGCATCGTCGTCACCTGAGAGCTTCCAATGGCCACCACTACGGGGGCCCGGGGGTAGCTGTCAGACAGAGGGCCGCTTGGAAGAGAGAGATGTACGGCTGTTCATTCCTTCAAGCGAGCAGAAGGCTGCGCTTCTGGCGCCCTGCTGGCTCACTCCCTGTTGTTCTTGTTGCTGTGGTTTCTTGAGAACCCCATTTCGCTTTCACCCTCCGCCGCACGAGGGGCAGCGCCGCGCCAAGCTGGTTCTTGGGGAACGCGTCGCGTGTTCCTGTGCGTGTGACGACCAATGGGTCGATGCTGCCGGCCTCCCGTAGGCGCGGTGCACGCCGTGTTTGCGGGTCAATTTGTGATATTTGAATCTTGGACGGAAGGGGTCGCGGCGGAGGTCTCTCCGTCCCCCTTTGCCGTTGTACACGGACAATATTGGAGCGCCTCGTCCGCGGACGGGGCGCCAGCTCCAAATCCTTTCTTGAATAATGGTGGATGTGGTTCAGGACTTTGCCATGGGATGGTCCGGGCTAGCCCCTGTAGATGCGGAGGAGGGCAGATCGTATAGCCAAGACTCTGAGGAGACGATAGGCTGCCCGTGGATAGACGACGTTTGAATCTATTCACCCAAGCAAAGTCTGTTCAGCTCGCCATGCCTGCCCGTGACTTGTGACATGGCTCGCAAGCGTTGTCCGCTGCGCTGCAGCAGCGGCTTCCAACTTGGCTTTGCTTTCCGTGGTGCCGCGCAAATATCCGACGCTTGATAGCGCTGTGGGCCAGGGCTAATGCGGACTCGCCGTTAGCTGCGCATCTTGTGCCGGCACCATCAGAGTCATTGTTCCCAGTCTCAGCACAACCGCCGCAGGTTCGTCGGTAGCATTTCGCGAATGATGTTGAAGCCCAAGTCAAACCTCCTCTGCCCTTCGACAATGCAACCTTTACATGTAGGTAGGTACGCGTAGAGTTTCTCGGCAATTCGGTGTATTGTTCCGCCATGATCGACCGTTGAAGCTACCTATAAGTGGGGACGGGACGCCACTTTACCTTCCAGGCTTACTTATTATACTGCCGCTTCAATTTCAGGGGATCACCCCGGCGGGGTAAGTCCACTCAAGACGTCGAGGGCTCCGACGCCTCATTGCACGTTTCTCAACTCCAGACCTTCTACGTCCAGCTTTCGATGTTCTCCCACTCGATACTAGCCGCCACGATTCCTCTACAATTGATTCCCATACACCACCAGGTCTCGAGGTACACCGTCATTTGGAGAGCATAGGCAAGCCGGGCGTCCAACCTCCCCGCCGCAACCATGGCAGACAACGAGCAGCTCATCCTGCCCATCATCGACTCCCACATCCACCTCTACCCGCAGTCCGAAACCGACACTCTCTCCTGGTACACGCCCGAGCACCCGCTGGCAGGCCAGCACTCCCTCGACGAGTACAAGCAGGCCGCCAAGTCGGCACCCTCGCTTCTCGGCTTCGTCTTCGTTGAGACGGATCGCAAGCACGACCTCGCCTCTGGCGCAGCAGACGCTTCCGGCTGGGAGCAGCCTCTCAACGAGGTCCGCTGGCTGAAGCGCGTGGCACTAGGCCAGCCTAAGGACGGCGAGGGTCACACTTCCGATGACGCGAAGCTGTGTCTAGGTATCGTGCCGTGGGCGCCGCTGCCCAGCGGGAGCGCCGTCATGGAGCGCTATCTGGACAATGTCAAGGAGGTGGCGGGCCAGGCTTGGCCCAAGGTCAAGGGGTTCAGATATCTACTGCAGGACAAACCGCACGGGACGATGCTGGAGCAAGACTTCATCGACAGCTTGAAGCTGCTGGGCCGTCGGGGATTCGTCTTTGAGGTGGGCGTTGACCAACACCGTCGGGGAAAGAAGCAGCTGGACGAAGTCGTGGAAATGGTTGACCGCGCCCATGACGGCGTCCCGGAGGACGAAAAGGTCACTTTCATCTTGAGTACGTCTGCGTCATCCTACCATCTGAGACACTTTTCATGCTGACTATTTACACCAGACCACCTCTGCAAGCCCGACCTCACCATCTGCAACGTCACCTCGGACAAGTCCTTTGCCGCCTGGCGCACCGCCATGTACGCCCTCAGCAAGGCTTCGCGTACCTACGTCAAGCTCTCGGGTGGCTTCGCCGAGATGCCTGATTCCTTGCGTACCCAATCCGCGGCCCAGATCTTCCAGTCGACGCTCGCCTGGCTGGGTATCCTGCTCGCCACGTTCGGCCCCGGCCGTCTCATGTTTGGTAGCGACTGGCCCGTCTGCACCGCAGACGACCTCGGTGGCGACGAGGGCTGGCCCAAGTGGCGCGAGGTGGTGGACAAGATGTGCTGGATGGCGACGCTTGGGGACGAGGAGCGGGCGATGATCTTTGGGGGCACGGCCAAGAAGGCTTACGGGCTGTAGAGGACATGCTAAAACTTGCCGAAGGGGTCATAAAGGGTCATAGCTGTCGTCTTTCGAAGTCGCTCATGTTTGGGACGACAGCCACACCTGCAGCAGCCGCGGCAACGGAGCGTCGCGAGATCATGAGGACATCCACACATCAATTATGAAAAGGTCCGGCCATCATAAGTTACACTCATCAATGCATCAATCAGAGCCAGCTCCCGTCCAAACTCCGTCCC
This sequence comes from Tolypocladium ovalisporum, assembly GCA_024340015.1. Taxonomy (NCBI): domain Eukaryota; kingdom Fungi; phylum Ascomycota; class Sordariomycetes; order Hypocreales; family Ophiocordycipitaceae; genus Tolypocladium; species Tolypocladium ovalisporum. The sequence goes on along the minus strand of JALHBZ010000178.1, from coordinate 79,570 downwards.
GGTCCCGTGATGAGACCATGCCGTGCGTGAGAAGAAGGTCAAGACGCCCGTAAACAGTACCCCATTCGTTCGTTATTCTCCATCCAACACCAAGGCAAAAGCCTAGAAGAAACTCTCGTGGTTCATGACCCGGCGCAAAGGAGAGGCACGCACTACTCGGCGCGCCCGCGATAGTTGCCCATCTTCTCAATAGAGCTCATGATGCCGCTGCGAGGCACGCCGCCTGGCCGCGGGAGTCCGCCGCTCTTGGTCCGCTCGTGGGGAGCGCGGAGACCGGTCCCCGGGGGACGGAGGCCGGAGCCGCGGGCGATGGATGCTCGTGGCGTTTTGGCTGTTTCGGGCTGCGGGGCGGGCTGTTGCTGCTGTTGCTGTTGTTGCTGGTTGTGCTGATGCTGTTGGCGATGCTGCGGCGCAACGAAGCTCTGCATATTCATCATCTCCTCCGCCAATTGCACCAGCTCGCCCTTCTCAATGCGCTCTCGCTCCAGCATCCCTCTCAGCTGCTCGTTATCCTTTTTGACCGTGACGACGACAGCCTCGAGGCGCTGCACATCCGCGTTGAGCTCCTTGATAGCCGCGCTATCTCTAACGGCCTGCGCCTTGCGCTCTTCTGCCACGGCGTTGTTGGGCTCGACTCGCGTCATGGTGGCGTCGCGGCCGACACGCAGCCGATCGTTGTCGTCGGCGAGCTCCTCGATGCGCCCCTCCAGCTCGCGGACCTTCTTCTCCCAGCGCGACTCGTATGACTTTTTGAGCGCCGCCACCTTGGTCTCGTGCTTGCTCTTGTACAGCGCGTGCAGCTCGCGGGCGACGCGCTCGACGGCCGCCTCAACCTCGCGGCTGTTGTTAGCGCCGTGCGGCTTGGCCTTTTCGGGGGACGTGGACGAGGATGTCCGGTCAGAGTCTTTTCCCGCACGCATGCCAGCCATCTTGCTCTCGGCCTCCTGGTGAAGCATTTCGGCCGCTTCCCTGCGCTTCTCGCTCTCGTCGAGCTTCTGTTCCAGCTCCTCCCGTTCGCGCTGGCTGAGCACAATTTCCTGCTTGACCTTGCGAAGGACCGTCTCCATCTCGCGCCCTCGGGTTTCCCAGTCATCCCTCTCGGCGGCGACTTGCTCCTTCACGTCTCGTTCCTCCTGGAGCTTTTCAAGTGACTCGCCGACACGCTTCTCAGCATCTCCAATTGCGGTCTTGAGGGACTGGACCTCGGCTTCCTTGCCGCTGAGGGAGGCTTTTAGGGAACTGATCTCGGACAGGAAGCCTGACTTGAGCGACTCCAATTGTCGGGGCGTCACGGTCGGGACGCTCCTCGGTGTTGGCATGGGTGGGATGTCAAAGTCGATTAGGTTTGTAAAGGGGCGACTGGGGGTAGCCGCAACGTGAGGGTTCGCCCGCGACGGCGACGGGTTGCCTCGCTTTGCGGGTGACTTTTGCGGAAATCTCATTTGCTCGGTGAAATCCATCAGGAGATTTGTGGTGTTGATAGAGTCATCGTGCGAACGCTTTCGACCAGGCCGTACCGGCGAAGGATCAGGCTTCGCCCGGGCCGGGATGCCTCCTAAGCTGGAGAACTTTGTTGGGCTCTGGCCGAGATTCGCGAACATGGTCAGGTTGGGCACAGCCGAGAAGGTGCTGAACGTGCTGACCATCGTGTCATCCGGCCCGGCAGTCTCGTCGCCTTCCACATATGTCGCATCGGTGTTCATCGTCATCGGAGCATCGTCTCTAACGGCAGCCTCCTCCTCCAGAGCGCTCTGCTCGTCTTCGAAGATCTCAATAGCGTGCTTCAATCCTTCATTCTCCTCGACCGCCTTCTCAAGGCTGATCATGCGCTCTTGCGTCTGCGCTTGTGTCGACACTGGCCGCGGCGTCTCCTCCGGTCCGCTGATCTTAACAGGGAACCTCTTCTCCGGTGACACCTTTCGTGGGCTGTTGATGCCCCGCGACAAGCCCTCCGATGAGCAGGCGCTCAGACTTCTTTCTGCCGCCAGGATCTTGAGTGGCGACAGTTCCGCGCCTGAGATGACGCGGCTGTGTCGGGCGGCAGACTTGGACGGCGAGACATTCTCTAGATCCGACACATGCGGCGGTTCATTGACCGCCGACGCAGACGGCGACGACTTCTGCGTTGGACCCCCTTCGCTCACTGTCATGCTGACACTGTCTGCGGTATATGTCTGCACTACCTCGTACTGCTCAAACTTCGTGATCGTCGTGGTCTGGGGCGTCGAACAGTTGAGTCTGGCGTCTGTGGCTGGCGTCAAAGGTGAGGCCATTGTGTTCGACGAAAAGCACGACTGCGCGAGGGGAGGCACCAGCTTGGGCGAGCAGAACTTTGCAAAACCACAAGCGGATAATATTTCTTGCCTTGCTGCAATTGCAGTGACAAGAGAGGTGTGCTGTTCAGCAGTATGTGCGTGCGCGTGTGCTCGTATGCTTTAGGCGCAAGCATTAGTCGGCCCAGTCCAGTGGCCGTATGTAAGCTTGTTTATGCGTTGACCCAGCAACCCAACAACGCCTGACATCACGTGTACCATCAATCAACTTGAAATTTACTAATTTCCACGACGTGGGATTGCTTCGCCCTGAATCATTTGACATATTTATCTCGACCGAATTCTACGTCTTGGGCATGCTCCTATGCATCAGCAATTTTACATGTTCGGCGAAACCGGTCATCGTCAGCCACGAGGTAATGTCACTGTCTGTTGAAACGACCTTACTTTAGTGCTGGATGAACACGACATGCCGCCAATGCCCTGGAGCTCAAGCCGGAACAATGACGAGAGACGGCAAGATGCTCCCGGCTTTAGAGGCAGTATCGGTTGCACCAGATGCGTCCAGCTAGATGGAAGCAGGTCAGGTTCAAGCCCCATCCTGCATCACTTGAATATACAGTCACGTCTCGAAAACGAAACTTGTGGCACCCGGTTCCAGGGTCTTCATTTGCTTTTATTGGTCATTTCGTAAAGTCGTTACCTGATAACGCAGCATGTCCAAAATACACCATCTTCAGCGCTTTTTTATGGAAAACGCAAATGAAAACAAGTCGGACAAAGCAGTGTCATAACTTCATCAGGGTTTCTTCCAAACACTCTTTCGTTTCCAAACAAAGTCTTCTCCACAGAAGACCTCAAATGCGTTCAAGGTGAACGTGGAGACAAGTCGCGTCATCGTTCGATATCGCATCGTTACTCGCCTGAGGATCGTAACAGGCCAGTAGCGTTTTTCTTTCCATGCACTCGTGTCGTGTCTCGGAGCGGTCAAGTAGAAGCGTAAAGTCGCAGTCGAGGCTGCCCATCTCTCGAAATTAAGGCCTTCCATCCATGCAAAGGGTGACTCATCAGCCATGTACATCCGTGGCCAGGCATCTTAAGTAACATGGAATCCGTTGATGTCGTAGCTCGTCAGCGTGTCGTTGATGCGAGTGATGCCGATGAGTCGTTTGCAAATACAATAGGAAGAAGATGAGCAAACAAGAAATGGGAAGAGAATTAAAAGAGAGGCGAGAGGCCAAGGATCGTCTTTGCACCGCAGGGTTCTGTGCGGCAGGCATTCACTGAGGATTATTCGTGATGGCGACGGTCCCTTCTCCGGGGCCGACCCTCGTCCAGGGCCAGGAAAGCAGCGAAGCTTACCGCCTAGTGGGAGCCGCGATGGCAGAAGCGGGTCTGCTGAGGGCATCGTAGGGAGGCGCGGAGACCGTCGACTCCATCATCGTCTTTCGTCGCTTCGTGTCCAGGCTCCCCATTCCCCCTGGACCGTCGCTCGAAGGCCTCATGTCGTCCTCAACATCTCGGCTCCGCTTCATTCCCCCACCCGAGCCATTCATGACGGGGGCCTGGGGAGCGTAGCCGTTTGTCATGGAATTAGCCATATCGGCAGGCGGCGCGTAAACGTCGCCGCCGGGAGCGCCGTTGTGGGGCGCACGATCGTTGCTCATAATGTTGTACAGATTGCTTCCGGTAGACTGCACACGGGGCGGGGTGCTGTAGCCGTGCTGCGGGTAGTAGGGCTGGTGAGGAGCTGCCGTCCTTGGCGTCGCACGTCCCGAGGCAGGGGGATGATTCGGCGATCCCGTCATTTCGGAGGGCATGTTGCCATCATTCGTCAATGCTCCCACACCGGGTGCTGTGTAGTTGTATGACGTTCGGGCAGAATCATAGGCACCGCTGTCATGAGTGTACTCAGCTTCATGCTCGTGATCGGCCTCCTCGTCACCGTTCTGATGCTGGGAGGCCTGCTCAGACGACATGATGCCGTTGGGCGGTTTGTTGTCGTGGTGCTCGCCTTGAGGCACGCCGGCGGCTGGGCGACTCGAAGGGGGCCCCATCTCGCTCTTCGGGTAAGGGCCCGGCTGAGCGTACATCCGATCTTGACTACCGTTTGTTGTTGCTTGATATGGCGATTGCTGAGAAGATGGCGTGTTGTACATCTGCCGGGCGCCGTCGTAGCCCTGAGGTCCTGAAGAGTAAGATTGCATGCTAGACATGGAGCTGCCTGGCGGGGTAGTAGCTGCTCATCAGTCAGCGATGATATCTCATTGTCAAAGTATGTCACCGGCTCGACTGCATACCCTGAGTCCCATTCATCCCCTGTCCTTGCCAGTTGAAGCCTTCTGAGGTTCCCATACTTCCCATTACGCCGGAACCGCTAGTCGGCGGCGTGGGGAAGGTGTGGGCGCGGTCAAGCGCCGGCCGGACCATGCCAGCTTGAGACAGCAGTGACGCTTGAGGGCCAGGCAGCGCCATCGAATGGTGGTGATGCTGCTGGATCGAGGGCAGACCTTGCGTGGGAGGACCACTTCGCATCTGTCCCTGCTCTTGCTTACGACGCTCAGCGGCGGCCATGACTTGGGTAGTCCGGCTCTGATTAGTCGGATGGTAGAGCAGTGCACCAATGTTGTGTACAAAAAGCGGGTAGAGCATCTCCGTGATTTTCTCCTTGTTGGCAAAGTCCAGTGCTCGTTCGTACGGAATCCTGTCCTGTCTTAGCAAGCGGGCTTCACCTTCGATATCAGCGATCGCAAACATACCAGACGCCCTTCAGGTGCATGGGACCAATCTTGACCACATGGCGGACCTTCTCGCTCTTTAAAATGCCGTCACGTCGGCCGCGAGTCATCCCAGCAACGTTCAACAATTTGGTACCATTGATCATGTGGTTGTCTACGACTTCAGTCAGCCATCTGACCAAGTCGTTGCGCGCTGGGGCAGTCAAACCAACCTTCACGTCGAGCGACGCAGATTCCTCGAGCCTCGACCTGGAAACAGAGACTCCCCTCATCCTCCCAGAGCGTGGCGGTAACACGAGGCTTCATCCCAGGTGGCGGCTGCTGGCCTGTGGTGTCGAAGCCAGCATACTGGTTCTGCATGGGATTCTGTCCAGGCACTCCACCAGGCAATGGCAGCACATTTTGTGGCTGGGCCAGCGGGTTAGAAACGGGCGGCGCTGCTGGAGGAGACGTCAGGCCATTGGTGTACCCGTACTGGCCGTACTGGCCAGCATTGGAGTACTGCGCGGGCTGCTGTTGGTAGTGGTTCATGGCGGCGGAGGTGACAGTCTGCGGAGGCGGGCCAGACATGTGCTGGGAGTAATAGATGTCGGCGCTTTGATTCATGGCGACGTTGCCGGAGGAGCTGGGGAGAAGAGAAGAACGACCGTAGTGGAAAGATACAGGACTTCTGGCCCTTGACAGCAGCATGAAAACAGTAGCAGCGCTCGTGGTCGTCGTTGAGGAAGCTCCGGTCCCGAAAGGCGGTCTCAGCCAGCTGTTCGACGAGGTAAAATTAGCAACGTGGAAGGCTGTGGCGGTGGTTGTTGGAATGGACAGAAACGCTTCCGATGCACATTGAAGCCAACGGCGGCGAAAATTGGGCAGAAGAGGCCAAGTCCCGACGGCGGAAAGGTATGAATGGATAGAAGAGCGCAGTGCACCATCGGGCGAGCTGCGGAGCGGCGCAAACAGAGATTTTGCTCACCTTGTTTACGCAGGCTGTCGGGTCGACTCGTTCCGTCTCGTCTCGTCTTCGTCACAGCTCGTGGGGGGGAGGTTGGCCACAACAGGGAAGACAAGAGAGGGGGAAACGGAGGAGGTCGGCAGAGGGTCATGAAAGACAGACAAGACGAGAGGAAGAGAAGCGGAAGGCGGTTGGAGACCAACAACCCGGCCTGGGGAAGGTTTTGTTTTTGGTGGTGAGGGTGAGCGGAGAGGCAGGTCCAGGTACCTTGGGTCAATGAGGCCAGCAGTTACAGGGGACCGCGGTAGGGGTGGACAGGGCAAGGTACAGGTACAGGTAGCAGAAGCGGCAGCGGAGGGTCTAGGTACCGCACCACGGCGGCTGGTAGCTGTACTCGATGGATCCCCTCCTCCCCCCTCCCCCTCCCGGGGGGGCCTGCCAGGTTCATCAGATTGGGAAAGGCGGAATAGGACGACACGGAGACGGAGTGGATTCCCCTTGGCCCTCTCCTCGAGGATATTTCTTGGACGCCCGTATGTACAATTGGTGCGCGCGATGTGAAGAACATGTGGTCGGGCGTCCCGCCGTGTCTTGTCTTGTCTCGTCTCGCAGCCTGCTTTGCCACGACCTCCTCAGCCGCCTGGCTCGGGACTGACACGGGTGCTTTTTGATGATCCTGTGCCGTGCTGCTGCTGTGCTGGCTCGCGTCCTCTTCCTCGCCTCCAACCACCCTCAGCACCCTCGCCCGGTGGGTTTCCGCTCTGGACAGGGGCACAAGGACACCCCGGGCCAGGCCAGCCAGCCAGCCGTGCGGGTCGGTGTCTGTAACGCACGGCAGCGAACCAAAGTGGGCAGCTCATATCTACTATCTGGACGGAGAGTGTCGCGACAGCGGCAGCCCGATTCAATCGATCATCAAACAGTCAATCCCGATGGCTCGTAGTGCTCACTTGCTCATCAATGTCGTAGAAACACTGAAACGGATCCTCAGTGCCAGCAAGGCGCGAGTCCATTTGCCGCAACACGGAGCTCTTTGCAAATGACGAGACACGGCTATAGCACAGCAGTCCACAGTCAGATGCGCAGTCGAAGCGCCTTGTTAGTTTGCCGTCCTCGGGCCGGCAGCATGTTTGCAGGTACCTGCTCGAGGGCGATGCCGTCCACGATGACAAGCCCATTCAGCCCCATTGTCTCTGCTCCGAGCCTCGGTGTCTTGTTGTCTAGCATGTCTCGCCAGCTTCGCCCTTGCCATCATCGGAGCATTGGGTTTTCCCAGGCCGTCCTCCGTCACCCGGAGAGTCTCCGATCGTCCCGCGCGTCGCAAATAGTGGGAGGCTGGAAGGTTGGAGCTGCTTGTCGTTGCTCCGTGCCGCGGGACACCAGCCAGCCATCTGCTCCACAGGTGGGCGCCGCACTGCTCGCGAGGCCGTCTGGATGGTGGGGAGCGGGGACGAGATCACACACACACACACACCCCTCGCTCGCTCGCTCGCTCACTCACACCACGATTCTGAGCAGAGTGGCGGGGGAGGAGGAGGAGCAAAAGAGGGGAACGGCCGGTTCACGGGCTTCCCAGGCCAGGGTGTCCAAGCCAAGGCCTGCCCGCGAGAAGCGGCGGGCGAGAAGGGGGGCGTGTACGGTGTCGAGACGAGATGGCGGCGGCCGGCGAGCGACGTGGGTGGAACAGGGTCACAATGCCAGGATGTCTGATGGATGGAGTCAAGGTGAGCTGTTGAGTGGGTGAGGGCGTTGGTGGTCGGTGGCCGCTGCTGAGCAGCAGGTGGTGCTGACGTTGCTGGGCTTGTGATGTGCTGGCGGCTCGCCCGCTCACCTGCTAGCGCCAGCCGGGGCTCCCACTCCCCGTCCAGGTCCACGACAGGGGGAGGAGAGCCAGCCACGGGTGAGGGGGATGAATCGATGGCTGGTGGACGGCAACGGGGCGCGCGCACTGGTCGGGTCCTCCAGTCGGGCCCGTGCTGGCGCCAGCCCGCGCCCTGGTTTACCTTTGCGGGCGGCTCGTTGGTTTGCATCTTTGCCTGCCCCGCTCTGCTCTACTCTCTGTTATGGTCTGCCGGCTGTCGGTCGCCGCATGTCTAAGCCTGCCGATTCGACATTTCTTTGCCTGTCATGCGCCAGCGTGCCTTGCGTGCGTGCTTGCTGTGCGTCTCCGTTGTGCCTTGCTTGCAACGCCTCATCTAATTATGCTGCCTTTGCGTACCTTACGCAGTGGTAGGGGCAATGGTAGGTCAGGTAGGCAGATATCCGTGCCTTGCTCCTTACATGTACATGCACGTGCTCGCGTCCACACTCTCGGAAACTGTCTTTCCTGGGCCAACACAATGAGATTGAAACCTCCATGAGCTTCCCTCACACATATGGCTTTCAGCACGAGGAGCTGTTCTCTGTCAAGACGAGCTCGGCGATGCACGGTCACGTCAGCCGCGAACTCAAAATGTGCTCGTGAGCCTGCCGCTTGTTGGCCACACCTCGCCTGACAAGCTACGCCTGTTCTGGCGCTCCAAACCGCAACTGCTTGGGGGCCGACCGAAGCTCCCCAACAAGGGTTCAGCAGGGGCATCCAGCAGGCCTTTTTCTCCTCGTGCCTTGTCCTGACCCTCGCACTGACGCTCCACCTTCTTCTCCACAAGCCCTGCGAACTACGAGTAGACTGAGGAGCCTTGCAGTTCGCGTGTTGGCGGCTCGGCCGGGGAATGCCAAACCTGCAAGGTTGGTGAACCAATGTTGCACTGTTGGCAGAGGATAAGACGCGGCTGCCACTGGTTACGGCAACCACGCGCCGATGCGTCGCTGCACATGCGCGTGGCTGTCTGTACCGCAAGGTCGGTCTCTGCATGGAAGAGTGGCGGCAAGCGTCTACCTTCCATCGTTCCTCATGGCTTACGTTTATACGTCTACATGTCAATTGCTGGAGCAATGGCTTCCGGCAGCACGTTGAGGTCCAGATCGTAATGCCATCGCTGCCGAAGCGCGGTGGAGGCGGACGAGCCAGCGCTAGCCTCCAAGCCTCGGTCGTGGATCGCAGTGGCTTGGCTGTGCCGTCAGCAACAAACCCTCGCATAAGGACCTGGTGGGGGCGGCGACAACCATGTCTATTCTCCCGCGAGGTCGGGGCAGCCATCTACGAGCCAAGTTGCCTCGATCAGTGTGGATGCGCATGTGAATAGGAACGTGTCACGGTGTACGGACAACTCCGTACCGACTAGGGAATACCATCCAGCACGACGTTCGATTGCCCGTCTTCCTCAACAACAAATCTCACCTCGGAGCGCCGGCCAAAAGGCTCGTCTCAGCATGGACATTGGTGTCTCTGTCATCAATCGACTGCCGCCTGTTCCACAGTATGCTGTCCTCAACTGCCTTCTCAGCCGCTCCTTGTCTCGGAGGCCCGGAGTGGGCAATCTCGACTGGCCACAAGATCATATTGCGGCCCGCTTGCATTTGAGGCGAGGCAGCTGGTTGACGTAGCTCCGCTGCCTCGATGAATTTCCTCTGGTGCGTCTACCACAAGTAGTCCGTACCTATGTACTACGATCTACTCCCGCATCACCTGTGCAGGTGCTCGAAACCCTCGGCATGGCTCGTCAGGCCCTGTGTGGAGTGGCTTGCTTGTGGGAGGATGAGATGCCCTGACGCTTCATGCGTCTCTGCGTTGACAATCACCATTGCTACGGCGACTCATACCATTTGTCCAACAAAACATCCCAGAAAATGTAGCAGATGCGCCGGATTGACCACAGGGTCACGTCGAGGAAGCTTACCATTGCGTACAAGTAGCGGGCGGATCCAGAAGCCCGCACGCAACAAAGGGCTCCCGTGGCCATCTGCCTACCAGCACGCTTTGCTCGGCCACCACGTATGGTGGGCTGCATTCGCATGGCAAGCCATCCATGCTCCCAGCGTCTCGGCTCCAATCGCGGTCGGCCCTGTTGTGTCGTTTGGGTCGCATCGTGCGAGCGCCAGCTCTCCAGCGGCGACGGTGACGAGCATCGAGCGGGCGTCTTTGGCGTCCTGGCCACTCCGCTCCGATCTGGATCCATTTTGGTGCGTGTTCCTGGCAGATTCCGCTGCCGACAGGCCACCTTTGGCCTGTACAGCCACTACCTTAGACTGCATCGTTTCTGGCCCCAGCTGGACGCTGGGGCCACGGAGGACTGTTTCTCAACTGATGTTTTTGCCCCACGTCGTACAGGCTAACGGAGCAACAGACGAGCGATATGTCGAGTCAAAGGTGCCTATTCTTGGGTCTATGAATGGTATCACGATCTCTCCAAGCCGCCGATGGCGGTCGAGCTGTGGTCGTCCAGCTTGTTGCTGATCTCGAATCTAATGCACAATTGCGCATCGAGCCGGGACCCAGCGGGGCCAATGCAAGATGCCAGCATAAGCGGCGGGAAGGCAATGCATCCAGGGCTGCGTCTGAAGCACAGCTGCGCACGCATACATCGGCGATATCATGTACGGAGTACTCGGACGTACTCCATCCGTCCGGCCCCAGCAGGTGGCGTGCATCTGGTCCGCGAGCTTAGTATCGTGTGCGCCTGGATGGGCATCAAATGCACGATACCGCAAAGAGACTCTTCATGACTTTTCTACCTGGTTTTCAAGGCCAAAGTCAAGGCACCCACTGCTGTGGCAAACATATGCAGCATGTTCTTTGACCGGGGACAGTCGCCGATTTCATTTTCTTCTCAGCTGTTCAGCCTACCTGTAAGGCACTCGTACGCCCTCCCGCGCCCCCACGAACCGAGACATGGAAGACCAAGGTACGGACTAGCTCAGCGGAGACAGCGCGACATCGATAGCCAGCCACAACTTGCACACCGCATGTTCGCGCTCGCCAGCCTTTTTTCCGAGGCGGCGCACCTCATAAGACGGGGCTCTCAATCATGTTTGGTGTCTCCCACACTTGGAGAGTACAACAGTCTTGTAGCCTTCGTGCGGAACTGCTTTGCTCTTCGGCTCCTTGTAGTGTTCTGTCCCTGCCCACCTTGTCCTCAGCTCCGTCATGCCATAGGTGTTCGAGATCCGTCCTGCTGCGAGATGCGCCAGACTGCCACACCATGTGGGATGGGATTGCGCGCTGAAGGATGTGCCCTCCTCGGCAATCCCGCTTGTCAGACATGCATACGAGGTATTGGAGGAGCTCCAAGCAGATCCGACGTTGGCCTGGTAGATCTACGAGTAGCAGGCTCGCCTCTCTGCAGGCAGACAAGCACAGCCTCTCCAGCAGGTGATGCGCAATAGTCCAAGTAAAGGTAAAGACGATCTAGGAGGACCTGTCTTTGATGGTCTGCTCCAGGGTATACCGGTGCCTTTGCGGCGCCGGAGCCAAGTAGCATGGGTCGTCAAACGAAGCACGAAGAAATACGAAATACGAAGTTGTCGTTCCACGTACAATAGCGCAAGGGACGCGAAGTCGCGTCCGTCATCGCGAAGAGGAGTACGGGCCCTTGGCAAGTTCGGTACATCTCAATAGAGCTGCCGACCCACCGCGTATGCGAGATACGGCCAGGACTGCTGGTTCTTTCAATCTGCTCGTCAGCCACAAGAGAAAGCATGATCCCGACAATGAAGAAAATATTGATGGCATCGCCGTTGTGAAACTACAGGAGCATTCAGAGGTGCAGCTCCTTCCTGTCGCGTGCAGGCCACTAGAAAGACCGTCGATTGCCTGAGGCCTCCACGCGAAGCCAACGTGCCGTGCCCTGAACCCTGAGGTACTCGCTTCGTTTCCCGGGCAAGCAAATTCAACGCTCAACTTCAGTTCAGCACTGCCTCTGTCGTCGTTGCCATCCTCCGTCAAGCTTCTAGGCTCCGAGCGACCCTGCTCGTGCATGGCGAGGTGGCTGGCCCAACGCCACCTCGAAAACGGTATATTGATCGCCAAGGCAGGCTAAGATTTTCCCTTCCCGTGAGCAACCTTCGACGCCGTCGATGACGCCAGCGAAAGTGCTCAAAGGAACGGATGAGCGCCGGAGCATCGACGTGGGTGTTGCCAGCAACCAAATGATGTCTTGCATCCCGGCAAGGCTTGACAAGTGGTGATCCTCGGCTGCGCTGTCTTAAGCCTTCACGTTTCAACGAGGAACACATGGTCAGCCACAGGGAGAGCCCGCGCGACAAGCTTTCAGCTGCTCGGTACTTCGCGCCCGTCAGACTCGTTGGTCCGCACACCTTGTCTCACATCAGAAGCGCCAGTTGCGAAGAACAACCTGGGTCTTTGTGCTATTATGGGAAAGACTTGGGAATGAATTTCCGGGACTAGAGGGTCCATGTTGTACTTTTGCCCACCAGTTGTGCCTCCGAACTTCGGCGCACAGCCACTGGTCGACTAACAAGCTGCTTTTGCTTTGCAACATCAAGTCCAGGATCCCAAACTGCGCGCTCGCACCTTTCTTTGACGGACATTCTTGGTGGCGGTCATGACATATCGATCTAGTCCGTACGCATAAGCTCTGATCGAGTCGACCGGCATATGAAGCAGCAAATTATAAACAAAAAAACCTTTATTCGCCGCTACTTCGAGCTCCTCCAAACGTTCTCGCCCGGTAGCTGCAGCAGCATTGTTGCCGCGATGGTGCTGCAGCAAACACTCAAACGCGCCTCTGGCTCGTGGAAATGCATTGTGAGTTCCAGCATTGTCGCTGCGGCACCCATAGTAAGTGTCCGTCCCCATCATCATGATCTTGGCATCCATAAGTGCAACGCTTCGCCTGTGCTACCATACACCAGACATCTAGCCGTCATAAACTCTGTAATTGACTTCGCGGTCATTCTGCCTAGGCGTCACTACGGGAACGATTCTCCATCAAGCAGAGGCCCACCCATGTACAACGATCTTTGTCAACATCTGTCGTGGGACTCCTCCGATGACTGCTGGCCAGTGCCCCGAGGGGCGAGAAGTCGTGGCGGTGGTTCTCGCCATATCACGTTGAAAGTACCACTACTCAAAGACTCTGTCCAAAGCCAAGCCACTCGGGTAAAGGTCAAAGTCGCCATCGCCTGGTCGAGTCCTTGCAACCCTCTTGGCTGAAATGACAGGGAAAGGGTGCAATGGTGGCTTCAGCAGGTGCATGACATGCGCAGCGGCTATGTATGTCTTAGACTTGGCCAACCACGAGTGGCTTCTGGCGTTGAGAGCAGGCAGGGACCCCTGCCTGCGCCGTTTCAGAGACTTGAGCCTTTGCGGACAGCTCGCTGGCGGCCTGTGCCTTGTGCCCTCAGACCGACCGTCTTCCCGCGAGGCGGCTGGGGTAGGTCAGCCCGATTTCCACTTATTTCCCAGGATGCATCATCCACGGTCCACCCCCAACGCACACCGGTGCCAGTTTCGGTGGAGGGGAGTGCTCTGTTTGGTAGGTCCCCGTACATTAGTCTTCCCGTCGCGCTCGGCGCCGGATGCGAGCTTGCACTTCCGTCCGCTGACGCAGCACAACACAACGGAAGCCAGGTTGAGATCTATCCCAAAGTGGCCCGAGACTCGCAAAAGTACTCCGGCTCTAAGCGATGGGCTGTGCTTGCGCGCTGAGTACGGATTAGGCTGCTTACCAATACCGACGAGATTGACATGCCCGTACTACTATGTCCTTGGCTCTGGATATGTGTGCCTGCTTCTCTTCCGCATGAGCCTCGATCTCAAGAACCATCACCCCCGGGTCCCGAGGCACGGACAAGTCCTCCTTTACGCTCCATCATTACTTTCCTTGACCTCTCTGGTCCCCGGGAGGCCAACGCCACCAGCACGGCCGCTCATCGTCAGTCTCCGGAGCTGGTGCTATGCGCTGTTTCGTAGCGACCCAGACCCAACGGCCTATGTTCGTTGTGGTGGACTAAGTGTCAGCCATGATCAGTCCAATGAACGGCCACCACGTCTCTACCACACCACCCACCCACGCCACCACTATAATCCACCCCCAACCACCACCGTGCTTGATGTCGATTGGTCTGGAAATGGGAATCTGCGAGCTCGCGCTCGAGGCGTCTTGGGTCAATCAGTCCATTTGTCCCGTCCCTCAGGCATGACCGGCGAATAGTCGAGGAGCGAACAAGTGCTGAGCCAGCACTTGTCATTTCGAGTCTGTCGACTGGACAAGCGACGTGTTGGGCTATGACGTCTGATTCATCGGGCTCCCGTCTCTCCAGATTATAGAGCGCCATGAATCAGAACGCAGCCGCGGCCGAAACTCTGGGGGAGCTCTAGCTTCAAGCCTGTTTGTCGATTCGTCGGCTCGGCCCTCGATGCGTGGAAGGCGGACCGCCTCACATGGAAGGCCGAGATTGTTCGATCAACTGGCCATCCGAGCAAAGGGTGTGTGCGTCGGTGGGGATGGCGTTTCGCCTGACGGAGTGGCGCATCTACGGACTACTGTGAGCCAGAATTATCCCGCCCATCAACATGCATAGCAACCGAGAAACGGCAACAAGGCGATGAGGGACCCCTTCAAGGGCTCCTGGCCCGTTAATGTCAAAGACTTCGCCCTGGTTTGTGCCGCTGTGGGTTGATGAGGATGACCCCTGGCTGCCGGAGGGGAGAGCCCGCCACGAGAGTCGGCTTTAATGCACAAAACTACGCCATGCACGCACGATGGGGATGGGTCCTCGGTCGCAGCCTCTTTGCAGCAATGCTGCCGAAGGCTCAAGTGCATCATGCTGTGTGGCGATATTGCCAACAAGACTTTGTCTACCCGGGGGACTTCGTACGTATGAGTGTAACCCGTTCAATTCGCAAGTGCAATTAGGGATTTGGTTGGCCATTTTCTACAGCTTCGGACCGGGCTGACCCTTGATGGCCTTCGCCCTCACCGCCTGTCTCCTGGCCGCTCGCCCAAGTCGCGGGTTTCGAGAACTACCCTCCCTTGCATACCCGTGCATGGGTTCCTCGTCAATGCCGTCCTTGCCACGTCAGGAGGCGATTCAGCTTGCCCAGAGGACGGCCGCCAGGTCTCGCAGGATTACGTACTCGTACGTCGAGTGCCCAAGCCTGTCCTATCCGGCCGAGGAGTGTACAACGATACAGGACCGTACGAGTACAAGTACCTGAGAGGTGGGAGCGTGGAGAGCATCTGGGAGCCGCGGGTTGCTAAGTCACTACAGGTACACCTCGTAGAACCGCACGCTGCAAATCTGCATCGGATGGCACGTTCGCAGCCGCGGAGCTCAGCCGATAGGAGGACGAACCGGACTGACTGCTGCTGCGATAGTGAGGCCTGCGAGGCATGCAAGGCTCGTTGCAACGTGGACGCGGTAGGATTATTGCGTCGCACGCGGTCTGAAGATCTGGTGAGCAGTCGTCGTCCCACAGCAGTACTTCGTACGGACGACGTACGATAGGGTGCGCATTAGCTCTCCCGTCCAGCAGCAACAGGATGCGACAGGGGGGGCCCGTTCCGTCTCCGACCCTGTCATCGTGCCGTGTCCCCCAGGAGGCTAATGCTGGAGGGGCCACGAGCCTAGCCACCGCTCCATGTACGAGTACCTGTACATGTAGGGAATCCCGTACGACTACGGAGCACTATCGTGTACGATGACATGGAGCCGTCTCCGCCGGAATTCGCAGGTGGCCTTGATACCCATAGCCGCGTGAAGACATGGGGGGGGGCGTTTGTCGATAAGGGGGAGGCTGGGAATAGGCTTCGGTCCGTGTTCCCTGTTGGCTCAGTCGAGCCAATGCCACGGACAAGGTGACAAAGGGCTCCTACGCGTCGCGTGGTGCGCGGGACTCAGGTCCGTTCGCTGCCCCTCGTCAGCCTCGCAGCTCATGCAACGCATGCGGCTTGCGCGGGAACCAACATACGCTAGAGTTTTGGGGTGCATGCCGCAAGTATGAGTTTGGGCTGCATGGGCGCTGGAGTTTGTCGTTGAAGAACGGGATTGTTGTTCATGGTCCCAACGGCAGCAGCAAAACGAAACAAAGCAGGAGATGCATAGAACGGAGCAGCAGACGCATCTCGGAAGAAGGCAGCAAGCAGCAGGACTGACTGCATGTATGATGCGCATGTGCCGATGCAGCCAGGCATGTCACAACATGGAGGGGATGATTGGTGCTTGGCAGTTGGCTGATGGGCCGGGAAGACGGAGACGGGGGGCACCATGCCATGAGCACTTGACATTGAGCGTCGGAAACATGGCACGATGTTGTCGGCGCGGCCCTTGTCCTGGGCGATGTCAGACTTGCAAAAGTGTTGGTCGGGGACGGTTCCGAGCCGAGGACAGGGAAGAATCAGCAGAGTGGAGGGAGGATGGAGGGCCGTTGCAACCAGGGACTCGCGGGCAAACATTTGCTACACTAAGCGAAAAGCAGTCGATCCTCTTCGACCGGGGGGGGCGACAGTTGAGGCAAGACGATGATGATCCTTTGGTCTCAGCTGATCCAGCATGGGGGGGGGGAAGGCGGGGGTGTTTGGCTTGTGAAGGAAGAGGACTTGGCCGGGGTCCCGGAGAGTCCGGGCGCTTCTGGAGTTGGCCAACAAGTGCTGGATGGTGAAGACGGCTCGTGTCGCGACTTGGGCGGCGACGATGAAGGCGAGCAAGCGGGCCGGACCCGGGGGGGCAGTCCGGGGTTCGCGGCTGGCATCCGCAATTGAGGTGAGTGGCCCGACTGGCACTCATTATAGCACGCACGCACGAGTAAGACGACTCGAGGTCGGAGAACATTGCGCAGATGCAACGCACAAGTCAAAACGCGATGCTGCAGGGCACGGGCGCCAAGGAATAGCCTTGTTGTCACGTCTGCTCGTCAAGGCTTGTTCGGACTGGGGCTGAGGCCCACGGACACGGACTTAGGTGAGGATCCTTGCGGACCACGGGACTGACTGACTGCGGACTGCGGACCATGGACTGCGGAGTAATGACAACGTTGACAGATCTTGACACACTTGGCAAGCAACCCGCACATGGACTCGAATGTCGTCGGGATGCAGTGTGAGCTTATGTCGCCGAGGGGGGGGGACCGACCTGTTCATGTACATGTCGGTTTCCTGGCCGGGCCAGTGGGCGGCCGACATGGGCGACAGCGACAGCGACGCCAGCAGCGGACTGCGATCTCAGTAGCGGGCTGCTGCGTGTCAACGGCCAATGGCTGCTGCTGCTGCTGGCTGGGGCCCGCTGCGGATCATGGCTGCAGGACGGGCTATGTGCATTGCATCTCGACTGGCAGCGCCGCGGCGGGAGCGGCAGCAGGCGGCGGCGGATTCTTGCGCGTGTGGGGGGAAGCGGCCATGTACGAATGTGTGTGTGTCTGAAGCTGATGTGCTTCGTACGCGCGAGATCTCTGCGGTGTGGTCCGTGTGTTGGTGGTGATGGTGGCACCGATGCGACGACACTGCCGACGACGAGTGTATGATGAGTACGCGCCCATATACCACTTGGCTCTATACACGCTGTGTTTGCAGCCATCTGTACTAACAAGTAACTAACTTTGTCTGCGAACCGATTTGCTGTGCCGATAGACTAACAGCTAGCAGTGTCTCCCTCCACCACTCGTGTGGTCTGTGTTGGAGCTAGGATGGAGCTTCTTTCGACGGCGCCCTGAGCGGCAGTGAATGACGACGTCACAAAACGCGTCCACGGGAAACGCACACCAGCAGCTTTGCGCCTAAAAGCTAGGAGCTTGATTGCTACCGACTCGGGAAACAGTTGGCCATCGCCAAATTGTCTTCGCCGTCGTCGATGCCCTGCCACGCACCACATCTCAGCACGCCCTGTTCACGCGCCGTTGCCCGCACGCACACGCAATCAACCTCTCACCCATCCAGACACCGAGGATGCCCGCGGCGCCGCCGCCGCCAGACCTTCCCAAGGCCGCTCTTCCGCGGCATGCCCCCAAGTTCGACCCGTGGAACTCGTCCTCGACGGGCCATCAGCGGGCGGACCGGCACCCCGGTACGGGCTGGCGCGACTCGCGCAACCGCAAGCTCAACGGCCAGCTCCGCGCCGGCGGCGATGGCGGCCCGCGCATGGACGACACGTGGGGGCCCGGGGCCCCGGGCTACAGCGCCGAGCTCGGCGGCGTGGTGCCGGCCTGGGTCGCCGAGAGACGGGGGCGGAGCGTGGCCGACATGCTCACGCGGCCGGGGCTGATGCGGGAGAGCTTGGGCAGGTCCAAGGACGAAGACGACGAGGCTCCAGAAAGCGCTGTGACGGACGAAGAGGCGAGAACGGAGCAAAGGCGGAAGGAGGATGAGCAGCAGCGTGAGACGGCAAGGAGCAGGAAGCTGTTCGACGGCGTCGTCGTCTACGTCAACGGCAGCACGTACCCCGCCGTGTCGGACCACAGGCTGAAGCACCTCCTCAGCGAGCACGGTGCCCAGATGTCCGTCCACCTCGGCCGCCGGCGCGTCACGCACGTCATCCTCGGGCGGCCGGCGGGAGGCGGCAAGGGCGCGGGCGGCGGCTTGGCGGGTGGAAAGCTGGAGCGGGAGATTCAGAGGATCGGCGGGTGCGGCGTCAAGTATGTCGATGTGGAATGGTAAGCCCCCCCCCTCTACTCGTTCTCGAGAGTACGTTGTTGACGGCGCGGGCAGGGTGCTCGAAAGCCTCAAGGCGGGCGTACGGCTTCCCGAGGCGCGCTTCTCACCGCTCAAGGTGGCGGCCAAGGGTCAGGGGAGCGTCTACGACTTATACTCGGGACGAGCGACGTCCAAAGGCGGCAAGGCATCGTGAAGGCAACATCTTGAAAGCGCTTTGACCGGTGCATTTTGGCAGGGTTCGGCGAGCATCATTAGACGACGTCTGGCTAAGAGCATGGTTGATTTGGCATGAGAACTGGCGCCGTAGCGGGCGAGGCGTTTTGGCATCTTGGGCCCGATCTACGGATACGGCTGGGAACAGCATTGGCGGTGCCGTGGAGCTTGCAAAGCGTTCAAGCTCTGAAGAAGACAGGGACTTGACTTGATTCGACGAAGCAATTAATATTCATCTTGCTTCTTCGGCGTCGACTTCGAATCTGGATATGTTGTCTGTACATGATCTAATGATGTGCCTGATGTCTGTGCCTTCACCTTCGAAGGTCCAGGCCACTTCGTCATCTCTAACCCTGCCTTGACGTCTCGGCAATTGGCGTCACGGTATGCACCGTCCGTGGCCAAACCTTGGACAAGCAGGTAGTCCCAGGCTACTCTATCCCCCTCACCGACGTCCCACAGTGACTTTAGATGCGACCCCAGCTCGCGCTCGCCGTGCCTCAACGAAACGATCCACCGGCGCCCTCGACCAAGCTGGTCGGTGTTTCACGGCCATTGCCGTATCACGACGTTCCAACAAAGGGATCAGCAGAGTTACACGCGGGGGGGCCTGCTGCGAGCGCCGCGTGGCCTTGGGCGCACAGAGGGTCTGCTGGTAAGCGAATGGGTTTCGGGGAGGGGGGGCCGGATGATTGTCATGGGGATGCTGCGAGGTGCATCGAAGGTGTACGAGGGCCTCGAAGGATAGGCGTCCCAGGCGTTGATGATTGAAAGTATGCCCAGCAACGCGCGCGAAGGTCTCCGAGTCTTTGGCAAGACTAGCGATATGCCACGCACGAGAGCTCATCAGTCGGTCGTGACCACCTCTTGAAGGCACGTCTAGTGATGTCGTGCACATGTTGCTCGCATTTGATGTCGGTCATCTTGCCACTTACGCCTGAGCAAGTCCCAGACGGCAGATGGGACAAAGTTTTGCCAGGCCAAGCAAGCCCTATGGAGGCCGCTGCTGTTGGTCTCACCAAACGCTGTCTGCGGGCGTGTATTTGGTGTTCCAAGACGATGGCAGGCAGTACGCAACAGGCGGCATGGCTGGATGAATTGCTGATGGCTTTGTGCGATGAGCCGGACGTAAACAGAGACATTTCCAGAGGGCATGACACGAGAGGGTTTGCTGCATATCTTCCCCAGCTACTGTTTGCAGCGCAAGGGGTACATTGTAGCTTCATCAAAATTAACAATGTCCGGCTTCAAAGGGCGTTTTCGATACTTTGCTATGCCGCGAGGGGGCTCTTATTTGCAGCGCAGCTGTCATTGATCTTGCCCCTTTTTCTTCGAACAAGAGACCAGTGAACGGCAGCCGTCTTACAGCTCGAGAGTCTTGCACGAAACTGTTCGTGGCCGGGCGACAGAACTAATCTGCAGACGAAGCAAGCGAGTCGGAGATTTAGGTTCTCGGCGATCAATGGGTGTAAGCAATGCGAGACCATGGCATACCAGTCCCTGCTGTATGCACTCCAAGTTGGAGGCAACTCTAGGCAAGCAAGCCAGACGAGTGTTCGTTGTCCTATAAAGATTCACAACGGGGATCCTACGATGACTTGCAGCTAAACCAAGTTCTCTTCCCTCGCGCGCCCAACCAAGATCCGTCAGATATCAAACACCTCCCGCTCTTCCCTCCATCACCACCAGCACGCCCGCTTCACAGCTTCGCCTTGGTCCTCTCCTCCACAGCCTCATGCTTCTCGCCATGCCGCTCAAAGTACTCCCTGACTTTGGCCCTCGCCACCTCCACCGCGGCCGCGTCCTCGACCGTGCTCGGCACCGACACTTCCGCGTCAAAGTCGTCGTGCACCGCGTTGTCCACCAGCTGGCGCAGCACCCGCCGCAGCGTCTTGCCCGACCGCGTGCGGGGGATCATGCCCTTGCCCTGCACGATGCCCCCCAGCGACGCGATGGCGCCCACCTGTGACCGCACCAGCTCCTGGATCTCCTTGGCCACGCGCTCGTCGGGCACGGCCGAGGGCGGGTGGTCCGGCGTCGAGAGCGTGATGAAGGCAAAGGGTAGCTGGCCCTTGAGCGCGTCGGGGATGCCGACGACGCAGCACTCGGCGACGAGGGGGTGCGAGGCGACTGCCTGTTCAATGCCACCTGAGCGTTGTCAGCCAACGTTCTGTCGATGCTCCTGTTGAGATTGTTTGATGTGTCCAGTGCACGGGAATACCCTCTTATGACCGCTCAAGGAGACGGAGGAAACTCACCACTCGACAGCCGATGTGCGCTCACATTCAGCACGTCGTCATTCCTGCTCATGACATGCACGTAACCCTCTTCATCTATCCACCCCGAGTCCCCCGTGTCCAGCCACTTGCCCTTGAACCTCTTCAGGTACCCCTTGTAGAACCGCTCCTCGTCTTCCCACAGCGTACGGAAGCCCGTCGGCGCGAGGGGCATGCCCAAAACGATGTTGCCCATGGTATCGCGCTCCACCTCGGCGCCCTCGTCGTCGACGATACGCACGTCGAAGCCGGGCATTGCTTTGCCTGCGCTGCCGGGCTTGATCTTGGGCGGCGCGTGGTCCCGCTCGGCGGTCGTTCGGTCGTGCCCGGCATGCGGCACAAGCGCCCGGCCGGTTATGGGGGACCCGGCTTCCGTTGACCACCAATTGTCGATGACGTGGGCCGACGGCGCGCCGTACTTGGTAAGAAGGTCTTGGTACATGGAGATGAGGGTTGGCTCGGAGCGCTCGCCGGCGAGGAAGAGGGCCTTGAGCGAGCGCAGACCGCCACGGCTGCCACTTGGCGAGGAACTTGTTCTCCGGGTCGTCGCGCTTGATGGCCCGTAGGGCTGTCGGCGCCGTAAACATGGTGTTGACCTTGTATTCCTCGACGACGCGCCAGAGGGCCGACGCATCTGGCGTTCCCACGGGCTTGCCCTCGTACAGCACAGTAGCGGCACCGACCAGCAGCGGCGCGTAGACAATGTACGAGTGGCCGACGACCCAGCCAATGTCCGACGCCGTAAAGGCAACGTCGCCGGGCCCGTGGATGTTGAAGAGGTAGCTGATGGACAGGTGCAAGCCGACGGCATGCCCGCCCGCGTCCCGCAACACGCCCTTGGGGGCGCCCGTCGTGCCCGACGTGTGGATGATGTAGATGGGCTCGTTGCTGCCGACGGGCACGCACGCCGCTCGCACGCCCCTTGCGCGCGCGCTCCGGACGACCTTTTGCCACGTCGCCTGCCCTTGGCCGCGGTCCGTCGAGCCCCAACGCTCCTCGTCACGCTGCCAGACGAGAGTATGGGAAGGCTTGTGCGCGGCCGTCGCAATGGCTTCCTCGACGAGCGGGCGGTAAGCAATGGGCGGCTTGGTGCCGTCGATGCCGCACGACGCCGTGAGCAGCGCGACGGGGCGACAGGCGTCGATGCGCTGCGCGAGAGCGGCGGGGGCGAAGCCGCCAAAGACGACGGAGTGGATGGCCCCGAGGCGATTGACCGCGAGGATGCCAATGATGGCGGCGGGGATCATGGGCACTGCGAGTCCAGTCAGATATCATGCTCACTCCTTCTCTCGAGCAGTGTCGCCACCTACTGTAGAGCATCACCACATCGCCCTTGCGCACGCCCTGCTCCCGGAGCGCGCCCGCCAACACCTCGACCTCGTCGAGCAGCTGCTCGTACGTGTACCGCTCCTTGGTCTTGGTGACGGGGCTGTCGTAGTAGATGGCCACGTGCTTGCCATGGCCGGCCTCGACGTGCCGGTCGACGCAGTTGTAGCACGTCGAGATCTCACCCCCCGGGAACCACTCCCAGCTATCGTGGGAGACACCGCCACCGTCCTTGAGCTCGCGTCGCGTCCTCCGCAGCGCGGCGCTGGGCTTGGTGTGCCACGAGAGGTGCTCTGCCTGGCGGACCCAGAACTCGTCTGGCTTCTCCAGGCTGAAGCGCAGGACTTCGTCTTGGATGTGCGGCATGGTGCGTCGAGAAAGCTTGGAGGACGTTGAGCGAGAGGTGAGAGAGCGCTGCGGCCGCTGTGGCAGCGCTCTGTCTATGCCACGACCTTGCGAGCAAGTATTACCGTATATTGCAGAATGGTCGGCAAATGTAAGCCCTGCGCCGCAGTGGTTATCCTCGGCTATGTCGACGAGACGCAGTGAGGGTACGTCACATCGCTAGAGAGAGGAAGCTTGGGGGAGCTGTGGTGGAGCCGCGCTGCACTGCGGGACCGGGGCGGGCTGGGGTCCCCGCACCCGCTTCCGTTGCCCCGGGCGGATATGCCGACGTCGACGGCGGGCTCCGTATCGACGTCCCACGCCGGGTCTCCCGCCTCCGTAGACCGAGAAAACCGGGGATATATTGGGCTGCAGTGCGGTGGGCGGGTGATTGGGCTAATTGGACAGGAGGTCTAGGATTCTGGTCATTCGGTGAGTGACTTGGATGCGCAAGTTGGCCTGTAGTCTCCCTCTCACTACGGGTACATGATAAAACTGCAACACCTCACAATGGAGCCATCATATCGTGCTTGATATACAAGCCACACGCGCAGTTTCATGGTCAGACTCTAAATGGCTTCTCATACAGAATACACCCATGAGCGAATGCATCGCATGTCCCTACACAGATGCACCTGTTCCAATCGCCGAGGCGCTGGAAATGTGGTCCAGGGTAGCTCCAACCACCTCGTCGTGAGCTGGTCCAATATCCATCCCACTTGTTCCGCCATCAAACAAGGCGCCAAGCCATGAAACGTCGGAAAGCGTAGAATAGCCCACTCGTGTTACACATCAGTCCTGCAATGACGCATCGAGAAATGCCCTCTGCAGAGACTGCTTGGCTTCCCTCCCGCCGTCTGGGCATCGTCCCGTCTCCAGCCGTCAACTGGCATGCACACGCCCACCTTTTGCCTGTTTCGTTACCATGGAACCGGAGCCGCCACGCAGTTGCCAGCGCCTCAGACCCCCGAAAACTCTAAAAAATACGAAAAACAAGGTTCGCCATGCATTCTTTGCAACAATGCCGTGGCTAACGCGACACGTGCCGTGTTGTTTCCGGTCTCGACGTCGTCTGGTCTCGTGATACCCCAGCATTCCACCCACACCGTCAGAGTAGTTGAAGGCCCAAAGGTACTCACTCCGTAAGCGACAAGTCAACAACCCCGGGCTCGAGTCAGTGTCAGGCCAACCGTGTACCTGTAGTTTGGCCCTTGACCAGACGCCGGATTTAGCAACGGCGCCTGCCGCAATTTCGCATGCGCCACGCCGCCGTCTTGACTCAGGACCAGACCGCCAACGGCTTGTGCCCGCCGCTCTCTCGGCTCCTCACACCGTATGCGTCAGTCATCCCCTTTTGTGTGCATGAGCCCTCCATTCACAAAGACGGAGCAAAGAGAAATGTGCTCAACAAGGCTGCGAGACTTTGGGCGGGCAGAGTTGAGACACAGGCACAGCGTAGGCATCTGCACCGCGTGAATACACGCTGTTGGAGTTTTCAAAGACATGGGAGTAGAAACAAGTCCAACATCTTATCAGGTCGACATCAAGCCCAGGCACACTCATCAAAACACGCAGCACGTAAAGAGTGCCGGACCAAAACTGGCCTCTCGGCAATGCCTGTTCGCCCTCGCTACTACATACATACAAGAGCCTCCCAGGCATTGAGGTGATTGACAAGAGACCATAAACACGCCCAACAGTCCCATGCCCGCGGGACCCAATAGACAGCCCAACACATGTATACATACAAGAGGGTTTCCGGGGCACGAGTAACGAAAAGGAGACGCGACAAGCCAGAGAGGGTTGCAGCCGTCCGAATTCGGGAGGGTAATGCGTTCTTTTAACGAATAATTGACAAGCAAAAGGCGACCGCGAGGTAAATCGTGACAGGACCAATCCCATTGCTGCTGTGAAAAAGCACATTATATTTCCCAGCGCCGAATATAAAGAAGACCACACACACAGGTCGGAGACCTGCGCGTCCCCCTCGACCACCGAGACGGGACTCTACACGAGTCGTCTCGACGCCTGCACGGCCGCGACGTGCCGTGGCAGGGCGCTTCGCATCTCCGGGTTGTATGTCCGTATCCCAAAGTCTATACATCCGAATGAAGTCGCCATCTATCCCAAAACGTAAACCAACATTACTCTCCCACAACGCTTCTCCAGCTCATGTCTGGCGAAGGCTTCCACGAATCAGGTATTTTCGACAAAAGAAATCGTAGGTGAGACGTGGATGGCGAGGCGTGACAGTTGGTTGATTTACAGGATGAAAGCGGCAAGACCGACGACACCGGCCAGGCCAGCGCCAGAGAGGGCGGCGGCCTTGCCAGCACCGGCAGTGGGGACGGAGCTAGGAGCGGAGGGCTTCAGGCTGCCGGTGGGCACAACGGTGGGGGCGACGGTGGGGACGGCGACGGTGCTGTTCTTGAAGGTGCCGCTGCGAGGTGTTAGTCACGGCTCTTGACATGCGGGCGAAATGCAGGCTCAGCAACGTACCAGGTGGTGCAGGCAACGACGGGGGTCACAACCACCGGGCGGGTGATGGTGCACGGGCAGTCGGTGATGGTCAGGGTCTGAGCCTTGGTGACGGTGTAGGTCTTGTTGCCGTGGACGATCTCGGTGGGGCCAGGGCAGTAGGTGGTGTAGACATTGACAGTCTCGGTGACCCAGGTGGCGTTGCCAGAGGCAGAGGCAGAGACGCCAGCAGAGGCAGAGGCAGAGACGCCAGCAGCGGCGAGAACGGCGGCGACGGTGAACTTCATCTTGTCGGTATTAGGTTGACCCGGAGGAGTTGATTAGGTATGTTTGTATTAACGAAAGTAAGTGACTGAAAGTCGAGTTTGTAGGTTGTGCAAGCGAGCGTGAGTGTGTGGGTGAAGGGGAGAAGGGAAAGGGAGGAAGCGGGTGAGCACTGGAGGAGACCAGCTTTATACCGAACAAGCGTCGCCCAGGAGCAACCTCGACGTCCGCCAGGGTGGAACCAGGGGGGGGGAAAAGGGGAGATACGCAGAGGGCAAGGAAAGATTGGACTGATGGACGGCAGGGCCGCGATGGCCAAGGGGGGGGCGGGGTGGGCGTGTGGATTGATGGGCTGGGATGAGATGAGTGGTGGGTGGGCCGCCCTCGCTCGTCAGACAGCAGCGTGCAGCCTCTGTCGCCCGGAGCTTGCCTGCCTGTGACCGGTCGCCTGGGAGCCATCAATCGTCAGCGGACGGCGAAAGGCATGGTGAGCGCGTGGGCCAGCCAGGGGTAGAAGTGGAAAGGAGAAGCGGGTGTGGGTGAGATGGCAGATTAGCCACGGCCCTGGCCAGATAGGGCGGTACCTTGTACGAGATTGCGGGTACGCGCCACCGCCGCGTGGCCGCACCGAACGCAGAGGTACCGGCCTGTGTCTGCGCGGGTCCATCGCAGCACGCTACGCCAGGCGCACCAAGTACCCGCGGTGGGGGCGTGCGCCAACGACCGTCAGAGGTGGGCTTCTATTTTCCCTTTCCTTGGCCAGAGCTAGGTAGCCTAGGCAATCCCATTCCGGCGTTTGCTGCTCCACGGCTGGCTATGGTTGTTGTTGTGGTGGGTGGGCTGCTCCAAGGTAATCACGGGAATCTGCTGTAGCTCCTCTCGGGCGCTCCCCAGCTCGCCGGGTGACGGGCGTGCATGCACCAGCAATCGCAGGTCAGATCACCGCAAATCAAAGCAAACCACGTCAAATTAAATCGTGTCGAGCCCGGTTGGGTGCACCGAGCCGCTCGCTGGTGGAAAGCAGATGCGCAATGCCGGGGGCCCTGTACGTCCCTACATGCTCGAGAGACATCTGCCGGAGAAAAAGGACTCATCACTGGTGAACGGCAGGGGGCTCCGAGGAGGAGCCGCTTTCTGTACGAGTACTTACCTCACTCGTAACAAGAGGCGGACCAGCTCACTGCAAGAAGCAATGACTAAAACAGACAGTTTTCATTCACCCCTCGCTGCACGGTGCGCGAGATTGCACCGATTGCCGCGGCGCCTCTGGCGCGTCGGCTCACGATAGGCTCCCCTTGTTAGCAGCGGGCCCCCCCTGGTGCTGGTATTTCAGCCAGCCAGTATCAGCCAAGAAAAGCCCGAGTACAGCGGCATAACAGTACTCGTAGCACGTTGACTGCCATTGGAAGCTTTGCTGCTTCATCCATGCCATCCGTGGCACGCAAGGTGAGCGCAGTGGCAGTTGCCCCTGTCCGGCAGCTGAAGCCCAGCTGCAGCGCGTTCCAACGCCAGCTTCCAACAACAGCGACGGCCAGGGCGCCGCCGCTCAGGACCTGCAGCAAGCCGTTGGAACGGCGACCGTGTGCAGCGCTAATGCAGGAACGGAAAAGTCTGGTTGGGCGCTAGGTGGCCGTGGTGCGGTCCGCTGCGCGCTGCTGTGCATTGCATCAGAGACGGCCCCCGTCACATCTTCCGGACGGCCTTTGCGTGAAATACCGTACGTACGGTGCTTTTTGCTGCAGTGCTGGGTCCCTTTGCTGTCGAAAGACCTGCTCCCCGCAGACTGTGAGATAAGTCTGGGGTTGGGACGCGAAAACGGAGCTCTGGAGCAACCCATGCGAGACAATCAGTCGACTTTCCAAGCTTCCGCCGTGCAAGGCATTAGACATGTACGGTGGGCGATGGACGCTGCCGGCCGAGCTGGGGGCGAAATTTTCGACGCCCAGGACCCCCTGGATGGACGAGGCCTTGCTGGGCATGGAGACTGGATACGGTACCCGCGCCCAAAGGCAGCGCTGCGAGCTTCAAGGTTTGCCGCCACCTTGATTGGCCGAGCCCTCGATTCACAGCTCCCCTTTGGGCTAGATGCCGCTCGCCGCTCTGGCGATGACACCACCTCACCTTTTGCTCGCTGCAGCCCCCTGGCTGTTGCTGTCAAACCGGGAGCTGCAGGTGACGGGCAACCCTGCCAAGTCCTGCCAACCATTGAATAGGCCAGTGTCAGCTGCGACTAGGTATTGCCGTCATGACGCCGATGAGGGTACGAGAGCTCACCTCAGATTTCACCATCTCATTGCTCCGTAATCCGTGCGAGTAGCAGGTCAGTCAGTTCCCTCGACGAGTACTGGGGCCGCCCCCCCTCCATCCTCGCCCCCGTCCCCAAGCTGTTCCCCATCGTAACCGTGGCTGCGAATGGCAAGCTCTGCAAATGGCGCCTCTCCCTCTCGGCGCCCGGCGACCTGGCCCGGGACCCTCTGCAATTTCCCTTCGGTACCTTAGCATGCTGGGATCCACAGGCCATGCGTCGGTGCGGCTCCGCTTCCCTGCTTGCACGGCCTTGCCAAGGAGGCAGGCAGTCGCAGGCCGCTCAAGCTTTCTTCTTATCAGCGCATGCTCCTTGTCGGTTGCGGGTGCTCGCTCAGGCGCCCAGGTGCCCCGACAACGCCTCCTACAAGTACTCCCCGGCCGTCGCATCACCGACGAGACGAGGCCAACTTGGCAGCAGGGGCGTATCCGGTATTCGTATCCTCTTTTCTTGGTTCAAATCGCCATTGCAAGAGATTCTAAAAATGTCACATCCGGCCATGACCGTCCGTGGATACAAGCACCATCCCTAATAACGAGAGAGTCATGATTGCCACCGAGCCCACACGCAGCCTACCCACTCGTCAGCGCGGCCCCGTTGTAAAGTGCCAGTCCATCTCGATGGCGCCCTGCGATCCCTGACTTGTCGGACGCTGAAAACAGCGTCTGCGAGAGGACCATGATCTACTGGATACCGACCCGCTGAGCGGTGGTTCTGAATTAGGTTCTGCATCTCGCATCGACGACACCCCCTCGTGGCCGAGGGTTCTCTGAACAATGGTGGTCCTTGTCTCTTCCCCGTGTTGTTGGCGGATTGTCATCCATTGCGGACATCTCATGCCCGTCTCTACGGGGTAAATATCTGCCTCTGGGCCGCTCGGCCAATGCCTGAGCTCGGCGAGCTGCCACCTCGTATCTTTTTGTGGTAGCACCTCGCCTCTAATTACACGCAGGCACACAACTGTCGTTGCTGCCTCAACGCCATCAGCACCAATGTTGACGAGTGCGAGTACTTGTACAACCAGCGCGAGGAAGCCGGCCCGGCAACCTGGCAGCGCCTCCTCGTACGCCAGCTCTGCCGTGCCGGTCCCTGGCCAGTCTCGGGAATGGAAATGGAAGCTTCCCCTGAGGCGCTGCACCTCGTCCAACGGCGCTCCCCTTCCCCTGGTCCCGTCTTGCCTCCACCCACCGATAGTTGGCGAGTCACACCCGGCTTGGTTGGCACGCATGGGTCTGCAATTTCCACTCACTGGATGCGACCTGCGATCGCACATCGACGTCTTGGCTGCTGCTGGGTGTCCCCTGGTTGCCGCCGTCAGCTTGGAAAAGATTGATTCACCAACCAACAACGCGTGCTGACAGGGCCCAAGAGGTGATCCCGTATAGAGAGGCTCCGCAGCGCGACGGCAGTCCGTGTCGCGTATTGATTCCTCGCTCGCTCAGTACCTGTCCCGTCCCAGCGGGCGTTGAGCAGCCGAAACTGGTCGCGTTTGCCCTCCACGCAGAACGGCTCTGAGCTGGGTGAGAGCTTTGCAAGACAGGGGCCGACCGACCCACAGGTCTATTGTGCGCTGGATTCACCAAAAGCGGAAGACGGCCGATTGCCGATATCGCGCTGAGCCATTCACCGTACGACTGGGTCTCCTCGGCGCTCCTCATTTCCTTTTGCCGAGATCCTTTTTCCATGTTGATGAATCAGCCACGTGAAGAGATTTGATGTTTTGAGTTTATGTCGGCGCATGTCCATCTAACACCGACGAGTGATGGCAATGAGCCCCTCGACAAGCTCCGAGCCGCTGGCTGGCTGGATTTGCGATCTTTTGTGAGCCGTTGCTTTTTACCATTGGTGTTCGACTCTGCGTCTCGTTGGGAGATCCTGTGACGACCGAATCTGATGCTGATCTCGTCCCGCAATCGTACAAGTTGGTAATATTCTCCATGCGATGCGTCTATACCTCAGCGCCACTTGCCGCTACCACCCATGAGCTCGTACGGTACGGCGGCCAATGCCGTACCCTATATCACCGTTCTTTTTAAGGAGACCTTGTGCCGAGCTTCTCGCGCCCTGTCTGGCCGATGGCCTCGTCAGAAGAGCTAATTTATCACTTCTGTCCCCAAGAGCGTGTGTCAGCCCCAAAACGTTGCGACCTGTCCCGAGTAAAGTTGCTGGTGATATTAGGGTAGACATTATAGAAGGCCACCTCGACAACTACCTCTTGGGCTTAGCACAAATGGTCGTCCGCTGATGCATGGAAAGCACAAATTCCCATCTGCGACAGGATCCTCTTTTTCTACAGCGAGCACTGCTTCCACCCGGGATTGAGATCAATCGCCATACCAGAGAGTAATGAATACGCCATCGAGTGTATGATCGAGTACGAGACTTCTCCAATCTTCTTCAGTATTGCAGCAGCGGGCACTGATTGCTTCATCGACTGCGACTTCTTCCTTGACGGCTTCAGCTTCCCAATTATGAAGGATGCTCCGGCCTTGCCTGGGAACTCAGGGCCTGGCGTTCAAGGACGACTACATGTAACCAGGAATGGTGGCAGATGACAATCTGAGAGTCCCGCCGCAGAAGATTCGCAACACTACTTCCGTCTTTGAGTACCTTGACTAAAGCCATGTCCGGCCGACGTTTCAAGGAAATCAACAGATTTCTACGAGAGGGGTTGCGGCGGGCTTGTGACGCGTATACTGCTGCTAGGGGCAAAGACATAGATCCGAGAAAGTGCTGCTATATGGCCAAGACATGGCAAAAGCGAGAGCCTGGGTCACGATGGCCATCAGCGACGTGAGGAACCATTGGGGCACCCATAACAAGCCAAACGATGATGATTGGGTTATGACCCTGCCTCCAGGTGACCGAGCACCTGAATGGATTGGAGTGACTCGCATTCCGATGGAGAAGCACATGAGGCCTGCATGTATTAGGGAGCTGCGCACCGGAGCCGTCTCTTGGGATAGTGCCCAAGTCTCACTAGATTGTGCGATGCCAGAGAAAATATCTAGATATTTACTTGGTAACGGCTGCTGGTTATGCGTAATTTGTGCAAATACAGTCCGGTGTCTTCTTATTCTTCCGCAACGTAACACACTTCTAGGAGTTCCGCAGCGCATGGCCGAAGACATTTTGATCCCAGTCGCTCTAGTGAAGATCTGATCCAAGCAGATAGCCGCTCTTCCCGCCTTCCTAGAAGCCTCAGAACTGCGCACAACCTGGATCATAGAACGCGAGTGGCGGCTGATGAGGTGTATATCGCTTATACATGTCAAACTCGTCGGCTACGACCTCTCTGAGTTCCCGGTAGCCGTATCCGAGGCCCACGACCACCTGGCGGATCGATAACGGTGCACAAGGGCTCGCCATGGTATTTTGAAAAATGGCCTTCAAATTCGGGCGCGCTGGTCATCTCGCACATCTCTAGGATGCTCAAATCCGACCACAGCGCTTCCAGTTGCCCCGTTTCCGCCGTCATCATCCCGAAGACTCGTCTGACTTTTCCTCATCCCAATGACCATCTACAACGACAATAGAGCATTCGGTAGTGGCCGGATCCGCCGATGCTAGGGCTCGTATGGTCGCGGTATCGAGCAAGATACAAATGCCGAAACTGCATAAGCCAGGTACGCCGGAGTCGCTCTCCACTTGCTGTTTGCGGCGGACACACCATTATGTAAATCAACTACGCGCCGAGGCTAGCAACCTTTCGTCCAAGTCGGCAGACTGACCATGTTCGAGTGGTAGATCAACTGTAGGTAGCCTGAGGCTTCGTGAAATAAGCTCTACCGGCTCAGGGTCCAGACTGGGGTCCCGAGCAAGCTCATAGCTGACCGTTTCAGCGACACACTGGCGAATCTTGGACAGCATTCTGCGTCGTCGGCGACATTGGTGGGACGAAGTACCGCGAAGCCCCAGATTCGGCCAGACTTGAGGTTATTGTCCCTCACGAATCGGTCGCTCTCTCGTTCCTTGAGCCAGCTCGATTCCATCGTTGAATGGAATGATCTAGTTATTGATCAGTATTTCTCGGTCGGTGCTGAAGTGTGATGGCCAGGCGTTGAAGCAGATTCTTGGGGCAAAGGCATCAATCTTATACGTGGCATCTGCTGTTGGTTGGCCATGGTGAGCTGCAAATCCAGGCACGCATGATTCTACGAGTGAGGAGGGCTGCGCTACCGACAGGAGGATGAACTATTTAGCCTGCTGCCTGCTTTTCCCGTGACTCACTTTATTAGATGAGTAGAATCGCGGAAGTCCGAAGTAGGCCATGCGCAGCTGAACCCATCTCGGCCTCCCATCGTAGAAGCAATCATGGATCGTTTGCTAATCTACTTGGGATGATATAGAAGCGCCGGGTTCCGGAGTAGTGCATGCTCAACGCCACCTGAGACGGCGCCGAGTGGCTGCTGGTCCGTCTTGTGCGGGCCGACGACTCGCAAGCCAGACGCAAGACCATCCAACTTGGTAAGCCGTGGCGAAAGCGCACTGTACCAGATAAAGAACCGGCCAGTATTCTGCAGTCCGCACACAGAAGCATATCAGGGGTGCGGTTGCCCATGTTTGGACTGGACCGAATATGCCGGCCAGCGGGAATCTGTGGAACGGGCTTAGTTGCAACGGGTAATGACGACCGAGGCTGGAAGCTTCGGCGGCGGGTTACTAATGTACGTCATCGCCATGGACCACGAATGAGGCTCGCGCATGTTGGACACGTCGTGAATGAAAGAAAACAAAGTTTTGCAGGCGGTAAAACTATTCTAGCACAATCCAAAATGGCGACGACTATGAAGGCAATCGGTGCGTCTGCTGCGTGCGCGTCCCCTGGTTAGCATCGTGTGTCGGACTGACACTCCCCGACGGCAGACATCAAGGGCGGTAGGGGTGAGCTCGATGCCCTCTTCATGAACGCCGACACGCCCCGGCCGACGCCGGCCGAGGGCCAGGCGCTCGTCAAGGTCAAGGCCTTTGGCATCAACCGCATGGACATTGTGCAGCGGCGTGGCAACTACCCGCTGCCGCCGCAGGCGCCCGAGACGCTGGGTGTCGAGTTCAGCGGTGTCATCGACTCCTTCGGCCCGGGCGACCACGGCGTCTTCAAGCGCGGCGACGAGGTGCTCGGCCTGGCCTACGGCGGCGCCTACGCCGAGTACGTGGCCGTCAGCTCCAAGATGCTCATCCACAAGCCCCACGCCCTGACGTGGGAGCAGGCGGCGGCCGTGCCCGAGACGTGGATCACGGCGACGCAGGCGCTGCACCTGGTGCTGGGCTTCGCCAAGGGCAAGTCGATTCTGTGGCACGCCGGCGCCTCGGGCGTCTCCATCGCGGGCATGCAGCTCTCGCAGCTCGCGGGCGCCTCGCACGTCTACGCCACGGCCGGCACCGACGACAAGTGCCGCTTCGTCACGTCCAAGCTCGGCGCCACGGCCGCCTTCAACTACAAGACCGGAGACTGGGCCGCCAAGGTCAAGGAGGCGACGGGCGGCAAGGGCGTCGACTTCATAGTCGACTTTGTGGGCGGCAGCTACTTCCAGCAGAACCTCGACGCCGCGGCGCGCGACTGCCGCATCGTGCTGCTGGGCACGCTGGGCGGCGGCAAGGTGCCCAACGCCGACATCTCGCAGATCCTCTTCAAGCGCATCCGCATCGAGGGCAGCACGCTGCGCAGCCGCGACGAGGACTACCAAGGCCAGTTGCGCGACAAGCTGGAAACGTACCTCCCCGACTTCGAGGCCGGCCGGCTGAAGATCATCATTGACAAGGTCCTGCCGTGGGAGAAGATTCAGGAGGCGCACAAGTACATGGAGGGCGCGCAGAACTCGGGCAAGATTGTGTGCACCATTTCTTGAATGGCCAAGCTGCTTACTCGGTAGACGACATGAAAGATGAACAAATAATGCTACCGCCAGACGGAGAAAGACTACAGTGACTCGATCGTAACTGTATAGGTTAGTGGCTCTGGATCCATTTTAGCATCTGCTCGTAGGCTGTGGCCTGGGCGTCGCTGATGGCTGTGTCCGGGTATGCGCCCACGACGGCGAAACCTTGAAGAGTATAGTCAGCGCTGATGATTCAGACACGCCAGCCATTGTCTTTGTGAGGATGAGTGAGCTTACCGTGAGGCACTCCGGGGTAGACTTGGACCTCGTGCTCCAAGTTGGCGTCCGTCATGGCGTCTTCACCAGCAGACCGCACCGCGTTGGGGAACAGGGGGTCATCCTCCACACAGACCAAGCTCAGGGGCACTTTCAGGTTCTTGAAATCATCTGGTGTCACCGAGGCTGCGTGCGCCACCGCTCCGGCCTTGATATACGGACCCTTCTTCACCATGCCGGTCTCCTCATCCCCGCCCTGCTGCTCCTGCGTCTCCTTGGCCAGCATCAGGACAAAGCGACCGCCGACGCAGTAGCCGACTGCGTAGATGCCGTCGCCCTGCTTGATCGCGTCGGCGTATTGCTCCCTCGCGGCGTCGATGACCCGGTGCAGGATAGGCATGACCTTGTCAGGGGTCATGCGAGCGAGCCACATGTCGATCATGAACGACTTGGTCACCTCTGCGGCCTTGAGCTTGACCTGTTCGAGGAGCGAGGATGAGTCGTCGGTGATGGCGGTGGAGGCAGGCGCCGTGTCGCCAGCGAAGAGGTCGGGCATGAGCACGACGAAGCCAGCCGCGGCGTACTTGTCGGCCTGGATCTGGTTGTTGGTTGAGTGGATGCCCGTGCCGCCGGTGAGGAGGAGGAGTAGGCGCGAGGGGCTGTGCGGGTAGTCGGCTGGCTTGGAGATGTAGACCTGGTGGTACACTCGTGTTAGACTGTGTCGGGGGGCATTGAGGATTGTGGAAGGTGTCGATGGCTCACATCAATGTCGCTGAGCCTGATGATCTCACCGGTGGCAGACTGTCCAATTGCTGTAGCGGTACATATTCAGCGACTGCAGCCGAAGCCCGGGGAAGATGAACTTCACTTACGAGTAGGTCGGTCTGTCACGCAGTGCTCGCCCATGCTTGGACCTGTTTGGGCTGGAGCGTCGTCAGGGATGCTGGTGGCCGTCTGCTGCTGCTCATGAGCATCGCTCTCGGGCGCCCTCGTGGCGTTGTCTGCGTCAACCATCGTGGGCGGCAGTTATACGCGTGATGACTTATGGGAACGGAGCTGGGGCAGGAAGTAGCGTATATGTTGACTGTTGCGACCTGAATTGTGAGACGTTGGGAGGCGCGAGGTGAGGCACAGCTCTCAGGGAGATGCAAGCTGTCGGGTTGTTCCACGTGAGGGTGGGCTGTGTGCCTGGTCCAACGTCATGCCCGGGCGAGCTTCCAGAGCTGCAGGGTCCTGCTTGGCAAGGTGGCAGAGTGACAGGGCATGCACGCGCATCGCAAAGCTACTGAATCTCGCACAGCTGTCCAAGTTATTGTCAATATCAAGCTACTTCGAGCCATCTTCTTGCGGTCAAATTAGTCTCTCCAAATTGATCCTGGGTTGAGGCTGTTGCTCATGGCTTCGACTGGCAATCATCAAAGCGACTGGGCCCCCACAGAGCGGCGCCTAGGTACAGCGGCGCCTAGGTACAGCGGCGCCTAGCCCCATTCGACTGCTGCAGTTACATAATCAGTGGCGCTGACCACCCCCGCCACGCCTCGGCGGGGCGCTTTTCCACTAAACGCGCTGGACGCGTCGCGACTCACCATTGCACTGCACTACCGCCTCTGATCCAAAGTGCACGCTGCACAATCACAAGAGCATCGCTCAGCCTGTTGTCCTTGACGCTTACGCGACGAACTCGCATCAAGACAAAGCAGCTTCATTTACAGTAGCCATGGACGCTTCCGCCTCGCTATCCAGGGGGTCCCTCGAGTGCGTTCCCCTCCTACTCCTGGCCCTCTTGCGTCCGGTGAACTGACTTTGCGCGTGCAGTGTCATCTTCAACGACCCCGACAAGGCCAGCAAGCTCTTCCCCGTCCCTGTGATGCAATGCCTGCAAGTCAAGCAGATGGCTCCCTCAGCCCAGGGCGGTGATCGCTTTCGGTTGGTCATGAGCGACGGCGAGCACTACGTCCAGACCATGCTCGCCACCCAGGCCAACCACGTTGTTCACGACAAGAAGCTAGTCCGAGGCTGCCTGGCTCGCATCAAGCAATACACGCCCAACAATCTCAAGGGCAAGAAGTGAGTGGGAACCCGGTAGTACTCGCACGACCAAGTCTCGAAGCTCACACCCGATCGCAGCATCCTCGTGATCCTCGATGTCGAGGTCATCGAATCCCTCGGCGTGCTCGAAAAGATTGGCGAGCCTGTGGCCGTCGACTCCAAGGCGCCCGCGGAATCGACCATCGCTGGCAACGACTTCTACGGCGCCAAGAAGGAGGAGCCCAAGACACAGCAGCAGTCCATGCCCTCGCGGCCCGCCATGCACGCTGGGAGCAACATCTACCCCATCGAGGGCCTGTCGCCCTTTGCTCACAAGTGGACCATCAAGGCCCGCGTGACGGCCAAGTCGGACATCAAGACGTGGCACAAGGCTACGGGAGAGGGAAAGCTCTTCAGCGTCAACCTCCTCGACGAGAGTAGCGAGATCAAGGCGACCTGCTTCAACGATCAATGCGACGCCTTTTACGATGTGCTGCAGGAAGGCTCCGTCTACTACATCTCGAGCCCCTGCAGAGTAGCCCTTGCCAAGAAGCAGTTCACGAACTTGCCCAACGACTACGAGCTCACCTTTGAGCGCGACACGGTCATTGAAAAGGCCGAGGACCAGACCAACGTGCCCCAGGTGCGCTTCAACTTTTGCACCATTCAGGAGCTGCAAAGCGTAGAAAAGGACAACACGGTCGACGTCATTGGCGTGCTGAAGGACGTCGGCGAAGTCGGCGAAATCACGTCCAAGAAAGATGGCCGGCCATTCCAGAAGCGAGAGCTGACCTTGGTCGACGACACGGGCTACTCGGTCCGCGTCACGATTTGGGGCAAGACGGCCAACTCGTTTGACGCCAACCCGGAGTCGGTGGTTGCCTTCAAGGGCACCAAGGTTTCCGACTTTGGCGGCAAGAGCCTGAGTCTCTTGTCGTCTGGCACCATGACAGTCGACCCCGACATCCCGGATGCCCACAGACTCAAGGGCTGGTACGACTCGGCTGGCAGGACAGACACCTTCTCGACACACCAGAACCTGGCCAGCATGGGCAACGCTGGCGGCCGGAAAGACGAGATGAAGACGATTGCCCAGGTCAAGGAGGAGAACCTGGGCGTTGATGACCAAGCCTACTACTCCATCAAGGCCACTATTGTCTTTGTGAAGCAAGACAACTTTTGCTACCCGGCTTGCTCGTCTCAAGGATGCAACAAGAAGGTCACGTCCATGCCGGACGGTACGTGGCACTGCGAAAAGTGTAGCGTCTCCCATGACAAGCCCAACTACCGCTACATCCTGTCGCTCAACGTGGCCGACCACACCAGCCACCAGTGGCTCAGCTGCTTCGACGAGACGGGCGCCCTGGTTTTCGGCAAGTCAGCCAATGAACTGATGGAGCTCAAGGAGAACGACGAGGCCAAATTCATGGCGGTGTTTGAGGACGTCAACTGTAAGAAGCTAGGCTTCAGGTGCCGGGCCAAGATGGACAACTATGGCGACGCGCAGAGGTGAGTGACTACGCCATGCCCATCGCCGATGACGGATGCTAACGATTGCATGTAGGGTACGATACCAGGTCATGAGCGCATCGTTCTTGGATTTCAAGTCCGAGGGCAACAGGCTGGCGGAGTTGATCAAGCAGTACGACATCAGCTCGTAAGAGGACGCTGTCGGTAGGGATAATGAACTTGTACTTATTGATGATGCACGGAATCACGCGTAGAGATCTGACTCTGTCGCTGTTTAAGAGGTTGGGTGGCTAGGCAGTGGGTGTGCGAAGAGTAGAATGGCAACAGATGAACTGCTACAAATGTCTAATGGTCATGAAGATCTATCCTGGCTTGCATTGCATCCTCGTAAGCTTTCGCCCAGCACGAAATCTCGCCTGCTCCTCAGGCATGGTATCTGTATTTTTACTCCTAAAACGACATTTTTTCGTGCTTCCACGGCCTCTGGCCCTCGCCATCACCGTAGCCGGCGGTGGCTTGGTAGTTCCCCCTGACCTTGTACTTGTAGATGGTCAAGCCCTCGAGCCCGACGGGCCCCCTGGCGTGGATCTTGTTGGTGCTGATGCCGACCTCGGTGCCGAAGCCGTAGCGCATGCCGTCGGCGACACGCGTCGAGGCGTTCCAGTAGGCGCCGGCCGAGTCGACTTGGCTCATGAAGCGCTCGGCGTCGGCGGCATCGGAAGTGAGGATGGCGTCGGTGTGGTGCGATCCGTGGGCGTTGATGTGGGCGATGGCCTCGTCGAGCGTGGAGACGGTCTTGACGGCGAGGGTGAGGGAGAGGAACTCGGTGTCAAAGTCGGCGGCCGTGGCATCGCGAATGTCGGCGTCGGGGATGTCGGAGATGACGGCCTTGCTGGCCGGGTCACAGCGCAGGGCGACACCCTTGGCGGCCAGCGCAGCTGCCACCTCGGGAAAGACGGTGAGCAGGGCCGTGTCCTGGACGAGCAGGGTCTCGACGCTGTTGCAGGCGGCCGGGTAGCTCGTCTTGGCGTCGACGACGGCGGCGACGGCGCCCTGAGGGTCGGCTTGCGCGGTAAGGTAGATGGCGCAGATGCCGTCGGCGTGGCCGAGGACGGGGATCTTGGTCGACTCCTTGATGTAGCGGACGAGCTCGTTGGAGCCGCGGGGGATGACGAGGTCGATGTGTCGATCCTGAGCGAGCAGCTGAGCGATGGCGTCGCGCGTGGTGACGAGCTGAATGGCGCCATTGGGGACGGCGGTGCGCTCGAGGGCCGAGGAGATGACGCGGGAGATGGCGACAAAGGACTCGGTGGACTCCTTGCCGCCTTTTGAAGACGGTAGTCAGCAAGAGGTATAAAAAAGATGGTGCCGGGAAGGGGCTTACCCTTGAGGATGGCGGCGTTGCCAGACTTGATGGCGAGCGAGGCAATGTTGGCAATGACCTCGGGACGAGCCTCGAAGATGATGAGCAGGACGCCAATGGGGCACGAGACACGCTCAAGGATGAAGCCGTCGTCGAGCTTGGTCCGCATCTGGATCTTGCCGACGGGGTCGTCGAGGTCGCGGACGTCGAGGATGCCCTTGAGCATGTCGTCCCACTTGCCCTTCTTGCCCAGGTCGAGGCGCGACACGAGCGCCTCGCTCAGGGCGCCGTCGGCGGCCGCTTTGCGCGCCAGCTCGAGGTCGCGCGCGTTGGCGGCGAGGATGTCGTCGCGGGCGGCGGCCAGGGCGGCGTGGACCGTCTCGAGGGCGGCGTTGCGGTCGGCGGCGGGGAGCGAGGCCAGCGCGAACGAGGCCGTCTTGGCGGCGCGGGCGGCGGCCTCGGGGGTGGCGTTGGTGAGGGACATGCTTGAGGGGGCCGGAGAGGAGGGAGTGACGAGGAGCGAGAGAGAGTCTGTTGTAGATGGGGGGGAATTGACGCAAGGCCAGCGGTGGTGGTGGTGGTGTTGGTTGGTCGGTCGTTGGGATAGGCGAGTTTGCGCACTGAGGAAATGACGTCGAGCGGTGGTGCCCCGCCGTCAGTGGGGTGAATCGGAGGGGTTCTCGGCGGGCTCAATGATTGCGCTGCGATGCTTGCTGTGAAGCTTGATCCATGACGACGGTCAATGTTGCGTATTGCACTGCTCTGAAGTGCAAGCAGCCCGATTGGAGTCTTGTGAGTGATGCATTGGGACGACGACATGAAGTCGTGGCCGTCGACGCAGTTGTCACGCTGGCTTCCGGTTTCGGCCAACAGGGGATTGCGAAGCTAAGACGGGCTTGCTCAAGCGGAGCAGAAACGCAGCTCCTCGGATAGGGGAGTCATCGACACAATATGATGAAGGCATTGGGTAACAAGTCAAGTCAACCGTCTTTCGGCTCATCGTTGCGCCAGACTATGAGACGGTTGGATCGCGGGACATGGGCTCCGGACAGAGACGTGTTGTGGATGCTCAATTGCCTCTGTGCTGTTCCTCTGGGGCATCCAAGATGGTCTCTCGCACACGTCGACAAATCATTTGATGCAGACACGGTAGGTCTTGGCACTACAGTTGCGCGCGTGCTCCTGGTGATACATGGTCGCACGACACGTCTTGTTTGCAGGTTGCTTATTAGGTGTCAGAAAGTGTCTTGAGCACCTGGGATCTTCCAAGACGTCCTGAAACTACACAAACCATGTCTGCAGCATCCAAGTCGCCGCGCACCAGCTAATTCCTAGAGAAATGTCCGTAGGGATAGAGCGTCGCCCATTCGTCGTCATTACAAATCAACATCTGTAGTTGTAATTGCCATCTGGGTGGTGGTGATGCCCCACGCGCCCGTTGCCGAACAACCGAACCAAGAGGCGCTACTCGAGCGACAACCGGCCGCGGCGCCACCAGTACTCTCCGTTTCTGCGGCGCCCGTCATGCGAAGGCAACGCAAATGCCACCTTGGTAAGCATCGACAGAGATCCTTTACGGAGACCAATCCGTTGTCCCACCAGTCGACGTCTTCGCCACCGCCGTCGGCTATCGCCCGTAGGCCAAGCAACGAGGCAGTCTATAACACACCCATGCCCTACAAAGGCTTCTCTGCTCCTGACCGATGCCCACCCACCGGGGCCTGGGGGATGCCTCGGCGAGACGCAGATCTGCAGCCCGAACCAAGCTTTTCCTCTCCCCTCCCTCCGCTCCCTTTTCTCCTCACATGTTTGCATTCCAAGGCCGTTTCTTTCTTTTGCTGCCGACCCTCTGTGATTTTGTCCGGCAGACAAGGGCGTGCTGCAGGTGAGAGGGAAACGGCTGCGGGTGAACCGGACTGGCACACGGAGCCGGACCTCGGCTTTGAGAACCCCACTCCCCACCATGTCCGCGGACCCGGAGAAGAAAGCCCATGGAGACGGCGACGACTGCCAGCACCACCACCACGACGAACATGTCGAGCGCGCTGGGTCCCTCGGGTCGCTCGACACCTCGGACACGGATGTCGCCGGCCGGGACGTGGAAAAGGCCGAAGGGGCGCGCCTGCCGCATGACCGCATCGTCTCGGCGACGTTCCCCGGCGAGGCGGCGGCCGGACCGGGGCCCCGGGCCGATGATGACCACAACGACGACGACGACCATGATGGGGACCGTGACGGCGCCGCGCCGGCCCGCTTCGTGTCCCGGACGTCGTCGGCGCGCTCGCGGGCATTGACCATTGTGCCCCGGCACGGACGGCGCGGCCTGCTCGCGCGGTTCGCCGTGGTGCCCGAGGTGGAGCGGCCGTACGACTACCGCAACTCGACGAAATGGGGCATCACGGCCACCATTTCGTTTGCCACGGTGGCCGCGCCGCTGGGATCTTCCATCTTCTACCGTGAGTTCTAGCTGCCCCCGGGCCGCTTGTCCTTCTCACCCCTGTGGCTGACCGGCATGGAACGCAGCCGCCCTCCCCGTGCTCACAACGGAGCTCCACACCACGCAGACCGTCACCAACCTGTCCGTCGCCATGTACATGCTCTCCATGTCCATCTTCCCGCTCTGGTGGTCGTCCTTTTCCGAGCAGTTTGGCCGGCGCTCCATCTACCTCATCTCGTTTGCCCTCTTCGTCGTCTTCGCCGTGCTGTGCGCCGTGAGCACCAACATCGCCATGCTCATCGTCTTCCGCGTCCTCACGGGCGGCGCCTCGGCCAGCGTGCAGGCCGTCGGCGCCGGCACCATTGCCGACATCTGGGAGTCGCGCGAGCGCGGCCGCGCCATGAGCATCTTCTACCTCGGCCCGCTGCTGGGCCCCCTCGTCGCCCCCATTGTCGGCGGCGCCCTGGCCCAGGCCCTCGGCTGGCAGGCCACGCAGTACTTCCTCGCCCTCTACGGCTTCGTCATCTGGCTGCTGCTCGTCTTCCTGCTGCCCGAGACGCTGGCCAAGCGGCGCATCGACGACCCGGCGGCGGCGCTGCCGGGCCAGCAGCAGCAGCAGCAGGAGCTGCGCCGCATGATGACGACCGAGTCGGCCAAGGTCAAGACCAGGATGCTCGCCGGCGGGCTGAAGCGCGTCTTCGTCGATCCCCTCAGCGTGCTGCTCTTCCTGCGCTTCCCGCCCGTGCTCATCACCGTCCTCGTCGCCGCCATCGCCTTTGGCGCCCTCTTCGTCGCAAACATTTCCATCCAGCAAAAGTTCTCGCACCCGCCCTACAGCTTCCCGCAGCTCATCGTCGGCTTGCTGTACATTCCCTCGGGGCTGGGCTACTTCACCGCGTCGCTCTTTGGCGGCCGCTGGATCGACAACATCATGGCGAGGGAGGCAAAGAAGGCGAACCGGTACGACGAGCGCGGTAGACTGATATACTTGCCCGAGGACCGCATGCGAGAGAACATGTGGATCGCCAACACCTTGTATCCCTTGGGCCTGCTGCTGTTTGGGTGGACGTCGCGGTACGGCATCATGTGGTTCGTGCCGTCCATCGGGGCCTTCATCTTTGGCGTGTCCTCGATGCTAGTGTTTGTACGTTCTTCTTTACTCCTCATCCATCGTATTAAAAGGTATACGAGCCATGCTAATGGCAACGATCAGTCGGCCGCCACCACCATGCTCACCGAGTTCGTCCGCAAGCGCAGCTCCGCGGGCGTCGCCGTCAACAACTTTGTGCGCAACATCCTCAGCTGCGTCGGCACCATTGTCGCCGCGCCGTGGATCGACGCCGTCAACACGGGCTGGGTCTTTACCACCATATCCATCTTCTGCCTCGTCGCTGGGTACGTGGGCATCTGGGCGCTGCGGCGAAACGCGCCTCGCTGGCGCAAGGACATGGACGAGGCACTAAAGTACATGTAAACGACTTGATCCTGTACGCATTCATGACTTGCATGGGGTGGCGTGTAGCGGCTTCGCATCCTTTGAAACATATTCAGCATTTGGCTAGACTTGTGACGTTCAAGTCGGCTGTAATAGAGTTCTCCTCATCCAATGTCATGAGGTCGTCTAGTCTTGGTTGTGACCCCTTTACCCATGTATTCATCCGCCAGGGCAACCAGCCCCTTTTCTCTTCTCAACTCACAGCTGCCAACACTTGACCTTTATTTAGAGTCTCCAAACATCCTCCCAATAGCATCGACCGCAACGTTCCCACCGCTAAACACGACACCCAGGTCCCACCCCTCCTCGCCGGCCTCCCGTTCCACCATCTCGCGGAAGTCTTCATCGAACAGCGCCACCGCCAGCGGCACGCACGCACTCGGCTCGACCATCATCTTGCACCGCTCCAGCACTAGTCGCATCGTCGTGAGAATCTCCTCCTCTGTGACGCTGTACATGCCCGACACTAGGCGTCTCTTATAGATGACAGTCCACGGATACTCTCCCACCGGCGTCCGCAACCCGTCCGCCACTGTCAGCGTTGACACTGCGGGGATGCGCTCCCCGGCGTAGTATCCGCGCTTGCCGTCGTCAGCATCCTGGTAGGAGGGCTCGGAGCCGAAGACGCGGATGCCGGTGCCTTCGCAGCTGAGCGCCACGCCCGAGAGCATCCCGCCGCCGCCGCAGGGCGCGATGATGGCGTCAAGGCCCTTGATCACATCCCCTTTGCCACTGGTCTTGGCCTCCTCGGCCATCATGGCCGCGACTTGGTCCTGCAGCTCGAGGCCCATGGTTCCCTGCCCCAGCATAATGTCCGGGTGATCGTAGGGAGGGACCAGCCGCGCACCCGTCTCTGCAATGACTCGCTCAGCCATCTCCTCGCGCTCAACGCTGGTGCTGCCGCTGAAGATGACGTTTGCGCCATAGCCCTTTGTCGCGGCAATCTTCTGCGGGATGGAGATGGTCGGCATGACAATGTGCGCTGTGATGCCGTTTTCCCTCGCAGCAAGGGCAAGGGCCTGCGCGTGATTGCCTGCGTTCTCGTCTCAGCCGCCACGTCGACACCATCATCGCCATCACCACGTCCACACCAAAGAAACTCACCAGAACTGTGCGTTACCACACCCTTTTCCTTTCCTCCGCCGGCCACCCACCCTTCCTCCTGCACCAACCTCTCCACCGCATGAAACGCGCCTCTCGCCTTGAAGGCCCCGACGCGCTGCAGGTTCTCGCACTTGAACCACAGTCGCAATCTCGGCGCAGCCGGGGTCCGCCCCGCCCATCGCGTGCCCTCGAGCTCCGCTGCCGTGCGCGGCCGCGATGCCATCTCAGACAGCGTCCTGTTGGTGATGACGGGCGTCAGGTGCACGTGCCGCGCCACCACCTTGTGCGCTTCCACCACGGAGCCTCGCGTCAGCGGCGGGCATGTCGAGAGGTCGGCCATTGCGAAAGATGCACTGGAGGTGAATCAGGCTTTGTTTGAAGGATGTAAGCTGCTGACAACCAGTGAGGCATGAGAGAGAGGCCCATGGTGTGTTGAGCCGGTAGCCAATGACTCGGCTACCATGGTACGAGCCGGGCTAGTTCAGGACCCGCTCCCATCCGACCATCGGCCTTCTCCCTCCGACAAAAGCGTCAGCAATTGGACGCATTCACATCGACGGGCATGCCAAGCACGGTCGTCGTCACAAAATCTCGCAGGCTAGATGGAGTCCGAATGTGTCCATTCA
Source organism: Tolypocladium ovalisporum (assembly GCA_024340015.1). Taxonomy (NCBI): domain Eukaryota; kingdom Fungi; phylum Ascomycota; class Sordariomycetes; order Hypocreales; family Ophiocordycipitaceae; genus Tolypocladium; species Tolypocladium ovalisporum. The sequence goes on along the minus strand of JALHBZ010000178.1, from coordinate 35,261 downwards.
TGATTTGCGATATCACAGAGCTACATGCCACCTTGCGGGACATGGCGAGATCCCCTCGGCGCTTCTAGGCAACAAGTACAAAAGGTTCAAACTTCCAAAGCCATCCCAAGACTCCCAGAGTTCACAAGTCCATGCCGCTTTTTATTTTTGGTTCTCGGGTCGCAGGGAGCTACAGGCATCAGGTCAGCGGGGCCATTCTGAATTCGGGGCGAACTTTGAAACTTACCGGACAGCCTTGCCGGCTCTCCAGATCTCCAGGTTTCGGATCTCCTCCATCTCGGCCTCGTACAGCTCGCGGTAGTCCTTGCGACCGTTGTAATCCAGCGAGCGCTGCGTCTCGGAACCGTCCTTGACGCTGTCGTACAGGCTGTTGAAGACGGGCTTGAGGGCATCCTTGAATTTGGGCGTCCAGTCAATGGCACCTCGGCGGGCAGTGGTCGAGCAGGCCTCGAACATCCAGTCCATGCCGTTGGCACCAATGAGGGGGTACAGGCTCTGCGTGGCCTCCTCGACGGTCTCGTTGAAGGCCTCGCTGGGGCTGTGGCCGCGCTCGCGGAGAACCTCGTACTGAGCGAGGAACATGCCGTGGATGCCGCCCATCAGGCAGCCACGCTCGCCGTACAGGTCAGAGTAGACCTCCTTCTCAAAGGTGGTCTTGTACAGGTAGCCAGAGCCAATGGCGACGCCCAGGGCGACGGCCTTCTCCTCGGCCTTGCCAGTCACGTCCTGGTAGACGGCAAAGGACGAGTTGATGCCACGACCCTCGCGGAACAGGGAGCGGACGGTACGGCCAGAGCCCTTGGGGGCGCAGAGGATGACATCAATGTCGGTGGGGACCTCGACCTTGGTGAGGTCCTTGAAGACGGGCGAGAAGCCGTGAGAGAAGTACAGGGTCTGCGGTCGCGCTCGTTAGCCCCTACACGATGGATCCCGTCGGCCACCGGATCGGCAACGTACCTTGCCCTTGACCAGCTGGGGCTTGATGGCGGGCCACGTCTCGGACTGGGCGGCGTCGGAGAGGAGGTTCATGACGATGGTGCCGCGAGAGATGGCCTCGTCGACGTCGAACAGGTTCTTGCCGGCGACCCAGCCATCCTGCTCGGCATCCTTCCAGGACTTGCCGTTCTTGCGGACACCGACGATGACGTTGAGGCCGTTGTCGCGGAGGTTGAGGCCCTGGCCGTGGCCTTGAGAGCCGTAGCCGATGAGGGCCAGAGTGTCGTCCTTGAAGTAGTCCTGGGGGAAATGGTCAGAGATGCGAGGATGGAATTGGATGCAAAACCATGACTCACGAGGAGCTTCTCCCGAGGCCAGTCGGCACGCTCTAGAGGGCAACGTCAGCGACCCGTACACTTCGGAAAGCCAATTGGCACGCGACATCAGACCAGCGATGGCTGGCCAGTTCAGGGTTCAAGCATACCGTAGACGTCCTCCTTGTGGCCGGCAAAGTCAATCGTCTTGACGCCACGGACCTGCTGCTGAGCAACGGCCGGGCGAGCGACGGCGGCGGCGGTAGCGCGGACGAGGTTGCGGCCAGCAATGTAGGATCGCTGCTGGACAAGCGGCGAGGCCAATTGGCGGGCCAGCGGCGCGCGCAGGGTCTTGGAGAAGCTTCTTGAGGCCATTGTCACGGGTGCGATGGGGAGGGGTTGGTTGGGAGGGAGGGGAGAGGTGTCTTGGAGAGGGAGCGACGGATGAAGGTTATTAGAAGCGGACAGAGGGCTGGAATTTTCTGGGGTGGGAAAACACTCAGACCTCGAGCACCGATTTCGGTGGTGTGGTTTGAGAGGCCCTGCCGCAGCTCGTCAGGGGGACCCACCCAACGCCGCCAGGCGGACCAGTGAGACGGCAGCGCTGGCGGGGGCAGAGCCCACTGTGCTTTAGGCCGCCTCCTACTGGATCACAGGCCAGCAGACGCCCTCGTCGCAGGTGCCGACCTCGCCTGGACCCTTGCAGAGCGGCCATGGACTCTGCCAATTGACGGCCGGCGACGCACGAGCTGTGGGCATTGCAGCCTTGCGCTGGTGAGCTGTGCAGTGCGAGGGAGTCCGTACAGCGGACCTTGCCAGCAGGAAAGCCGCTGCCGTGGCGCGCGAGCATGTGCTTGCGCCGTCCCCGCCGGCTGACTGTGCTGTCTGCCGCCCCCCGCCCCGGTATTACTACCCCGTCCGGGCATCAGCCAGCGGCTCCGATGTAGGAACCAGCCCGCGGTGACGCCTTTGAGCAGACGCCAGCACCGCACCACGACGACAATGATCAAAATCAATCAGGTAGCTCCGGTGAGGCAACGGACCCACGACAGCTTCTACGACCCGCGTTCAAGTTCCTATACTCCTCTAGTTCGCAAGGGTGCCTCTTTACGTTGTTCATCTACATACGCTCCGCTCTGTATCGGCTTGCAAATAATTATGATGGACAGATTGGGCTACAAGCCAGACATGAACGTGCGAAATCACCAAGCAAACACCTTCACGATGTTGAAGAATGGGTTTGTAAACTCGCCAAGTAGTAAAGTATTGTATCCACGCTTCCCATGAGCTCACAGTGCAAAGCAGCCGTCTTCGCTTTTGTTGCGCTCTGCGCCCGCAAGCACGGACGCCTTCAGACGCCGAGACAATGCTCCCCTATGTTCTCTATCAATGATGAATGCATGGCGCCCGACGAGGCCAGCAGCTCGCCTGATCGGCCCCGGCGGGAATATCTGGTCTTTTCCCTGCAACACTGCCCTGAAGCCCTCCCCAAGACGATGGCTGCATGCCAAAGACGTTGGACTTCAGTGACAAGTCGTGAAGCCGCTTCGTTGCTTCAACCTACTTGACCTGACATGCGCGGCTTCGCGATTGTTGGCAAGCAGAGACTCGAGGGCCGCTGCTGAGATGAGCCCCGACTACCTGATCACTCGATCATACGTGGTCCCCTTGACAGTGCCGCCGCCCATGGCTGTCCTCACGTTCCTCTTAAACCCGTCCCGGTTGTGCCGTAGGTCGTCCGCCGCCTCCTTGTTGAGCGGGTCTGAGGCATTGGGCTCGAGGAAGAGAAACTGCCCGTTGCATTAGCGCTTGCTGCGTAAAGATTGCGATTCGAAGACTCCAAACGACGATTGCGCAGCTCGGCATCTGAAGAACAAGCATACCTGTAGCCCAACAATCACCGCGTTGAGATTCAACACGGGCTTCCAGTCCTCGCGCAGAATGTTCAGGCACACCTTGCCCGCCAGGTCAATATTGGGGTGGTAGATGACCTCCCTGCACCGCACCTTGGGTGGCTCGTGAGGGAAGTTTTGGTTGATGGCAAAGTCAAAGGTGAAGCGGCCCGTCCGGTACATGCCTTCGTCGGGCTCGATCGTCAGGACAAAGTTGAGGATGTCGTCAGGGTCTGGGAAGTCGGTCTTCATCGTCGATCCGAGCGACAGCTCCGACAAGTCTGCGTCGTGCATCAGAGGTTAGCCGCTTGCACTTTGGCTCGAGAAGCGCCCCGGCGCAGCTGCTCATGCGCACCTTTCTGGACCCGCAGCTGGGCTGCCGTGACCTTCTTCTTCTTGCCTCCCGCAGCTTGGCCCTCGGCATTTTCAGCCTGCTTCTGCTCCTTTTTCTGCCAGGAGAGTTAGCAGTCTGGACCCCAACCTGCCTGGCGTGATGACTCTGACCATGGACCATATCTTCAACATCTTCTAGGCGGTATAGCCCCACAAGAGGGGTCAGTCGGACAACGAGGGCGGGATGTGGCCAAACGAGGAGCTTCTGGGCTGTCGTCCAACCCGAGGGCTCGGCAGGTTGGCGTCACCAGGAGCAGCTTTGGGAATTCGGTAGGATAGAGAAAAAGAGGCGGCGCGACGGCTCGTCGGTCTTGATGATGCGATTGCCACCAATGAAGCTTATTAGCTGTGGCGGAGGAAGGCGGCGGTAGGTCCGATAAGATAACGCGGCTGCTCAAACTGCCGGGGTTTACGCGCTGCACCAATCAACGGAGCGATCAAAGTCGGCGTAGCAAACACCACCAGCAAACAGCGCGAAAACGTACCGTACCGTATGCACTGCGTTCATACGGTACCCAGTCACACGGGCATCCAATTCCGTCTACTCTCAATATTGCTACTCTGTAATGTGTTGCCGTATATACGCCGCGCATTATGCCTAATAAGGAGCAGATGCCATACGACATGTTCGCAAATGAAGCAACTTGTCTACTCTTGACACCCCATGACGTGATACCCAGTCAATAGCAGCCGTTAAAGCCGCCGCTTTCCAAATGCTCATACGAGAGTTTAGTGCTTGTCCATGTCCCGGTCATCTCCGCGCAAAGCAGCACATGATACCAGTCTTGCCCAAGAACCACAGGAAGCCAAAGAACCGAACCAGCGACAAAACTGCAGTGGCGTACAGCAGGAACTTGAAGAAGTTGGCGGTACGGACCGAAGCGGATTTCTGCGAGTACACGTCAGTCGCCGATGCAGTGCTAGGATGCACCAAGCCAGGGCAAGACTTACACCAATGCCAAAGGTATCGAAGTTGTCACTGGTAATGACAATAACCAGTAGAATGTTCGAGAACAGCCACGACACGACCAGGCCTGTTCGGAAGGACTTGTACGAATCCTCGACATCCTTCTTCTCCACCTCCTCCACCTCGTTGAACGGGGCGAGAGCTCGGCGCACCGTCTGCTCAAACTGGCTGTCAATGTCTTCTTGTTCCTTTTCGATTTCTTCCACCACCACCTCATTCTTCTCTCCCTTGGTAATGTTTGCGGAAGGCAGATGCTCGGACGAGTCAGAGCCCTTGGTACCCCAGGAGACGTCATGCCAGTTGTTGAAGGCATACACCATGAGAATGTTGATGTACGTCGAGCCAAGCAACAGATAGTAAGGGAAGGAGTGAAACATGTGCCAGGGATCCAGATACATGAACGAAGCGATAAAGTAGAGGCCGTAGATGGTGATCAAGGCGATGAGGATGACACCAGCTGCGCCAGATCCAAAGAAGAAGCTCTTGACAAAATCACCTCCTGAATCAAACGAGATCTGCTCCCCGAGGGGCGTATCGAATGCTCGAGCGACGAGAAATCCAGAAAGCACAAGAATATAGCCCTGAACGAGACCGAAGAGCATGAAGGAGGCAATGTAGGTGAACTTGGAGCCCTTCGGCCGGTTACCCAAGGCGAGGATGAACTGCAAGATGACAAAGGCCAGATAGAAGTACTTGAGCACCGCGTTGACTATCGGCGTGGCCGTGTCACCGAAAGGCCAGGCATGGTGCTCCGAAGTGGAGCTCGAGGCGATGACAGGCGTGCCAACCAGGTCCATGATGACGGTCGTCGTCAGGTAATAAGATGCCAGGGAAAACCAGGAAAAGATCAAGTTGAAGATGTTGTAGATGAGCTGGACGTGGAAAAAGAACATGCGGATGATGTTGTGACCGCTCTTGTAGATCCGACCAAAGTGCATCAGGGAGTACAGCGAGGCAGCAAAAGAGCCGTTGAGCCATCTTCGACGCTGGCTGATGAACTCGGAGGCGCCCTCGGGCACGTCGGTTTCACCCTTGGCGGCCTTGATGTACGTCAGATGCCATTTCTGGCCGGCCTTGGCGACGAGCTCGAAGCATAGAATTCTGTCCTCGGCCAAGAACATGTTCTTCTTGAAAATGTTCATGCCGTCGATGCCCTTCTTGCCCAGCAGCTTAGAGAGCGTGTGGTCGCCGTGGAAGTACTGCTCCAAGGGGCGGCCCATGATGGCTCTGAAGCGATAGGCAGAAAAGGCACCCGGCAGCACACTGACGTAGCCAAAGGAGCTCTCGAGTGGCTTGTCGAGGATGTTGGAAATCTTGTATTCAAAGTTTTGGACCGCGACGAGGGGGTTCAGGAGCTTCTTGCCGCCCTTGCCAAGCATAGCATGGATCTCGCCGCAGGCACCTCCAAGGTCCTTGTCGTTGTAGAAGCCTTCCCACAGGGCCAGTAGAGACCGAGGGCTGGGCTTGGTTCCGGCATCGATCAGAATGGTCACTTCGGGGTTCAAGATTCGGCCAAAGGCGTTGAAGAGCCAACGATGCGAGTTGATCTTCTTGCTGTTCTTCTGCTTGAGGCAGAAGATGAACTGGACGGGCGGCAGGTTCTGAGGGCTATCGTCTGTCGGGCGAATGAGCTGCTGATTGGGCGTCACAGACAGCTGGCTCGTGTACTCGAAAATATGGGCGACCGTCTCCTTGCCATCAACGTCCTTTTTGACGACACCGTCCTGGTAGATGCCGACGGTGGCGAGGATGTCGAGCGTGTTCTTGTCGGCCTTTTCGATGCCGTCAAAGACCAAGCAGACGACAATCTTCTGCCAAGCAGGGCCGCCCTTGTTCCAGAAGGTCGACTTCTTGAGGTTGACAATGTCACGGATGTTCTGCATCACACCGTGAAGGGTTCTGGAGAGCAGGACCTTGTCCTCGTTGTAGTACGTGATGGCGATGAGCAGCTCAGTGTGTCGGTTGTACATGCGGGGTCGCAAATCGTATCCGTTCTTGAGCGTGAAGTCATTGGGGTCGCACGTCGCGGCCGTGTAGCGCATCTTCATGAACTCCTCGTTGCCGCCCTCGACGTCGCGGTAGCGTGGCTGGACGGCATTCTTGATGGCGCTGGGGACGGGGTAGTCAATGCTCAGGACGGAGCCTTGGACGAGCTTGACCTTTCTGGTGTTGAATCGCTTCAGGCCGCCACCGCTTCTGCCAGCCGCTGGCTGCTGCTGTCGCGCCACCCAGCTCTCCTCCTCGTCGTTGACGGTCGAGGCCGGGCGGTCGTATCCAAATCCCGCATCTTGCGGGTACTGACCATATGCACTGTCGCCAAAGCCGCCGCTGCCTGCACCTGGGTGCTGCGCAGCACCCGGGGCGTAGGACTCGGTAAGGCTGTACGCCGAGACTGGGCGATCGGGAGGTGTTCCAGCGCCGAGACGGTCGTGCTCGTACCCGTGGGATGGGGGCTCATTCAGCAGATAGCGTCCGGCTTCCTCGTCGTGATGTTGCGGGGGCAGATGATACTGGGACGACTTGCCGCGTCAGCGTGGGCGTCGTAGCCAGTGGCCGGAGCTTCACATCTCAAAGAACTCACATTGCCGCCAGCAGGAAGGTCCTGCATAGGGTGTCCTCCACCGCTGCTGTACTCGTGGCCTTGACCCTGGCCATGGCCGTTATACGCCATGTTGCTAACGCAGCGTGCTCTCCCGAGCTGGGAAATGGAATTTGCAATTCGTAGAGATACTTTGGCGGCGGGCTGCGACCCGATGAGAGCTGCGGCGATGATTCTCTATCTCAAGGGCGTGCTTGCGTGGCAGGGTGGGCCGCGAAGGGAGGAATCAATTCTTTGGTTGGTCCAAGGAAGGTGTCAAAATGACAGTTCGCTACCAAGAACTGAGGGCGCCAGCCTCAAACGAACGCTCACGGTCAGGATAGGGGATGGGAAGGGGGAACGATGTATGATGACGATGGAGCGATGGGAAGTAGAACGAAATTTAGAACAACAGAGCGAAGCCCGAGCAGCAGCCACGTCACGGCAGTGGGCTTCAGGGGATTCACTGCGAGGACGTATTTTTTTCGGCGATCCCTGGGGCGTGTTTCACATGTTGCTGGGAGCCACAGCTTCCCGGTTGCCGTCACTGCCTCCCACGCGCGCTAGGCACCTTATTACACGTACAAGTACAAGTACACTCACCGTCACTGGGCCAAAAAAAGGGGACTGGCGCTAGAGCGAGCTGAGCCACTCGCCTCTGGCGCGCTGGGCCCCATCCAACATTGCATCCAACATCTCTCCTGTGCTGTCCCTGACAAGTGCTGGGTCACCTCAGCATGACGACGTCAGATGCCTGTGGCTTCCACAAAAAATGCCGAGACAGCTCCAATCATGGTCGCCCTGGCGCCCCCCTTACGGCCTGGCAATACGGGCACGACAACAAGGCAACCGGACAGCGAAGGAGGCAAGTGCCCTCTTCTGATGCTTCATCGTCTTGACACGGACACGGCTGGTACAGGAAAGCGAGCGAGATGTCGAAGGCTGGCCTGCAACATGTCGGTCAACCTTGCGGGAACCGTCCCGTCCCCAGCTCCCTTGCAGAACAAGGGCGGCAAGCTAGCCTCCAAGGGGCCATTTTGTCCATGCTGACAAGGGAATCTTTGCGACGTCAGCAGCCGCCGGCTTTTTTTCCCCTCAGGTTGTTGGCCGCTGATTGTGCTTCGAAGAGATGCATCGTGCTTGTGCAGCCAACGTCTGAGGTTTCTCTCCGGCAGATACGGACTCGTGCAGCCAGCAAAACAACACGAGCAAAAATTTCGGTGATGTGGTTGGCTCATCCACCCCCTTCGTGCCGACAGCGGGTTCCCAAAAATAGAGCGGGCGGAGCGTGCTAGGGGCCGCACAGTGGCTGATGTGCTTTGTTCATTCCGCCGGTGGAGGCGGCGCAGTCGCTCGCTGCGATAGCAGTGGATGCTGTTCTCGCATGCTGGTATGGCGAGGCTCTCACGTCGGAGCAAAAGCATCCGATTAGGCCCCTCGATGGCCGTGGATTCAATTTTGCCGAGGAATTCGTCT
>JALHBZ010000178.1:0-26473 GCA_024340015.1 Tolypocladium ovalisporum | reverse complement strand
GGGGGGGGGGGGGGGGGGGGGGGCTTGGTGAACAAACGCCACCCGGGCGATGAAGTTGAATCTGCATGTGGTGCACTGCACCATATTCTCGATGACGAAGACACGATCAAGGCTTGAGAGATATGCGAACGATTTTGGAGCCATCAACGCCTCGCTGGAGACTCAATGGATTGCCCAGAAACACGTGTCAACTATTCTGAGGGGATCGACGTCCGTCTCTGCGGAGGACTTCATCGAGCTTCTGTCTCTATCTAATGCCGCTGCTTGTGCAACACAGACGCAGCAAATACGGCCCCGTCGCCGGATCCGTGTGTCCATTTTCAAGGCCAGAGGTTCCGGCTAGTTTGGGGATCGGCCCAAGTACTGTAGCAATGCAAGTGCCAATGCCAACGAGACCTCGCTACGACTTTTCTCCGTGGCCGTCTACGGAGCCGATTCAAGCTATTGCCACCGTCTCGCTGCTGCCGGCGTGCCTTGATTTTGATGCTTCTTGAGTCTTTGCCCGCGAACTTGTCCAGAGTTGTGAAGCTACCGGTGAAACGATACCTGGCCGAATAAACAAGACCGCGCCAATGGAGACAACGGCCGGCGGCGTTGTCCAAAACAAGAGAACTGCTGAAAGGTGTTATTGCGACAGCTTTACCCAAACAAGACAGGCAAACAGGCCAAAGGGTTGGGAATGCCATGTTTCAAGCGGCCTAGCCGATGGCTGTCGTACGGCAATGCTCATCCATGTCCCCAAGCTCGATCAGGACACCGGCTGATGATCCGTCTCCGCCACAGACCCACGCGCCACTGTTACAGAGATATGAGATTCGTACCGACAGCCAAGAGCGGTCATTTATTGGCTGAAGTACCCTTGCGCATTCCCTTGCCAGTCGCCTGCATCGACCGGACAAGAAGAGTGAGAAAGCAAATTTGCCTGATTTTGCAAACCGGCGAGCCAAGCACGTGATTCGGTGGACAACAAATTACCTCACCTCGTCAAGATGCAATCGCAGCATGCAGCATATCCTCAGTGGCCTGAAGATTGAACCAAGTGAAAGAGGGCTCTGTCCAGGCCGCTTTGTGTCATGAATTCACACGTCTTGCGGTGGGCCGCATCCCCAGTCTGCCAAACACGCCATCCGTTCGCAGATGATTAAGAGATGAGAGACTTTCCGCGGTTGAGCGACGCAGCTTGACTATCCATGGCGAGGAAGCCTCCGATTTGAGGACGCAGCATCCCGTTGCATGTGGCCGTCCGCGTTGTAATCGCATCAAGAGTCGGAGGAAGAAGTGCTGACTGGCACGCAGCTTCGCGTCGCCCAATCTGTACCGAGTAGCTTCCGTACCGTGCCCGGGCGGCACTGCATCATGTTTGCCAAGTGCGGTGACACCGCGTGCCAGCAACAGCGTCAGCGCATTCTTCAAGGACTGCGCTTCAACCGGACTGCAGCTGGGGATGAGCGACTGTATCGTATCATACCACGATGGATAGATTCATTTGCCGTAGCTGTGATGCAGGCCAGGACAAACCTGCAGGATCATCAGCTATACCGTTTCTAGCCATCGTGTTCGCACAGTCCCGAGGCCAAGCTCCCAGGCGCTAAACCTCACCCCTTACGACCAGTACGAGTAAGCCTGGTGCGCTCCCCTGTTCCTGGCCCGCCGCGCCATCCCTCGCCTTTTGGCGCCTAGGAGTGGAAATCAGGGGCACGGCTGGCCCGGGGCGCACTGTGCAGAGCGTTTTAATCTCCTCCCTAGCCCCAAACAGCCCTAGCTCGCCTTGCCCCTGGCGCTGCCGCTGGTGGCCGTTCAGGCAAACGGTCATCCCCACCCCCTTGGGCTTTCGTCCCCGCCCGCTGTGAGACCTGCGGCGACCCTCTTTGCTTCGTTCTGTCCATCCTCCACCATACCAGCCAGGCCCTTGGACAACGACACCACAGAGGCCTTTCTCAACCGACCGTCCTCGCTCCAACACTGCAGGATTCTCTTCGATTCGAGGTCGCCCAGGTCGATTATGTCTTTCTCTTCCGCTGAATAGTATTCTTATCCGCCCTTCTTCCCCGAGCTAGTCTCCCAGTCAATCGTTTCAACTTAACTTCCCTTCTTTGCCGATCAAACCACTCTTCATCGTCGCCGCGAGCCACATACGTATCCCGACACGAATCGAAAATCCATTACCAGCATCCTTAGCCTGGCCGCAACTCGATTCGGAATCACAGCGCCCAAACACCGCATCATCGTCAAGACAAGCTTCTCGTCGCTGCCAAATCAGCTGCTCCAGCTTGACCGAGAGCGATCGCCAGACATCGAGACGCTTCTGCTTGCCAAATCCGATCCATCGCCCTTGACCATGGACGGTCAAGCGCCGCCACTTAGCTTTGCGAGGGATCTGTCGGAGCTGCACGAAGGTATGTGCCGAGCCCCCAGTGCTCTTCTTGATGTAATTCGATATTAACCTCGACCGTCACAGCCCTCAAGCTTGTCCCCCAAAAGCGTGCCTGCGTGCAATGCGACACCACCTCGAAGCTGGAATGCCCCAAATGCAGCGACGGGCAAGTCTGCCAGTACACAATCCCCATCGACTGCACGCAGTGCCCCAAGTCGGTTTGCATGACCGATGACACGCCGGCCCCGAAGACCAGCACTGCGAGCGCCGGCAGCAGCGGGCCAAGCGCTGGCCCGATTGCCGGCGGTGTAATCGGCGGTATCGTTGCTATTGCGATCCTCACATATTTGGTCTGGAGGTTCCTCATCAAGCCCAAACGGTCGCGCATGACACAGTCCGTTTACGAACCCTCTGCGAGCAATACTCGAGATGTCGAAAAAGACGACGCTTCGCGGATGACGCACCGCTCATCCACCCACACGGTGCACTCCATCGCATCTACCGTCCTGACGCGCGCGTCCAACATCATTCAGATTGCTTATATCCCTGGCGTCACCAACAGGGCGACTCCGACATCCCCGACGGTGCTTGTGCCGCCTGTACCGCCGATCCCGATGCATCACTCGGAAGGAACCCGCCAGTCCAACCAAGATGATCAGCACTTTTTCGTCCCGGGAAACCTACGAGACTCGACTTACTCGGGCATCTCCGCTTTCACGGACCGCACCTCGTACGCACCTCGCTCGAGCATCGCATCCACAATATACGGCAAACAAGCACAGGTTCAGACCCCAGCACAGACTGGCATGCGAGCCAAACCAACCGTTGTCAGCGTCAAGTCCGGACACGTCAGCGGAGGAAACACGCCTCCGGTTCCCAGTATTGACTTTGAGAAATTTGGCAACGGACGACCGAGAAGCGGCGCGAGCGCTTTCAGCGTCGGCTCCACCTTTGTCAACAATGCCAATACTGCTACCCAGGGTCGGGCCCAGGTAGTGAAGTTGGGCAGTGGACTTAAGAGGATTGACGTTGGGGCCAAGTCGGATGCCAGCACGTCGTCTAGGTCTGTGTCTACGACATCGTCCTCTGACTCGATCAGCCGAGCCCCGACGCGAGACTCCAACGCCGTGACTCTCATTGACGACTCGTCAATGGGAGACTTGGGTCCCTTCTCTGACCCGCCGGCCACACCGAACCCTGCCGGCATTCCTACACTTGGCGCGGTGATTGAAGACGAAGGGGAGAATTTCCGTGATGCGAGCAGGACATCAAGGCGCCCGGGGTCAAGTGAACGGGGCCGTAGCCCGTTCGGCGACGAGCACGCTACCGAGTGATGTTATGTCTGGTACCTGTTCATGATTTATTCCAGCCCAGGACCAAGCAGATCTGCTCTGGATATGTATATAACCGGCAGCTCTGGGTCTTGGTAACGGTTTGACTTGTTGGGATTCCTTTTCAGCGGCAGGGCTTGTTGGATTTTTCTATCTTCTTTTGGAAAAGACTTTTGGGTTTCGGCGTCTTTCTGGAAGTATCTCGAAGGGTTTTGGATGATGGCTGGGCGTATCTCTACCCACAACAAGTATCCTTTTGTGTTTTCATATTTGAATCAAAATTATGGACCAATCTTCGCTTATGCTTTCATGGATGCCAGCCTGATGCCTCTCTTGTACACCTCCTACCGGCATGTGCTCGCCTGACCAAAGCCGTGTATGTACTTTCTCGCTTTCCAGTGTTGAAGGTCGACAACAAACATAGATGTGTCTCAGTGCGGCGTGCGCAGGGAGCTTTAGCTCATGCGAGGGCGACGACCGAGGATCAATGCAGGTCTGTAGTTGGCGAAGGGGGTCTGCACGCAGGGAACGACTTCAGCCGAGGGATGCTGGTCTGCGTGGTTTGCGAAACCTCACAAGGGAATGCAGAGAATGTCGGTGTTGGCTTGGGTTGGAAGCCGCCCAGTTCTTCGGGGCGAGCATTGTGACTCTCCTAACTTCACGAGGGGAATGGCATATCATGCATGTATACACGTCTCTGGGCTTTTCAAACTTAATACCTGGGCACACTCATCTACGATATGGCCATGTAGGTAGGTAATGACAAGCTCTGAGGAAGCAGGCAGTCTCAAACCCGCAACTCGAAGCAGTGGGGAACCCGCACAGCTTTACCCCAAGCTACCACAACACGTACAAGGCGGGATCGATACCGTATGTGCATTGCAGATGCCCACGGTACGTAGCATTTGCACGATCATCCGGGCGGTAGCGCCGCTCGGGGCTCCTTGCTTTCCCCATATGGTGTTTTGACCCCAATGGAAGTCATGCCACGCATCGGCCGACCCCACCGACCAGCAGAATACAACTGCTCCTCGCCACGGTTTCAAGTACAAAAGACTTGTTTCAGATCGGAGACGATAAAAATCGTATCATTAACTGGATTACATAAGTCAATATGGGATTGAAGACGAACGCAGAGATGCTGGGGGCGACGAGGTTGGCAGGAAGACGGACACTTTGCGTCTTGGGTGCTGACATTGCTACAGGCGGGGTAAAAGCAGCTCGCGGTTGAGCGAAGCCTGTACCGCGCAAAGCACACGCAACGCCGTGCCTCACATCGTATTCCCTCCATCTGCCACATTACACTGCGCTACGCCGGCGGTCCGTGACGGGAGCAGCATCCTAGAAGACCGTCCGTCCGAACCACGGCTAACTCCCCGTGTGATACCACCCACAGACTACCCCGCCTTTTCCTCCTCTGACGACCCGAGCCCGCCGAGATGAGGTGCTTCGCTAGCCCCCATCACCTTCTTCCCGCAGTCGAGCCCGATGTGAGTGAACGCTCGCGTACTTCTCTGACTGGCGATTACTCGTACAGTTCCCTAGCGGCAAGCGTACCAGCTCGGAACCCAGAGAGCGGAGGAAATCCAAGCCTGCGTCTGTGTGGTGTCTGTGCGAGGGCGTCCCGCGGGTCACGTTGCGCAGTGGCAACGCAAGGCGTTATGCATCTCGTACCTCTGCTCGAGGAAGTGATGATGTGAGCCTCTGCAGCCTCTCTATATGGGCTAGCGGGTGTAGGAACCAATGCGTCTGCGAGAGAGCGAGCGAAGCGGCTGCGGGTAGGCACGGCCGCGGACGCATGCAGAATGCAGAGGTGCCGGGGGATGCGTGAAGACGTGCTGTTGGGCTGGATGGTCGGCGCTTCAATTAGAAATTGTGCTTCCAATGAAGGAGTCCAAAGAAGAGGTGTGCCTACCTCCTTATGTTGGCTGCCGTTCAGGGTCGGCATGCCGTGGGTGTGTGACTTGACATGAGGTTGCAAGAGGCTTTACCCTGTGGTTGGTCTCCCAGGCTAGACTTTGTGCCGTAGCTAGACTAGTAGCCGGGTACCATGAATGTCCTGGGGAGTTTGTCAAGCCTCGCCTTGTCAGTGTCATCGTGGGTGTGAACAAAGGTGAATAGGTGGATTCGTAGATGGTGATGGTGATGGCGCGCCCTAGCCATCACCGACAGATACAAGTTGACGGTCCTCGGGTGGACCTCTATCATGGACGCTTGACCCAGCTTACAGCCCAAGCCCTCCCTTCCCTGGCCAGTGAGACCACGTCCCTTTCGTTGGACATCTCATCAATCCATCAACTACAGACAGGCAAAGTGTTGCCCCCGCTTCTCCATCCTTCTCTTTTCCAACCTCTCTTCCCATGCACACACATAAGCTCGTTCCTCTGCAGATGAACAAAGAGGTGAGGTTGCAAGTACGAAGCAAAAGTTTTGCCCGCTAGGGCATGCAGAGGACGTGCAACCCGGCACCATACATTAGAAACAAGCAACCGGCCTTTTGCGTCGAGAAGCGTCTTTTTTTCTTAAGCTGAGGCTCGAAGAGGGCGCAGAACAGCCCGGCCAAGCTGACGCGGCCGATGTCCGAGTGCACCTTCGGTAGCCTCGACATCATTTCAACACGTTGCCAGGAGATGGAAAGAAAAATTCGTTGATGCTTGCAAAGAGAAGACGCGTCCGGAGGGACCCTTCCTTAGCAGGAGTGGCGGTGCGGGAGAAACAAAGTCATGTAATTTGTGTAACGTGTGTAAATGTCGTGAATACCTAGCGCCCCAAATAATGCCTCTTGTTGTTCAAACGCCATTCGCCGAGTCGGGAGCTGGATGCAAGTTCGTTCGTTGCGTGGATATTGCGTCGTCGCGTAGCAGACACGATAGGGCCTCCTTGCCATTGTCAATCGCTCAAGAAAATCATGCCTCCTCCAGCCGGGCAGCGTCGTTTTGCGTCATGATCCGTTCCTCGTCTGTCTCACGTTGGGGGCCGAGCGGGCTGGCGAGGGATGTCGAGGGTCGAGCAGGACAAGCGTGACCCCTCATCCCACCATCGCGGCCGATCAGCTCGTGGCCCCGTCGTAGAGTCTCACAAAGGCCATCCCCGAATAACGATGCAGTCGCTCATAATACCACGCACTTGGACTTGCTCTTCTCGCCATCCTTGCCACGCCTGTACCGCGGCGTCTCGCGCTCGCGGCCGCCTGTGTCGCCGTTGCCCATGCGCGAGCGGCCGCTGGAGCCGGCGGGCGGGCGTGACGCCTGCTGCCTCTGGCGTCGCAAGATTCTGACAACGTCGTAGAAGGCCTTCTCGACATTGATGCAATTCTTGGCCGACGCCTCGACGAATTCGCAGCCTAGTTCTCGGGCCAGAGCGTGGCCCTCTTGCGTGGACACCTCGCGCTCCGTGACTCTATCGCTCTTGTTGCCCACGAGCATGATGGGCACAGGAAGTTGGGAGGTGGCGGCAGATATGGGGGAGCCGGGGTAGGAAGGCGAGGACGCGCACGACTCTTTGACGCGCTGTATCTGGTGGTGGAACCGCTTAATGCGCGTAAAGGACGACCGCGAAGAGATGCTGTACACGAGGACGAAGCCCTCACCGTCGCGAATCCATTGGTCTCGCAACGCCGTGTACTCCTCTTGGCCGGCCGTGTCGAGGACCTCGAGCATGCACGGCTGTCCATCTATGACGACCTGCTTGCGGTACGAATCTTCAATCGTCGGGTCATACTAGCGTAGCAAGCACTTGTCAGCACGTCTCAACAAGGAAGCGGATTGATGATGGAGAGCTGTCGGCCGCTGACAAGCGCGCGATGCGTGAGGGGGAAGGGAGCTTGGCCGTGGGCGAGGGGAAAACTCACAGTCTCGACAAAGTGTTGCAGACAGAGTTGAATGGTCAGCGCCGTCTTGCCTACGCCGCCATCCCCTAAAACCACCAGCTTGTAGAGCACCATGCGACCCGCCATGATTGCGGCAAGGTCGTCGTGTGGGCGCTGAAGGAGCTGAAGCCAAGTCGACCGAGGGGAAGCTGTCCGAGGCGGGGACAGTTGGGGGACAGAGGAGAGGGTCTGCGCAGAGGCAACGACCGGGCCGACGACAAGCTAGGACGGAGCGCAGCGCAGCGACCTTGGAGTCCTTCGTCAATGGACAGCGGTACGGTTGCTCGGTCGGGGATGTCTGGTTGCAGCCTCTCAGCACAGGAGGGACTCTGGAGAAGACGGTAGCGGGTTGGATGTTGTTGATTAGGCGTTCTTGCTGGTGGGAGCTGCTTCTTGGGCACGCAGAGGGTCGGAGTGGGGACTGTGGACTGTGGGCTGTAAGCGGGTCCGGCGGTGCTTAGCGCAAGGCAGGCAGGGAGAAGGCGCGCGACCGAAGAGCGAGGGCTGGTAAATTATGGATGGCTAGAGGCCAGAGGGCGAGCGTTGGAGGAGCGCAGCAGGCGAGCCAGAAGCACGAGTCGGCGGGTCGGGACAGAGGCAGGCCGTGGCCGGGCTGCTTCAAAGGGAGGCACTTGTGGGCGCGAAAGGCAAAGACTAGCCCGCGAGAAGAGGGGTGGAGGCGGGCTGACAGGACAGGATAAGCCGGCAAGCGGGTAGCGTAGAACAAAGACTGGCGTGGACAAGATGGGAATTTAGCCTACTCCGTAGAGCCTGGCGTGCTTGTGCTGGGTTGCTTGCGGACGATCCCAAGCAGTGGCCGGTTCCTTATTTTAGTTGCACTCTGTCCCGCAGGCGGCTGGCTTGTCGATGGACTCTCCTGGACGAGGCGACGAAGACGATGCTGATGCTGAGATGAGTTGGCCGACGGAGCTGAGCTGTACGGCTAACCCAGCGTATCCGGAGCGGAGGGCAGCTCGCGACGGATTGGATTTGTCAAGATGCGGCGCAACGAACGCCTGGAACCAGCCCGACCCGGAGAGCCGCCTCGGTCAATGCGACGTGGCTGGCAGGGTTCCTCGTGCAGCACGAGTACAATCCGGCGCTGCGCGTGCAGAAGTGTCAAGTTCCAATCAATGTGTCGCGAGCGAGTGGCGTTGCCGGGGGTGGTTGGGGAGGGAGGACTGGACTCGTCGAGGCAAGGTGGAGGATATGGCGGATGTGGATGATTCGAGGTTGGAGGCGGTGATGCCTGTCTGTGCAGCGGAGCCCCGACGCGCCTCCCACTGTAAGTCACCCCCGGCCGGCCATGCTAGTGGCCGTTGGTAGGGGAGATGGGGAGCTCCTTGGGAGCTGGGAGGGGGACCAGCCGCTGGATGGGGCAACCTATGCTGCCAGGGATGGAGCTGGAGGGGTGGAGGGGCAAGCGGGTCGGTCACCTCCGGCCTCTTCCCAAGAGCAATGGATGCAAGCAGCTCGGATGCCAGGCCTGGACATGATGATTTCTGCGAGTCGTCGACGTTGACCAAGTGAGCGACAACACTGCGCTCTTCTGCTTCCAAGGCAGCGTCCTCAAATGCTCAAATGGAACCCAAGAGGTGGCTTATTCCGCCAGCAAGAAGACGTTTGGCAGTAGCGCCAGTAAGCTTCCGTCAGCCTAGGAGTCGGTTCCGACGTCGACCACAAGACCCAAGCCAGCGTCTTCAAGGTCCATCCATACCTCCTTGCTACCCAAGACCAAGCATGCGAACAAGCGAACCGGGTCATCACGCCCATCGTTGCATACCCGGAAACCGCGTTGCGGGGATCGGGCATGCGGCCCAGATTAGGTTCCCAACGGGATCAGAGAAGAAACGGAAACGGGACTGAGACTTGTCCATCGCGAGGCCGCGTCTGGTGGCCTTGCAGCTTCTTTTCTCCTGGCATCTCGCACATGTCTCGAGCGCAGATTCACTGTCTGCGCCGTGAAGAGATGCCTACCCTACCTACGAGTACTCGGCGCCCGCAAGACCATTGTGTCTCGGCTCCGCGAGCACCGCCAACGCGCGGCCCGAGTGTTTGTTCGCGCGCCGCTGTTGATGATCTGCAGTGCTACGGCCGCCCTCGCGACCACCACCGCGCTGGTAAAATAGACGTGCTTGACCCGAATGCAGCGATCCGACTCGTAGTCGAACTCTTTCCCGGTAGTCTGCGCCGCCAACTCCATCCAAACTCATGAATGCGGATGCATCTCTGCGGCCCGCGAAGCAGCCAAGCGGGGACGAGAGGAGCGGTGGCGTCTTTCTGGGCCAAGGTCACCCACCTGGCTGCCGACTCTCTTCTACCCGTCTCTCCATCCGTCACCTTCTCCTTCTCTTTCGCCTGTGAGCTAGGAGCCAGACCAGGGCGATACTCATGCCCTGGCTTGGCGCGCGTGCTCGTTGGGACTTGGATTGACCAGAGAATTCGACGACAACCAGAGCGACTGCCCGCCGGAAGTCGCCGTCTCTTCCCGCACCAGACTCAATTTCTACTAATTATAAGTCAGCTTCGGCTGTACTTTGTAGCTTTGAGGCTCCGGAGTATACGAAGCCTGTACAAGAGGCCGGGAGGTGTCCAGTGACTTCCCGCCGAATCTTCTTCTCCTCTCTTCTCTCTCTTCTCTCCCTGCTTCTCTCTACCATCGCTCATGCGCGCCTCCATCCTCTCGGCACCGCTCAGTGGTTCGGATTCAGAATCCCTTACCGCTTGTCCAAGAGTCCGTTGCCCGTGCCCGTGCCCGAGCCTGCCAGCCTCGATCGTGTCGTTCCCTGGCCCAGTCACTCTACAGATTTGCGCGCATGTTTCTGCGCCATCCGAAGCTTGGTCGTATCGAGCTGTCGACCGAGGGCGATGAAAGCAAGCAGCCGAGGTAGGCGACGTACGTCCGGGAACAAGCGCAGGCGGCTCGATCGATCTGCTCCGTTAGGGCACGCCGCAGCCAGCGCTCAGCGGCGCATCGAAATGATGTCGAACAATCGCACACAGCTCCCTCCATCCCAGAGCTTGCTTCATCTGCTGGGCATGACACTGGATGCGAGGCTTCCTTGCCTGATCCCGGCCCAGCGTTCCAGGTGAGAGCGGCCTACTAGGGCCTCTAATTGAGTTGGGCGAAGTCGTCGAACCAACACGACGGCAGCTCGAAAGTGATGGACGAATCCCAATCTTTCAAGGTAGATGGCCAGCTTCTGCCATGGTCCGCACCAGATTCCAAGGAAATGGCTCAGCATACCTTTCGCCACGCAGCTTCCGCAGCCCGGAACGCCTCCGGCTCGGATGTCGTCCCGCGGCTGGTTATGCGCGTGCGCGCCAGGCCCGAGCCAACGAGAGGCCAGGACAGCAACGGCCTGCATGATGCTGGCACGCGGCTTGCTGCCGCTCGTCCAGTCCAAAGTCGTGCCGCAACGGTGGACCACGAGGGTCCGTCCATAGCCATGAGGGACGATGGTAGGATGCCGCCTTCATCCTCGAAGCCCCACCACCGTCCAGTCCGACATCGTTGACGCTCTCACCTCTGTCTGTCGGTAGTGTTGGACCGGATGCCTACCCCTCGCCCTGATGTCTCTTCCTTGCGTCACGGCCACGCTCCTGCCAGCCGCCCTCGGCTGAGACAAGCGACACCGCATCCTCTCTGTCGGCGCCTAGGCAGCGCGTGTCTGTGTCTCACGGCCCTTTCTACGAGATCGGCCATAACCAAGACACCACGAGGCGGTTGTCTCAAAGCTTTACCGCTATGGCGCTCTCGTTTATTCGTAGTCCGGAGCTCCATCGCTTCATCTTTGCCATAAGTCTGCGCAACCAAACAACTTGGCATGGGACTCTCTGCGGTCGGCCTAGCATCTCACTTGGGACGGCAGAGAGTAGCATCTTCAATATCGACTTGTCAAAAAATGACGATAACGAGGCTTGAGCTCATGGCCCAGAGAGGCGCCAGCAGCCGCCAGACACAAACACAATCTGAGCCGCGGTCGCGTGGAGTCTTCATGGCTCCGAGACAATAGGGCAGCGATAAGTGATGAACGGAGATTGGGGGACCTCTATGTCCCGTCTGCGATGGGGTTTGCATCATGTGCGTTCTGTCTGCCTTCCAGAGAGGCTTTCGCACGCGAGGAGCGGAGAGCATGGCAGCGGATTGCGCTCAGGATCCAAGCACAACCGCGCACGCCAAACCCTGGCAATATCGACAAGTCAACCTTTCCAAGTCCATTTGAATGTTGATGGGCAGTGCATTAGGTATCACAACAGCGCACTCATATCTTCGGGAGGCCAGGAGAACGTCTTCGTGAGAGAATCAACGATGCGCGAGGCCAAGATGTCGACAGCCTCATAATCATCATGGTGACCAGAAGTGCACTACATCACGCGCTGTCCCTCCGCTTCGAGTCGTTTGTGGATCAGAATCTTCGTGTAGTGCCTAATGCTACACGGACGGCACGACTCGGGTGTAAATAGGAGCTCATTCGGCTGCTAACACGTTACAGCTTCAGCTACGCAGCGGTGCTGCATGCATGCTTCGGCCGAGAGGATTGTCGGACTCCAAATTCAAGCGCACTATCAATTCGGTAACAGGGGAAGCCACGGGGCAGCTATTGGCGAGTTCAACTACATTGATAGATATCCGTCGGAAGCTCGGGGGCTGCTAACATCTGCTTGGGGGAGCAAGGGCTATCTTTCCAGGTATGCCATGCTGCCTCGGACGCAACCATTACTTCCCTCTTGACACAGCCTGAGTCTCCCTGCCTAGGGAAGTTGAACTGTACGTACAGAGTAGTCGGAGCGGCCAAGAACTTACGAACCAAGTCGGCTTCTCCTTCAACGACCCACGACTGACCGTCAACATGTTGGATTCTTTGACCCTCGTCATGTGCGTGATATGATCTTCGGGCTACGTGCCGAATTTGCGCATCGCAAAGTGCCTGTGGCATGCATGCATGCTATAGCCTTGGCCCGGCCCCTTGGGACTTGCAAGAGACCCTGGGCATGGAACAATATTCGGATATGACGGAGTGACCTTGCCAGGTCAGGGCTCTCACGACCCATGCCGGGATCTGATAGCCGTTCATGGAAGGTTTTGCAATCGATGAGCCAGGCTAACAAAGCCTTGCTCGTGCTCTGAAATCCATACATCCACCCAGGAGCGAGCTTGATGATACTTCTCATCGCTCTTCGACCACGCCTCCTCCTGAGGCCTCTCTACATAGATAGTCCGCAGGCCGCATGAACGTGCCGCTTGTAGGTCCTCCATGTGGGCTGCAACCATGGCCACCTCTGAAGGCTCGAGGCCAAGCTCTCGCGCAGCGCCGAGGTAGGTGGCCGGGTTAGGCTTGTAGGCGCGGAACGTCTCGCCAGAGAACAGCTTGTGAAAGCCCAGCGAGCCGAAATCGGCCAGGTCTTGCAAGAGGGCGATATTGCCGTTGGATAGGGTCGCCGTGGTCAGCCCTCCCTCGGCGCCGAGGGCAGTCAAGCCATCCGAGGCATCGGCCCACGGACGCAGGCGATGCCATACCAGGCTGAGCGACTCGACCTCGGCAGGCGAGTACAGGCTTTCCAGGCCCCAGGTGCGCAGCAGTTCATCGAGGCTCTCGCGGTGATGTTCGTCGATGGTCTTCCAGTTGTCGCGCTCTGGGTCGAAAGAGCGCGTGAAGAGGTTGTACGACTCGTGCCACGCGTGCGCGAAGCGGGCCCAGTCGTCGGTACCGAGACGCTCAAGGCGGGAGCGCAGGTCGGGCGACAGATCGGGCGCGGCGTGCTTACGGTGGGCGCGCAGGGTGAGCTCCTCGGTGATGGAGGTGCACCAGTCGACGACGGTGCCGAAGACATCGAAGAGGAGGGCCTTGACGCCGGAGAGAGGAGAAAGCGCTCCGGGAGACATGTCGACTTGGATCTGACGGTGATGTGATCCCTGCTGGTGTTGCTGCGTGGTTTGACTCACGCGGGACAAGACGCGCGGGGTTGGTGAGCCACGGCGATGGCGTCACTTGCACCGCGGTGAGGCTTCGAGCTCAGTCGCCCCGTTGGTGCACGCGGTCACACGATGAATTCACCGGAAAACGTCAGAACGCAGTGTGGGCCGCTTAATGGTTAAGAGTTCAGGCATGTTGGATTCACGTGTCTCAATGGTGCACTGCATGGCTTGACGGCCGCAAAGGGAGCCGTGATGTGCCTCTGAGCTGAATGTCGTGGTTGCAAGAGAGGGTGTAGGGGAGGTGAGCCGGCAACTCCGGATTGTCAAATCTGCCCGCTCGCGCTCTAGGGTCTTGTCAGGGAATCAATGAAGCTGATGAGGCCATGTATTGGGTTTCATCCGGATGAGAAGTGCCTTTCCGAGGGCGACGAGGGATAAAGTCAAGTTTAGAATATCGAGTATGACCGGACTCGCAACACTCAGTTTAAACTCGTCTGGCCGGCAATCAGCGCTGGGCTGTTCAAAAACCCAATGTCCTCTAAGATGACAGTGAAGCACTTCTACATCCACACTTACACTCAGTACTGGCGCCCAGGTCTAACAGGTAGCCTCAGTATCCCCCGCAGCCAAATGTTTGACAACGTTGCCCGTAACATCAGCTTCTAGCTCCACAGGTTTGCAGCCTGGTAACTGGATGCTTTGTCGCCCTGCCTCGTACCTCAATCCCGTTTCCTCGTGCGCTGCGTCAGTCGCCACCCCGCAAATCCGCCAGAAACGAAAGCAAAGCTGGCGAAGGCAGCTCGCCAAGAGTCAAAGCAGATCAGGCATCTTGCCAGGTACGACCCTGTTAAACTCCCAACTGCGAGGCTTGCAAGAGCAGCGAGAAAAGCCAATTGGCCCGGGCGCGCCCTTCTCCGTGGTAGCAGTGGTCCGCGCCGCGGCTACGGAGCACTCAACCCCAAACCCGGCCGTGCCGTGCAGGTGCAGGAGACTCAAGGGCAGGTTGGCTGCACGGGCCCGGTCAAGGCGCTCTGTTACAGTCTTGTGATTGCGGAGCGCATCAACTACATTAACATCTACGAATGCGTACTCGTAGGTGATTGGAGACCCATAACCGCCCCGAGGCATGTCTTGCTGCGCGTACCGTCCAGAAGTCTCGGACGATTGGCGATTGGGCGCGCCAACAGTAAAAGACGCGCTATCGGGTTGGTCCCTTGCCAACCGGTCAGTAACGCCCGTGTAACCATCTCGGGAGCACCGCCGAAACGGAACAGCACATGCACGACGGAGACAACAACGAGGCTCGCGGCAAAGGAAAAAGCAAACGATGGGATCTAGGACGTGTTCCTCCGCCCGCCCCGCGATCAGTGGCGACGATCAATTGCCGAGGCGAAATAGAGACGCGCAGCCTTTTGATTGACACTCTCGTGACAGTCTCTTTCGTCGGCGGTGGTGGTTGCGGAGGCGGCGGCGCGACGGCGCGAGAACGGGCCGGAGGGGTCCGTCCCGACCCCGGTCTTGGAGGCGTCAAGATTTCAATGCGCACGAGGTGGTCCCAGCCGGGGAAACGGACTCGCGTCGTGGGCCGCATGGCATGATGGCGCGACGGCCTGATGGTCTGGACCACCTGGCTGGGTGAGGCGGACCGACTTGGCATGAACAGTGGGAAAGGTGCCCAGTATCATGTCCCCTGTGGGGAAGCTCCTTCAACTTGATCACCGTCGATCACGTCAAAGTGATGCAGCCTAGAACTCTATCATGCTAACAGGCCCATTGTTCATGGAAGACACAACATGGCTCTCGTGCCGTTTGTCGCAAGGTCTTGCGTCTCGTGAGCTGCCCGAGTAGGGTCGTTTGGGAGAACCGACGGCTGGCCGTAACAACCTCGAACGCCATATCATGAGCAGAGCGTACAATATCGAACAGCAACAACGAGAGCATGTAAAGTACTCATATACATGCTGTGCGCGTAAGTTCAACATTCCCTTGCGATGGAGTATGACCCTGCATAGCATGAATCATACGAGGTCTATGAATTCGATTGAGCGCATTCTTTGGCCTCGTGTTTGGTCGATTTCCCTCGTCGGGCGTGGCCTCCAGAAAGTACGAGTGGCTGATCACGCCATGTTTTGTCTGTAAAGTCAGTGTGAGCCCCCCCGACGCTGCCGAGCTTCCGGATCCTCTTCTTTGAATGTTTGCCACCCATGCATTGAGTCGCGTCTCGAAAAGGTCACGACCGTGCACTGCAGCATCCGGGGGCAAGGAAGAGGGGGTATATCGAAAGGAGCACGGCATAGCAACTTGGAGCTGTCAAACCACGAACGCCGCCACTTTGACACATTGTCGGCTCTGTCAATTGTCTGCCTGTACTAGTACTCTGTACGGAGTAGATCAGACGAATTGTCTATCCGCCCTCTCTCTCTCTCTCTCCATCGCTGAACGCTCGAGCCATGCCTGTCTCTCTCCCCGCCTCGGAAGGCTCCGCCAAGGCGGTCCGTTGACCGTGTGGTGGTGGAATCGACTAGCATTAGTGCTGCCGTGGGCGAGCTTTGACCTGGTCAAGGGCCGACTACGCTGCGCGTCATGCGCGTGGCGCACCTTGGTCGCTCGGCACATGCAAGTCGAAGGATTGATGCGCCGGTGTTGTACAGCAGCCGCGTGTACTCCGTACGGCTCGACATCTGGGGAAAACGGCCAGCCCGACGCGCGACTTGGACGTGCCCATTGAAATGATATCGCCGAATATCAGTTCATGGCAAATGAGGGTTTGCGACCCCTGAGCAGGGGTCATGCCTGCCCTGGACCCAACTGCGAACCAGTGGATAGATCCGCAAACCAACACCCACTGCCAGCATCGCCGTCTGTGGGTAGTGCGGTCTCGACCCACGATTTCTCTTTATTCAAGGCCGGCCCGCGTCTTAGGCTCAGTGTGGCGCCCGTTACCGAGTACTCTGTAATCATGGCGAGCACTGAATTCGGATGCGCTATGCTCTTTGGAAATCGCCACGACTTTGTTGGCCTGGAAAACGGCTGCCCCGTCCAATCTACACAAGCAGAACTTGAAACGAGGCCCTGGCTGGGATGTTATTCTTGGCAGCTTACTCGTTTGGTGTTTTCGAGGACCGCCGCCTATCTGGCAGGATCTTCCGTCGCCAACGTGTGCGATGTCGGTGGCAGGCCGAGGAGACGAACAGTGGCTCTCTGCATTTGCAGGCGACGCTGGACCGCTCAGGGATGCGGCGTGCAGTGGGCATGAGCAACAAATGCTGCCCAGGTAGGTCAGCCCGTCCCAGCTTCCGCGGAGACAGTCCAAACTGCAAGCAGTCCCTGCTTCTCACTAGCATGAGTACCGAGGCCACGGTCGCCGGCCTCGATGATCGTGGACGAGCAGGGGATGTCAGGACGGCCGGGGGTTTCAACGGCGCAGCGAGGTCGAACGGGGCCTAGCTCCGTGATGGCTTCGTATGCAGTGTGATGGAGTGCATATCGCCAAGGGCCGTCGGTTTGATCCTCTCTATCTGATCCGCTTCCTGGTCGCAGTGACAGTGTAAGGGTTCGCGGCAAGACTGCTGAGTGGCATCTCGAGGTTCCAGATAGCTCTCCAGTGTCTCACCGTGTACGCACGCGACATCCACGTTCCCTAGACTCGTTCCCAACCTGTGCGTTCCGTGCAGGGTAGCGCGCTTGGGACGCAATCGTGACGAAATGCTAGAGCCATTGAGCGAGATGCGGTTGCTCTCCGCGGTGTGAACATGGGTGGCTTGGGCGGAGCACAATCTGCATGGGGTGCCTGGGTAAAGTGATGGGAGCTTCGGGATGCTGGGATCAGAATGGCCCAGGAAATTGGGCATCGGGTGGCCTGGGCCCCGAGCTCAAGCCATCCCATCCCATCCGTCAGGGGACGCGAGCAGCAGCGAGGCCCAGCGGATGGCACCCGACAGGTGTGGCGTTGCCGCCATCGCAGCTGCTCAGGCATGCGGTTCTGCTGGCTTCGCTGGCGACTCGAGGTCAGGTCGCGATGCTCTTGAGACCCAAGGGTTACCCAATCGAGACGCGCAGCGCAGCCGCCTCCACCAGCCAACGAGATGCCGCCCAAAGGCGCAGAGCGTGCTTCGTCAGCTCAGCTCACTCCAAATGTGCCGATCGACCGTTCTTCCGGCTGCAGGGGCGCATTCTGGCTTCTGCAGGGGTTTGCTCGCAAGCCCGCGGCGACCTGTTGATGGCCTTGCCAAGCCACGCCTCCTGCGAGTACCTGTACGAGCGGCATCGCCAACTCATGGATAGGTCCCGGCATCGCCTCCAACAGCCGAAGCACAGGTCGAGCCTCTGCGAGGCAAGAGACGCAACTGAGAGTGGATCGCGCAGCTCTACCGACCCCGGTACGCACCTCGTCATCTGGTCGCCCTCGTCCAATTTCCACTACTCCGTACTGGGGCCGCGTTTCCCAACCTAACTTGAGGAGCACTTGGACCTCTCGTCACTCTCTCCGCCCTCCTCTGGTTCCTCTCCTTTCTCGATCATGCTTCCCGTGCTGTGCGCCTCTCAGCCAGCTGACCAGTCAATTGGTCACTCACTTGCCGTGAAGAGGTCTCGCATAGGCGGCCTGACGATTTGTGACATATCAATGGGCTAGCCGCCGATTGGGAGTCCTTGCGCCAGGAGTCTTGTTCTGCGGCCCGCCGGACGTCTTTGCTTGTAAGTCAACACGCGCCTCCGCGACGAGTTGACCCTCCTCCTGCAGCGACAACCACGACGTTGCGAGCGCATCCAAGTGCACCGCGCGGCACTTTACCTGGGCTGACTCGAGCTCGACAGTTAATACGCCCTTGATTTGGACCTTGATTTCCGGCTTCTGCTGCATATCCTTCCCTGATACCCTACGCGGGGACGTCTTCAAGGCGCGCGCCTCCAGCTACGTGCAGAGGGAGCCAACGAGCCGGCAAGCCAGCGACAAGAACAACCGCCGACCTCAAAGGACCAAGCCTTTACCAGCGATCGTATTATTCCTTTAGCCATCGAACAGCCGGTGCCGCCCAGTCTGTGAATTCCCCAACTTTTACGGGACGTTGCGGAAGCTGGGTTTATGAGTAGTGAGTAGCCTCACCTGGGCAATGCGTTAGCCAAGGCGTTTCAGACGTCGTCATTCACCACACGCAAATGCAGGCCGTATGCAATCGTTGCTTTTGCCAGATGCTAACCAGAAAAAAGACCCGAAAGAAGCATAGAAATCGACTAGAGTCGTGTCAATATTGAGCCGAGAATACCGTCGCCATCAATTGCCAGCTGCAGGGAGTGGCGCATTACTCCAGCACGGCCGGCTGTCTTGCTTCGAAACATCGACAAGTGGGCGGCATCCGCGATCCGCGGGCCGTTTGATGCGTCGAGACTTCGCCCACGGACTGCGCCGTATACAGGAGTCGAGAGTCTGAGGCACTCGACCGTGCGCATCGGAAATGTCCGTTTGGCAGACTGACAATGAATACACCACGGGTCTGGGCGCCGGTTCGCCATCAACGGCCGAAGGCGTTTCCCCTTTCCGGACACCGTCTGGAGCTTCGAAAAGGTCGGCGCGGCGATCCATCACCCCGCCAGGCCGGGGATCATCTCCGTCACATGCGGCAGCCGAACGGAACGAGAGGCGGTCGTCAAAGGACATCACGACCGACGAGAGCATCAGCATCCTAGACCCTCGGAGGTTCACGCCGACGTTGCACGCCAACCTCGTCTCCGAGATCCTGGCACTGAGACGAGACCAGGAGGAGAAGACGAAGCAGATCGAGAGCCTGGAAACAACGCTACACGCCGCCAACGAGGAGCAGAAGCAGCTACAGGACTCTCTGACCAACACGACCAAGGAGAGTCGCTCCCTGAAGCGCCAGCTGTCCTTGCTGGAAGGCGGCACTTCGTCCGCGTTGGGCGAGCTCGCGCGTGAGAGAGACCATGCCGTGGACTCGAGCGCCGAGGCTAAGAAACGTCTGGACGCTGCACATAAAAAGATTCGAACCCAACAAGATGACTCCCGAAAGGTTCACGAGCTGTGGGCCAAGGAAAAGGACGGGTGGGACGCCGAGAGACGCAAGTTTGAACGTAGAATTCAGATTGCAGAAAACCGCCTCGAAGTGGTACTCGACGAAGTGACCGCCTACCAGGCTGCCCACATTCATGGTGACGGCACCGGCCGTGGCCACGACAGCGAAGGGGAAGAAAGTGGCAGGGACAACGATGCCGGGAGCGTCAGGACGATGAGCATGACCAACAGCACCCGGCATTCGATTCTCAACGGCCCTGGAGCTGGGCTACACCACGGTCACTGCCTAGCTGACGAGCTGAACTTTGACGACGATGACCAGACCGATGCCGATGGACGTGAGAGTGTTCTATCCGTTCACACGAGCCCCAACAAGCACTCGCGAAGTTTCAGTCGCGACAGTATCCCCAGCAGGATGCACCGCCGCAACATGAGCATGGAGAGCATGAAGCGACCAGGCAGCGTGGCACGAGGGAGGCTGTTCATGAACCAGTCTGTGATGGAAGCCTTGGGAGGGGAGGATGAGGAGGAAGAAGAGGTTGAGCCAACACCTCCAAAGATCACTTACGCGGACACTGGGATACAATACTCACCGCCACCTTGGCCCATCATGTCACCAGCCAAGCCGTCTACCCCCGACGTCGCGATGTGCGGCAAAGTACCAGAGCTTGATAGCCCGTCTCGTGCCGATCTGGAAATCGAAGCCAATCAGAGACGCAAACGGGTGCACATTGGCCGACCGCTGATCATCGAGCCGCCCAGGGCAAACACCAATATGGTTTCCGCTGCCGCTCAGACCGTCGAGGAACCTCTGAGCCCCCCTCGAACACCAAAGTCGCCTTCCCGAGCCAACACCCCCTCGCCGGAAGTCCAGGGAGCCCCTTCCATGGTGAGCTCTGCAACTCAAACCGAAGAGATCCCCCACGTCTCTCGCGGACTAGGCGCCGCTCGCCTGGCTTCCACCCCACCGCCGTTGGCCATCCCCAGCATCAGCATCCAGCCTCCCACAAGCCGACCGACGACGCCACGTTCGCCTCGGCTGCCTCAGCACTTCAAGCACTTTGGATGCCAGGTGAATCTGTCGTTGCCAACCAATGCTATCGATGCTGCAGTGCAGACCGAGGGAATCCAGACCGATAAGAGACTGGCACTGCTGCCAGCACACCTGCTGCCTTCCGCCATTTCCTCACGGCCAGCATCTCCCCAAGTGACTGGAAGAGGCGAATCTGACCGGAACTTTACTCCTTTTCCCGGCAATCTGCCTGCTCGGAACCCAAGGCGGCTCACAGGGGGTAGAGGCTCGTCTGAGATGCCATCGTCACCCCTCCACTCATATGGTGATTCGGGTGAGCCGCAGGGGGCATGTCCCGGATGCGACGACGATGGCCCGCTGTCCGGCCAGAAGGGAGCGCCGTTGCGACCGCCACATCAACTTAGCAGCCTCTTTGCTGGTTTCGACACTGCGAGCTCCGACGAAGGGGATGAATTTGGTGACGGCGACCTGAGTGACTCTGAGTATCGCACTGCATTGTCTGCGCCAAGACCACCGCCGACTTCGAGCCGGACCTCGAGGCGAGGCTCTTTCGGAACGATAACAACATCGCCAGAACAGCCGATGACGGTCAAGCCGTCTGCTAACAGCGCGGTGCAGGGCATCGGCACCGAGCTCTACAGCTCCATCAACTTCGTGGACAAGGAAGCCCCGCCCGTGAAGCATGTCAAGAAGCTCAGCAGAGCCCACGAGAAAGCCCCTTTGCCGCCACCACCTAGCTCGAATCGCTACGGTGCCATGCGCAGGGCTGCCATGATCCAGAGCGGGATGGTCAGCCATCAAGGCCGCTCGGGAAGCCCCAGCATCTCGGACCCAAAGAACCCTCCGTTCCCGATTCCGACCCGTGCAAGCTCTAGGATCCCGCCGGAGACCGTCAGCACTCCAAGCGACGGCCGCAGAAGCCCGACTCGAGGTGATGGCCGGCATCGAAGAGGCGGCGGTAGGTCATCATACCAAACTCACAACATTCGCAAGGTTCGCTCCGCTGCTGCCCTTCCGCGGATTCATCGACATGGCAGGCACGGGAGCCGATCGACTCCCCCGCTGTCACCCTCCACGGAGGCACCCGAGAGCCCTGGCCTGCCGCCAATGCCGCGAAATGATATCACGACGCCGCGCGATCTAGAGCGGGGAGGTGGGCATTACCGGAGCCACCGTCATGAGCTGTCGACAAACACAGACAACACCATCAACACGGAACCGACTTCCCAAGCGAGCGGCGCGCAGCCTACTGGGGTCGTGGATGCCATCGCACAGGCCATGGTTGGAGAGTGGATGCTCAAGTACGTTCGCAGACGCAAGTCCTTTGGCATGCCCGAGAACAGCGGCAAAGACGACTCGAGCAATGACCGTCACAAACGCTGGGTTTGGTTGGCACCTTATGAACGAGCGATTCTCTGGAGCAGCAAGCAGCCTTCGTCTGGTAGCGCGTTGATGGGCAAGACGGGTCGAAAGCGTGCGTAACCGCCACCCGTCTCTTTACATCCTGCTGATGTGCTGACCCGAGTAGTGACGATTCAATCTGTGCTCGATGTCAAGGACGACAACCCTGCGCCCAAGGTCATGTCGCCCGTTTTCAACCGCTCAATATTGATCCTGACCCCCCAGAGGGCATTGAAGTTTACGGCTGCATCGGCAGAGCGACACTACCTGTGGCTGACGGCTCTGTCGTTCCTGGCACATTCTTCTCAGGCGGTGCCGGAGATTATCGCAGCTCAGCCGCCTCTCGTGAAACAGCAAGCCCTGCCGGAGTTTGAGATGCCGAAAACCAAGTTCAGGCGCGGGGGCATACGGGACTCTATCCGACTCGCCAAAGGCAAAACCAGCGTGATCCGGCTCGGAACCCCAAGCGTTCCCAGCATTCCCAGCGCGCCGTCATCGCGGATGGGAGACATGGCAAGCTTTCGCCTAGCAGAATCGACGTCGGCCAATTCTGGAGGGCACAGCCGGGAAGCATCTCGAGAGGCTGCAGAGCCGCCATTCATCCCCCGTTACGCCGAGCGCCACAACCCGTCCATGGCGCATGGGCGAAAGCGAAGCAACACGGGAGGGCATGTGGCTCCGCCTCTGTCGTTCCGTGGTTTCTCTGGCCCGGCGGCTGGCAGCGGACCACCCCAAAATCCGTCACATGGCACGGCAAACACCAGCGTTGGCACTGCTGGCTCCTCGGACATTTATCAGTCGCAGGCATCGAGCAACATGACATGGGGCATGAGTCAGACGGCATCACAGCGCACGTCGGAGGCGTCCTCGGGACCGGGAAACTTCTTTGATGCCATTGGGACCGTTCGTATGGAGGCCTTTATAAGCCCCCTTGCCTTTTCGCAGTTTAGTGAACACCCGGATGAATCCGACGAGTCACGCCAAAGGATAAGGCGGCGGAGCAAGGAGATGCGCAGGCGAAACAGCCGCAGTCGGCATCGCGACAATGTTGGCTCTTGTGGGAGAGCGGATGAACCCAATAGACAGGGGCGAATGGTTGAGGAGGATTATTTCAAAGACGACCCATTTAGAGGATTCTAGGCCGAGGCACCAAAGCGAATACCCCTTCTTTTACATGGTTTTGTTCTGGGCTGGGAATGATGTGATTATACGGCCGCCGGCCCCAGGCGTCAATTTCTCACTTATGATTTTGCTGTATCTGGTGCGCCGTGTCTCGGGCATTTGATTCCCAAGTGCTTGATGCCACTCTTTTGTCCGCGCTGCGCTGCCGTGCCATTACTTTGGCGCTGAAGGAGCTCTGAAGTTCAGATGGTGCGCATGAGGAGTTGCAAGACATTGTTCTTGTGCTTCGTGGTCTGACTAAAGATGGCTAAACCAGCGGTGGCCGCCAGTGAAATGGAGCTTGCATCTAGGTCACAGCTATGGTATGGGGTTTGGAGATCACTTGGATCATCCGTGAGGATGGACGGATGTTCGCTAGGTGACTTTATACTCGTAGTGATGAACATCAGGGTTGGGGGAGTCGACATGCGGGTTGGGCGTGCGGCTGTTGGTCTAGTCTGTTGGTCATAGAGGGTCACGAACCCAAGTGCTCCCGGTACGCGTATTTATCATTCATACTCATCCATGAAAATAAAGAGAAGCCGCGAGCAAAATGTATTGTTGAATTCGTGGATGCAATGTTGAATTCGGGGATGCGCGGGAACGCAAGACAAGTCTGAAGAAATGGCCCACGTGCCAGGCCAAGAAGCCCGGCCCAGTTAAGAAAAGTTGGCGCTTAGGTTGCACCTCTATTCTCCACCCCGCCATACAACCACGAGTCCACGACGCATACGCCCGAGTGCAGCTTGTTGGGAGTGAACGGAGCTCCCTCAAGAGCGTACAGCCAGCATGGACGCCGAGTCGCTAGAGGAGGTGCAGGCGCGCCATCGGCGGGAGCTCAAGGACTTGCAGGGCCGCATCACGAACAAGAAGAAGAACGCGAGCAAGAAGACACGCAAGGGCGTCAACGACGAGTGCATCGAGATGGAGCGCCAGATGCGGAACACGCAGGCGGCCGAGATTGCGTCGTTGAATGGGCAGACACATACGCAGACGCAGGATCAAGATGCTGCAAAGGCGAGCGACGACGACGATGACGACCGGCCAAATGGCTTCGAGAGGGCCGGGCAAAAGATGGAGCAGAAGCTCGCCCAGGCGGCCGAGAAGCTTCACCTCAACGACGAAGACGACGGCAACCACGGGACCGGCCAGCCCGCCAAGAAGCGTAACCGCCAAAAGGAGCGCATGGCTCGCCGAGCAGCCGAGCAGGACGCTGCCGCCAAGCGCGCCGAGAACGAAGCGGCCACCATGACGGACCACCGAGCGCGCGAAAGCGAGTACATGAAGAAAATGTTCAAGGCGTACGGCCTAGGCGAAAAAGAGATTGAGCCCGACGGCCACTGTCTCTTTTCCGCCGTCGCGGACCAGCTCGCCCAGCACAACATCCCCGTCGGCGCCGGCGCAGCGACCACACCGCCCGAGCCGGCGTACAGGACTGTGCGCCGTGCGGCAGTGGCATACATGACGGAGAATGCCGACGACTTTGCGCCGTTCCTCGACGAGGATCTGGAGGCCTACGCGGTGAAGATGCGCGACACGGCGGAATGGGGCGGCCAGCTTGAGCTTACGGCGCTGTCGCGGCGCTACGGCGCGGAGATCCGCGTCGTGCAAGACGGGCGCATGGAGAAGATTGGCGAGGACGAGGGCCAAGCGGCGACGGGCAAGACGCTGTGGCTAGCCTACTACCGGCACGGCTACGGACTGGGCGAGCACTACAACTCGCTACGGATGAAGAAGACGCCATCGTGAAGGGACTCTTTTTAATTACTCCTGCTCATGGCTTTGTGCTCGGGCACGGTCCGTCTACGCAACATCTACCTTCCTCTCGACGCCCTCACCACCATCGTCACCGCGTCCAGACGGATATGAAGTCGAGCACCGACCCGTCCTCGGCGGTGCCGGCCTGGTGCGTGCGCGAGGGCTTGATGATGCTCAGGCGGTGCAGGGCGTCATCAAGCGGCTTGGCGGGCGCCTTGTAGACGACGTCGCCGGCGGCGTCGTAGGCGACATCCTCGCCGGGGCACGTCAACAGCGCTTCGTACACCTCTGGATTGAGCCCCCAGGGCGGTCCAGGCTCGGAGAGGGGCTTGCCCGACGGGAATTCGAGGCAGACGAGGCGGCCCTTGGGATGGACGAGGCCGGCCATGCGCTTGGCCCATAGGGGGCGGGCTTCCGGGGGTAGGGCGCAGAGGAACTGTGGACGTCAGCTGCATGCACAGACGCATGAGGGTGCATATGCCCATGTAACCCTCGCACATGGCTCAGGCCGCCAGAATGTGGAAGCCAACTTACAGTGTAGTCAAAGATGAGATCAAACTTGCCCGACCCATCCGTGCCTATGCTCGCGGACCACCGCTCGTCGAAGAAGTCGGCCGCCAGCCACTTGATTTCTCCATTCTCCATATCGTCCGCCACAGGCTTGTACAGGCCCTTGGCCTCGGCGGCCATTCTGTTCTCGTCGGCCATGCGCACGGCATCCTCGCTGTAGTCGAGCCCCCACACGTCGTAGCCAAAGGAGCTCAGCAGGAGGACGTCGTGACCGCGGCCGCAGCCGGGGACGAGGGCGGTGCGGCGAGGCACGCCCTTGACGAGGTTGCCGCGGGCATCGCGATCCTGCGCGGGAGGCACGAGGTCGGGGCGCTGGGCGAGCAGGTCGGAGAGGGCAAGCGACGGGCCGGCGCGGTCCCAGGGGGTGAAGTCGTCGCGGTAGAGCGAGGCCCAGTGGGCGCCGTGCGAGGCCAGCGGCAGGGCCTTGAAGGTCTGCTGCAGGCGCGTGCGGTCGTCGGCGCTGATGGCGGTGGTAGACATGGCGGTGGCGGGAGGAATATGGTATCGTGGGGTCTGAGGCGGATTGCACGGGTCGCGTGAGGTGCAATTGACGCAGCACAAGGGGGATGGATGCAGCGGCGGTGGAGATTACAGCGATGGGGCGGAGGGGCCACCCATGGGGACAGAACAGCAGGACCAGAGACGAAGGAGGGAGGGAAAGAAAGGGAGCTTTCAGAAAGGTGACGAGATGCAGGCAGAGGGGATCACGATGGTGGTGGCGGGTTCCCCCGACGGTGGTGGGGTGACGCCGACGTTAGAGGCCCGCACTTTGGCGTCGTTTGTGCATGGCGCCGTCTTCTTCAGCAGCGTACGAGTCTAACTGCTCCTGGGTGGTGCGAGATGTCTCGTTTCTTCTTGTCGGTGGTCTCGTTTCTTTTTGTCGGTGTTTGCATTAAAAAATGTACCAAGACATCAAGTCAATGGTCAAACGTATAAACATAAATAACAGTAGAAAAAAAAAATTCACCGAAAAAAGAATTTCTCGAAAAACTTGAGAGAAAAAAAACAGAAAGGCCTACACGGCCGCAC
>JALHBZ010000177.1:322183-372838 GCA_024340015.1 Tolypocladium ovalisporum | reverse complement strand
TTCCGCGAGGTTCCGCGAGATTCCGCGAGCTCCGCGAGCTTCTATAGCCTTCGAAGTAAATTATCTCGGTAATGACTGGGCCAAAATGCATGAAATGATATGCATAGAAATCAGCATAATTCGCTCTATCACGTGGGTCAGGCCACGTGACTATAGCTTGCTTAGGTAAGCAGCTATCAGGGATCGTTGCTTGGCTTCGCGTAAGAACGCTATACCTTTCCCTTAATACCTAAAAATAGGTATGCTAGGTACCTAAATTAGGCACCTATTTTTAACAAGAATAAGCCCTAGAGGACTAATCGGGTATTTAGTTAGCTATTACGCCTCTAATATATACCGAATCTAGATTCCTCGACTTAAGAAGGTAATTATAATAAGGAATACTACGTTTAACAAAAAGATCTTTTACTTAATAGTAAAGGAAAGCTTACTAGAGATTCTATTAAAGGAACTCTACGAGTTATTATTAAAGCTTAATAAAGAAGAAAAAGAAGTAGATAACCTAATAATACCTATCTAAGTAGACTTACGTTTAAACTCGGGGGTAGAAGTAATAGCTATATAGCTACTATAAAGCTTATAGAGCTTATAAGAGCAGGTAGATAAGGAGCTAGCTATACCTCTAAGCTAAATTAGACTTTAAACGCCTCGTTAAACTCTAGAACTAGTACTAAGCAGCGCGTATATAGGGAGCACGAGCGGTGCTTAAGAGAGTATTTCCTTACTAGAAATAGTAAGTAAGGGTAAGAACTTCTAAGTATCGGGGGTATATACGCCGACGTAGGAAGACCTATCGCTAAGAGATTAGTAACCAAGCAATACTTACAAGGAAGAAGGGATAACCTCTACCTTAAGAGAGCAGTTAGCTACTAGTTATAATGCTCACGAGGAAGAGGAGGTATCCTTAACCTTAAGAGAGTAGTTAGTAATAAGCCTAGAAATTACAAGCGATCGGTTACAATAACTAACGCGCTAGAGCGCGAGGATACGTAATCGCGAAGCTTAGGGCAAAGTACGCCATTAGTATAGAGCCTTTAGTATAATAAATAAAGATAACTAGGACGACTTCCTCATAACCTTCCTACTTAATTAGTAAGAGAAGGAAGAGAAGTCCCCAGAGAGCTATTAAATAATATATATAGTAATCGAAGCTATTATAACTTAAAAGAACATAGCTCGGATAGGAGTAGTGCTATCAAAGCTAAAATTAACTTATAAAGACGTATTAAAGCTACTAAGGAACTAGAAAGAAATACTAACCTACTTACTTAGTAATAAGTTTAAGGAAGTAGCGTAGTTAGAAATATTAACGCTAACCGAGAAGGGAATATAGAAGGTTATCAAGCGTTTAGACGCTAAGACGAAACCGCTCCCGTTAAAATAGGTATTTATATATAAGTTCGACTAGAAGGGCGACCTCGAAAGGTATAAAGCTCGAATATATATACGTAGAGACTTATAGGAAAGCTTAACGATCGAGAGTATATACGTAGTAACGCTCGTAGCGCGGTTATTCTATATAGTAATAGCGATCGCCGCGAAGTTCGACCTTAAAATAAAATAGTTCGATATTAAGAACGCGTTCCTTAACGTAACGCGCGGTACTTACGGAAAGCTAATAACGTACGAGCTACCTAAAGGATTTAAGTAGCTAGGTAAGTATATAGAGCTCGAGAAAGCGCTCTACGGGCTACGCGATTTACCTTACTTATAGTTCGAGGAATTCTCCTTAACGTTAGTCGCCCTCGGGCTAGAAGCAAGTAAAGAAGAGCCCTATCTCTACTACTCGAAAGCTAGGGAAGTATTCGTTCTATTCTTCGTTAACGATATCCTAGTCCTCTACTATAGAAAAAACTAGCCGATAGCTAATAAGATTATCGAGGAAATAAAGCAAGCTTACGAACTATACGACTAAGGCGACGTATAGTAGTTCCTAGGGATTAAGATTATTAGGGATCGTAGTAAGCGAAAGATCTACCTAAGCTACGAAGTATATATTAAGAAAATAGCCCTACGATACGGTCTAACGACCTAGAACTTATACCCTACGACTCTAATACCCGCGGTAGAGTTTACTAAGCGTATAACGGGTTAGGCTAGTGCTCGAGAAGTTAAGGACTATTAGGAGATTATAGGATTACTATTATATACCGTAATTATAATTAAGGTTAACGCGGCGTTCGTAGTATTATCGTTATTAAGATTCCTTACGAACCTAAGCCCTAAGCACTAACGCGTAGCCGAGTAGGCTATACGCTATCTCTATATTAATCGAACGCTCGTAATATAATTCAGAGGCATAGACGAAACCTAAGTACTACTACTTATCGTAACTAACGCGTCTTTCGTAGATAATAAGGAGATAAGAAGGTTATTATAAGGATACCTTATTACTTTATTCGGTAGCCCTATAATCTAGCGAGCAACCCGCTAAGTAACTATAACTACCTTAACGACTAAGGCCGAGTTACTTATATTAGACTAGTGCGCTAAAGAAACGATAGCTCTTAAGAGACTATTTAGAGATATTAAGTTAGATATAGGCAACGAGTAGAATATACGCTATAATAATTAGTAGACTATTCGCCTTATTATCGGAGAGAGCATGCGAATTAATACTCGTCTACGCTATATAGATATATAGAATATATAGTTAAGGTAAGAAGCTTAGAAAGGAAGCTTTATAGTTATGTATTTTCTAACGAACGAGATACTAGTAGATAGTCTTACGAAGGCGCTTTTAAGGTAGCGTTTTAAATACTTCCGAGCGCTCCTTAATATAGCTAATAGCTTAAAGCTTTACGAAGGCGAAGGGCATAGTAAGAGCATTCCGTAAACTACTAATACTTTAAGTTAATTTACTTAATTAAGAAATCAATTAACTCGTATATAAGAGCACGCTTCGTAGCGCGCTCGTGCTTATTCTAAGCAACGGGAGGAGCTACTATAGGCAATACTCTATCCCTAAACCACTCCTTCTTATCCTCTACTATCTCTAAAATAAGCTTTACTATATCTTTATAGCGTTTAGATATCTATATATAGTTAGTAGTAAGTAGAGAAAGATAAGAGAGAGAATTATATACCTTACTATCGTTCTCGCTAAGGGTACGTAGTAAATAACGAGTAAAAGGTACTATAGGTACTAGGCTAAGTAGTAAGTTAATAAAGGCAACGCTTAGCTAAAGAATAAATAAACTTATAGAGGTTAATACTTATAGCTATTAAGACGGCACGCTACGTAGCGAGAGCTACGACCCAAGCTTTCTAGGTACTTCTCGAAAGCGCCTTTACTAGAGATAGCCGAGCATAAATAGTTCACGTATAGAGGATCGAGGGGAGGACTAGCCTTACCCTTATCCTACTTACCGAGCGGTATCTTCTTTATTTTCCTCTTCTTCTTCTCGGGCTCTGGAGGAGGCGACGAGGGCGGCGATAGTAGCGGCGGCGATAGCGGTAAAGAACGAGGCTTAGAAGCCACGCGCGAAGTCGGTAGAGGCTTTCTTTTACTTCGTCTAAGGGGAGCTAGCTTACCCTCATTCAAAGTATTATATAGTTTATTAAGCTTTATAGGTTAGCGTATACGAAAGATAAGAGAGGAGCAAACTAAGTAGTACTTACTTAGTCGGCGAGCTCTAAACTAGTATTAGCGAGCTACTTAATAGAGGACTAACTAGCGGTCCTCTTATCGTTAGAGAGCGCGGGAGGAGATATAATAAAGATATATAAAGGAAGAAGAAGAAAGAGAGCGCAGAGCGCGCGTAAGAAGAGCTCCTTATATACTTAAGCCGAGCGAATACTATACGAATAGAACGCTCTAGTACGTATTAACGGAGCGGTATATAAAGAGCACTAGTAATAGTAATTTACCTATATATAATAACCCGGAAAGAGAGGAATTATACGTATTGAGTAGCTAATAAGGTAGCAATTGCAGTGTATTATAGACTATTAGAAAAGGTGAGCACGCGATACATATAATGGAGCATACTCAAGCGACCAATCGAGCAGCCGAATAGGAGGTATTTAACGCTAAAGTTAATTACAACGGAAAACACCAAGAACAAGGGGAATTTACATTATTACTAGCTTTATAATAGCGGTCATAATGGGGGGTATGTAAAGGTGAGCGCAGGGGCGCAAGCACCTAATCGGGTAAAGCCTCGGAATAACCTAAATACGAGCAAGCCTATAATAGGGGCAAAGCTCAACCATTAAATACCGCCTCGTTAGGCAATTCTCTTATGTAGGAATAAGGCTATTTGCATCGTCAATTCGCATGCTCCTAATGGTGCCCAAAAGCATCGTGTGACAACTAACAAGGTACCTTACTCGATAAGTCGATAGGCCCCATAAAGGCAGGGGCCAAGAAGCATGCCCCGGAACCCACGGCCGAGCTCCGCGGAGCACGTTATCTGATGGATCTTATCAGATTTGATGGATACCAACCACCCGCTAGGCCCTTCCGGGTAAGCTCCGTCCAATCTCCGCGACGACCTCCGCGGAAGGGGCCGAAAGGCTCGGCATTGCATCGTGTCGTGAAACATGGAACATCTACATTGACGTGGTGGCATGACTACCGAGTGTCGAGCCAACAGCCTCGGAAATTGAGGCATCAAACCTAGGGGAGTCTCTCACGTCTACAAGTAGCTCCGACAATCCCAACACTACGTAGTTGCGTAAATCAATCAATCCAGCCTTCACCACCGAGTCCAAGTTATCCTGACCAATCATCCGACCCATCATCCATCGATGGACTCCTGACTCGCTCCATCTGGAGCCCCGACGCCCCAAGGCCTCTTCGCCCCAGCCCATCGTCCTTTCCACCATCGCTGGGAGGTGAATCCGGGAACTCGATCCGTGGCCTCGACGACAAGACGCTGATGCTGAGTCCTGTCGCGACCATGCGGCCCATCCTGGCCTCCAAGACGCCACAGCAGCCGTCGAGGGCACGCTTCGCTGCGTCCGCCACGGCCTGATCGGTCTGCTGCTTATGCTGCGAGGGGGGTCGCCGCCTCGAGGCGTCGATCTTGGCCAGCACGCAGGCGAAGAAGGCGTGCGCTTTGACACTCGTCTCCCCCCTGAGGACACGCCGACGCGTGAGGGCCGCAGCGTCTTCGATGGCCTGCAGCAGCTCTCGCCGTGACAGAGATGACGCCGCTGGCGAAGAGTCCTCCCGCAGCTGGAGTAAAATCTCGGCGCACACCGTCAACGCCGCCGCCAGAAAGACGTTCTTAAACAGCCCGTCGCCGTACACGCGCAGGTTGTTGTAGTCGTCGAGTGGCGAGGGCGTGCCGCTACTGTCGCGACTGCCTCTGCGCTCGTCCGTGCTGCTGCTGCGCCGGGGCGACAGCAGAAGCAGCGAGCACTCGAGGCAGACTGTCCGCGAGAAGTGGTATTTGACATCGGTGGATGCCTTGTGCGCAAACTGCGCATGCAGTATCAACAAGAAGCGGCGCACTAAAAGATCCTGCAGCTGTATCTGGAAGGATGATGGTGGGGTGGGGAGAAAGGAGTCGATGAGCTCCGACGTCTCGCGGAGTGCCGCCGTAAGCTCAGCCCCCATGCGTCGGGCAGCGTCATACGGAAGTTCGGTGCGAAACCGGCTCAACGTCTCCGCAATCTTGAGCCGGATCGGCAGCGACCTCAGCAGCGCGCATTGGATCGAGTTCTGCGTAAACGTCGTCGTCGGCTGCGAGGCCGGCAACGTCTTGGTCGACTCGCTGAACTGAGAGTCGTCGAGATTCGAGGGGAACTCGCACGAGTCGACGAGTTCGCTTGAAATGACGGGATGCATGCCCGAGTCGAGGCTAGCCTGCACTGCCAACTCGAGCATCGTCGCCCACAGCCGTCGCCGGACCTCGGCCTCCATGGGGCTGACGGGAAGTTGGCTGGGCCCGATGTGAAGACCAATGGCCATGGCGCTCTGCACGAGAGAGGCCGTGCTGATCCAGGCGAGATCCCCGCCAACAGCGTTGGTGTTTGTCATCAGGGCCAGTACCAGCAGACATTGTGTCTGTACACCACGGAGGTCGAGGTGCTTCTTCCGGAAGGGAGCTGCGAGCCTTATATGGGCGACATGTATCCATTGAGTAGACTGCTCGTGCAATGTCGGCCCTCCATCGTTGCTGTCCGACGACGAGCGGTCGTGGTGAAAGCACGTGCCGATGGCCATGACAAGTACAAGCTGGAGCAGAAACGCCTCGCTGGCCGCTTGCGGATTGCTCCAATACTGCACGTAGTCGCGCTGAAAGGTCGGCAAATGCAGGACTCGAAGCACTGACTCAAAAGTTCGCAGATACAGCTGCACCAACCGGTCCGAAGTCTCCTTCGGCGGCATAAAGTCTCGAAGAGGCCAGGATAGTAGCTCCGGGTCGAGGCCGCACTTGGATTTGAGACCGCGGGCCAGTCTTTTGCATTTCTGTAGTATCGGATGGCCCTCACCGTGGAAAACACCGCTATTAATGTCGTCGAACAGCCCTTGTTGCTCGTACTGTACCCCTTTGAAATTAGTCAAGACTCCCGCCGACCGATTCCCAAGTTGATTTTACCTTGCGAAAGACTGTCATCCAATGGCTCGGTCCGTACAATCTCGACTTCTGAAAGACAACCCTGGCTGGCTCCTGGCTTGACGAACCAATTGGCTGTGCGGCTTCTGCCGGGGCCGAGTAACCCATATCCGCCACGCCGTCAAACTCAGGTATCCCGACCGAGAAGGGTATACTAGTGGCGTCCATGGTCATACTGAGCGGCAGCGACAGCGCGCTCAGGCTTGCGGTATCGAACCAGCTTGAAGCTCCCGTGTCGACGGAAATGGGAGGCGTCGGAGGTACGCCAGTAGCATAGGATGTACTAGAGTAGCCATTTTCGTAGCCAGCCACCGTCGTCGATGCGGGCAGCTGCGACCGCGAGCCAAAGGCATAAATGGTCTGAGCAGCTGCCGAGGAAGAGGTCGTGTTACGATGCTTGATGCCGTTATCCTGCTCGCTCGAGAAGTCGCTGCTCATGGAACACGAGTTGTAGTAGGTGCACGCTGAGTTGGATTGAATGCACTGCGTACAGGGAGCATTCCGATCGCACGCTATCTTGCGTCGACGGCACTCGGTGCATACAACAGCCTGCCTCCGCCGCTTGCGGGACGGCCCGCCCTGGTGAGGTTGCGCACTCATGTCTCTCTTTCGCCAAGGTCAAGCACCATGCAGTCTGGTAACCCGGAGCAAAGCGTCGGGGTTCAATGACGATCGAGATAGCAATGTACCTCGACTGCCCGAGCGAATGACTGGGCGGCACACAGCCACCTTATATCGTGAGAGTGACGAAAAATGTTTGATATGTCACTCGAGCAGAGAAGGTTGCATAGGTGCCCAGGCGAAAAGTAGCCGGAAGTATCGTTATTCACTGGCTAGAAGAATAGGGCTAGTCGTGTAGGTCGACTTCGATAGTGGACCTTGCGAGTGCATTCCACTATCAATCAGTCCGTACATGTATGGCGCCAGGCCCGCAGAGCGAGACCCGAGAAAGGCAATACAGGTAGCAGCAGCTTTGGGCCGCGTCCGGCTTACATGTGTGACGGCGGGGAAATGCGACAATTATTAGGCCGGTGCGAGATGGCGCTGCAGAGCACCTTTGTTCTTGGATGGAAATAATAAGCGAGGCCTACTTGGGGCCTCGAAACACTGGACAGTGATAGTGGGCTAAGACATGCTCCACGAGCTTCATCTTCGTCGCATGTGGCAAGTGTTTAACAAGAACTGGGTGCCATGTCAGATGCATGCTGGATCCTTAGACGCCCCCTCCATCTTGCTCTTTTTGGCCTTCGTAACATAGCCCGCTGTCAGCCAAGCCTTGGCAGACGTTGTGGCTCGGCAGGGTGGCACCGGGGGTGGGTAAGACTTCCAAAAGGGATATATGTATGAGGGAGTCTGTCTAAGGTAGTGCAAGGATAAAGCAACTAGTTGCCGCACGTTGTTCGCGACCTATCAGGAATGTGAAGCCGTCTCAAACGCATACACCACAAGGGATAAACTTCTCAAAGCGCCTTGGTCCCACACGTGGCAGCGAGGCTATCTCATAGGTCGTAGACCAGCTTGACGCCGCTGACCTCGCCCTTGCGCATCCTGTCTAGTCCCGCCATGACTCCACGCAGCCCATCGGAGCCGTGGTCGAGGGGATGCGGGCGGATCTCGCCAGGCGTGTCGACCAGGGTCTGCGTGCCTCGATACCAGCCCTCGGCAAAGGCCCGATCCTTGGGACGGGCCGGGCGGCCAAACGGCCGTGGCGACGTGACCTCTTTGCCGAACATGGTGTAGACGAGTATGTAGTCGGGCTTGATGTCGCGGCGCGTGTGAGCTCGCAGGGGCACGGGGTCTAGGCCCATGTACTTCCCGCCGGCATGCCCCATGGCGGCGTAGCAGATTCTCATGGAGCCCAGATCGGTGATGCAATCGAGGGCGTAAGCAAGCGCGTCAGCCGTGTACCGTCTGATGTCGTCGCCGCAGGTGGGCGAGCGATAGTCAAAGGCCTCCGCGGCGCCCAGGGCCCTGGCCAGGGCAAAGTTGCGCGGCGAGCATGTGCACACGGGCACGAGGCCCGACTTGCGCAGCATCTGCAGGGCCATGGCACCGCAGGCGGTACTTCCGCCGTACACGAGCACGTACCGGCCGCGGCGGCCGGGGTCCCCGGTCGCTCGGGATGTCGCCCTTGGTGGTGCAGGTGGGCTTGATCCGGTTCGCGTAATCATCCCCACGGCCGCATGCCCGTCAACTCCCTCCATGCAGTCAGCAAGCGCTGATGCGGCTTGTAATTCTCCCATCTCCTCTGCTGGCTGCTCGTCGGCAACGGGTCCCGCGCCCAACGCCTCCCGGCGCGGGCCTCGTCGTTCTGGGCTCAGCCCGGTGGCGTCGTAGGGCAGCGGCAGATGCCACTGCGAGTAGACGGCCATGCCCACCGTCGGCAGTGCGACGCCCACGCTCGCGCCCTGCTGATATGACAGATGGGCGGGCGGCAGATAGACCAGATCGCCAGCCACCGCCACAAACTCGGCAAAGGCGCCGTTGTCAGGCCGGTCCGGGTGGTTCCCCCAGACGCAGCCGAAGACGGCCGATC
Source organism: Tolypocladium ovalisporum (assembly GCA_024340015.1). Classification (NCBI taxonomy): domain Eukaryota; kingdom Fungi; phylum Ascomycota; class Sordariomycetes; order Hypocreales; family Ophiocordycipitaceae; genus Tolypocladium; species Tolypocladium ovalisporum. Next base: position 363,733 of record JALHBZ010000177.1, on the reverse strand, counting down.
CCGCCCTCAACTGGTCGTTCTTGACGGCAGGGCCCACCATGACTACATCCCCTGCGAACTCGCATCCTGCTGTCGCCCCAACGCGCGGCGCCATGTCGAGCACCTTGACGTCGACGGGGTTGATGGCGACACATCTCACCCGAACCAGGATCTCGTCGTCCTCGAAGGCGGGCAGTGGAACTGCCTCGTGCAGCTCAACCTCGCTCGGCCCTCGGACTTTGAGCGCGCGCTGAGTCTGCGGCAATGGGTCCAGAACCCCATTTGGCGAGAGACTCCCCATCGAAGCCTTCTTCGAGTTCGGTAGAAGAATGAGAGAATCAACGCTAAGCAGACAGACGGACGGAGACACGCGGGGTCGGGCGTGGCGTCGAAATTTATTCTTATCTATACACGGGATAGGAGTTCTTGTTGGTCGGCCAAATTGACAAATATTGGCTTCCGTAACACGCTTCTTCGATCAAGGGGTCGTGACACGAGCGGCATGTTCCATCCAGCATGGTCGTACACGCGCGGAGGTGCAATTGCGTGAGCACTAAATCACGGGGGTTGTTCGGCCAGCGCTCCGTGATGCGGGGAGATAGTATGCAGGGACCATGCAACGTGGGAGCTCGTCGGCTTTTGCCTCCCGGGGAGATAGTACGCCAAGCTCTGATGACAAAGGGGCTCCAGTAATTCCGGAAAGACTTGCTAGGGGCTTTGAAACGGACGTAACTCAGCTCCGAAGGATTCTGAACAGGGACTAAACGCGTATGAGTGTTTTCCGATCTTGGGATATCGCGAAAGTGGTTTCATAAACTCCGTCGCGAGGCTGAGGTCGCGAGGGAGACGCGAACCTGGTCAAGGCCGGAAACATATCAAAGTCGAAGCCATCGATGGACGTAACTCGGCATTGTACTCTTGACCTGCCCTTCAAGTAGCAATAGGATTGCCATCCATATCCCAAGTCCCCTGCCAAGCGATTCACTCGCTCCCACTGCCACAGTGCCACGCCACAGACTTTGATTTTCTTTCTGCTTCCCAAGACCCGAGTCACACAATGTCCAAGCCAGTGGGCATCATCGGGTCGGCATGCCGCTTCCCTGGCGGCGCAAACTCGCCTTCGAAGCTGTGGGAGTTGCTCAAGGCACCCAGAGACGTTCTGAGCGAGTTCCCTCCCGACAGGCTGAACCTGTGGAGCTTCTATCACCAGAATGGAGAGCATCATGGCAGCACCGACGTGCAAAACAAGAGCTATCTCCTTTCAGAAGACCCTCGCGTCTTCGATGCGTCCTTCTTTCGCATCAGCCCCTCCGAAGCAGACGGCATGGACCCACAGCAGCGCATACTCCTGGAAACGGTATACGAGGCCCTGGAATCGGCGGGCTGCCCCCTTGACCAGGTGCAAGGTTCGTTGACGTCTGTATATGCCGGGTTGATGAACGGCGACTATGCCGATATCCAAGCACGCGATCTTGAAACGATATCCACTCACAACGGCACCGGCACACATCGAAGCATCCTGTCGAACCGCATCTCATACTTTCTGGACGCAAGGGGTGCATCCATGACCATAGACACGGCGTGCTCCAGCTCCCTGGTTGCCTTGCACCAGGCCGTGCAGAGTATACGACTTGGTGAGAGCGACATGGCCATTGTCGCCGGCGCCAACCTCCTGCTCGACCCCACCATGTACGTGGCCGAGTCCAAGCTGCACATGCTTTCGCCAGACTCGCGGTCTCGCATGTGGGACGCGGCGGCCAACGGCTATGCTCGTGGAGAGGGTTTCGCGGCCATCGTGTTGAAGCCGCTCGACGTGGCAGTTCGCGACGGGAACCAGGTCGAGTGTGTTATTCGGGGCAGCGCCGTGAACTCGGACGGCCGGACCGCAGGCATCACGGTCCCGAGCGCCACGGCACAGACGACACTCATCAGGCAGGCATATAGAGACGCAGGCCTGGACCCCTTGGTCGACCGTTGTCAGTTCTTCGAGGCCCACGGGACAGGCACACGGGCCGGAGACCCGGTTGAAGCAAGGGCTATCAGGGACGCCTTCTTCCCGGAAGGGCATGGCGACTCGACTTCCGCAGGAAAGCTGCTGGTTGGCTCCATCAAGACTGTTGTAGGGCACCTTGAGGGCTGTGCTGGTCTGGCGGGAGTGCTCAAGGCATCCCTTGCCATGCAGAACCGGACAATCCCGCCCAATATGCACTTTTCGGAGCTGAACCCGGCCATTGAGCCCTTGTACAAGAACCTGCAGATTCCCACAGAGGCGTCAGAGTGGCCCGAGGTGCCAGCGGGCTCGCCTCTGCGAGCCAGCGTCAACAGCTTTGGCTTTGGCGGCACGAACGCTCACGTCATTCTCGAAACCTTTCAAGGTGAGACTTTGCAGAACCAGCAGGACGAGATTGTTGAGCATGCCGAGGATGAGCGGTTCGTTGGGCCACTGATGTTGTCTGCAAATTCGCGAGACTCGCTGGTGCGATCAGTTCAAGCTCACGCCGAACACATCCGCGACAACAAGCACGTTGATCTCAGTGACCTGGCCTGGACGCTGCAGTTCCGACGCACGCAATTTGGTAACAGCCGCGCTTTTTTCTCAGGGGCCACGCGCCAAAAGCTGTCATCATACATGGACGCCTTTGTGACCGACAACAGCAACGTAGCTCCCACTTCGACCCCTGCCGCCGGCGAAGCCCAGCCTCACAACCTCGTCGGCGGCGACAGCCCTGCTATTTTGGGCATCTTCACCGGCCAGGGAGCTCAGTGGCCGTCGATGGGTCGCAATCTGATGCTACACAGTCCGCTCTTCCGAGACTCCATCACCCGCTGCGAGACATCACTGGCGGAACTGGGGTCCGATGCGCCGTCCTGGTCTCTCCCGGAGGAGCTTCTCGCGGAGGGGGATCGATCGCGCGTTGCCGAGGCCGCCATCTCTCAACCGCTGTGTACAGCCGTGCAGATCGGTCTTGTCGACGTACTGCGCGTCAGCGGCATTGCTTTGCGGAGCGTCGTGGGCCATTCGTCGGGCGAGATTGCTGCCGTATACGCCGCCGGCATCATCTCGGCCCCTGACGCCATTCGTATCGCATACTATCGTGGTTTCCACGCTGGCAAGTTGGCCACTGGCGGAGCCATGATGGCTGTTGGCCTTTCATTCGAAAGTGCCACGGAGCTATGTGAGAAGCCAGAGTATCTCGGGCGCGTCAACGTCGCGGCCGCGAACGCCCCCACCAGTGTCACGCTGTCCGGAGACGCAGATGCCATTGACGAACTCAAGATCCATCTGGAGGCCGAGAAGACGTTTGCCCGGAAACTGACTGTCGACACAGCGTACCACTCACACCACATGCAGCCCTGCGCAGCCGCGTATCTCGAGTCATTGAAGGCGTGCAAGATCCAGATCCAGCGGCCCAACGAAAGCTGCATCTGGGTCTCGAGCGTTCGTGGTGATGCGGAGCTCGTATTGGATCTCGACGATGAGGATAGCGACAGTATGGAATCTTTAGATGTTCTCAAGGATCAATATTGGGTTGACAATCTTCTGAGCCCAGTTTTGTTTGCACCAGCAGTCGAGTGCTCCCTTTGGAGAGCTGGTCCCTTTGACATCGCCACCGAAGTCGGCCCGCATCCCGCGCTCAAGGGTCCCAGCACACAGATCTTCAAGGCATCTTTGGGCTCATCTCTGCCATACTTCAGTCTGATGCGCCGTGGAGACGACGAGGTCGAGGCTTTCTCGGGAGGCCTAGGCTACCTGTGGGAGCACTTTGGGCCAGCGGCCTCGATCGACTTTGACGGCTATCGTCGTGCTTTCATCGAGGGCGAGGCCCAGCCCCCACGGTTCGTCAGGGGCCTGCCTTCCTATTGCTGGGACCATGGCAGAGTGCATTGGAAAGAGTCACGCATCTCGCACAACTTCCGGCTGAGCGACCGACAAGTCCACGAGATTCTCGGCCGCAGGGCAACAGACGACACGCCCGAGCTGCTGCGATGGCGCAACATCCTTCGCCCTGCCGAGATTCCATGGGTCAGGGACCACGTCTTCCAGGGCCAGATCGTTCTTCCTGGCGCTGCTTACGTTGCTGCCATCGTCGAAGCAGCAAAGATTCTCGCCAACGGAAAGTCGGTCAAGTACGTCGAGCTCAAGGACCTGAGGATTCCCCGAGCCGTTGTCCTTCAGGAGAATAAGTCGACCGAGCTGACAACGACGCTTCGTCTCATTCGCAAGGATGGCGACCATCTGTCCGCCGAGTTCGTCTTCTCAGCAGCCTCGGCCGATGACGCGACGGCCGTGCCCGAAAAGACGTGCAGCGGTCGCGTCGAGGTTCATGTTGGCGAAGCCGATCCCAACAAGCAGCTGCTGTCGTTGCCGGGTCGCGCACCGCCCAACCTGACCGCCGTGGACCTTGATGTATTCTACGCAGCGCTGAAGGAGCTGGGAATTAATTACCAAGGCTCTTTCCGAGCTACCAAGTCGGCCCAACGGACCATGGGCTATGCGTCCACCCAGGCAACCTGGGACGCCGAAGAACTGGGTGACTCGTTCTCACTGCACCCGGCCATCTTGGACGTCGCCCTCCACGCTATATTCGCAGCCTTTGCTTCGCCATCGACCGGTCAGATGTGGACCATGTACCTGCCCGTGGGCATCCAACGACTGACCATTGATCTGGGTAGCTTGCCCAATGGCGGCGCCTCAGCCGAGATCAGCGCGCACATGACGGCCCAGGTAACAGCATCCTCGGTAAAGGGGCTGGAGGGTGACCTGCAGATCATGTACGGCTCCCGCGTGGCTGTCCAGGTTGAAGGCGTTGAACTGCAAGCGACCGGTGATCCTCAGGCCAGCAGCGACCGTGTGCTGTTCTCCAACACGCGCTGGGACAGCGACATCTCGACGGGCATTGACAAGGTCGTGCTGGAGCACCAACCGGACCATGCAGCCGACGAAGAGCTGGTGGAAGCCATGGGCCGCACGGCTCTGTACTACTACCGCGAGCTGCTGGATGACATCTCGCCTCGCGAGGTCAAGAGCTTGGCCTGGCACCAGCAGATGTTCTGGCAGTCGGCGCAGCACTGGGTCGAAGAGGTCCGCGCCGGTCGCCATCCAACGGTAAAGCGCGAGTGGATCGAAGACACGCGCGAGGACGTGTGGAAGCAGGCCGAGAACTGCCAGGACGCCATCGACATCCGTATCATGCGGGCACTGGGCGAGAACCTTCCCGGAATTGCGCGTGGCGAGACGCAGCCGCTCGAGGTCATGATGGAGGACGACATGCTGAGCCGCTTCTATGTAGAAGCTTACGGACTCGATGGTATGAACGATCACGTTGCGCGAGCTCTCGGCCAGATCTCTCATCGTCACCCTCAAGCCAATATCCTCGAAATTGGCGCAGGTGTTGGTGGAACCACGCGCAAGGTGCTTCGAGCTGTAGGAAACTCGTTCAATCATTACACCTTTACCGACATCTCGTCGGGCTTCTTCGAGAAGGGGGCGGAAAAGTTCTCGGACTACCGTCGCAAGATGACGTTCAAAGTTTGTGACATTGAAAAGGACCCCGTCGACCAGGGCTTTGTTGAAGGAGCCTACGACGTTATCGTAGCCGCCAATGTTTTGCACGCCACACGTTGCCTCGCCGACACGATGCGACACGTCCGACGACTTCTCAGGCCAGGCGGCTATCTGGTCATGATGGAAATCACGGGCGATCTTCTGCGTCTAGGCTTCATCATGGGCCCGCTGCCGGGGTGGTGGCTCGGGCCGCAACTGGGTGACGAGGGTCGTCAATACACCCCTGGCATTTCGCCCGTGCAATGGGACGACCTCTTGCAGCGCACCGGATTCTCGGGCGTCGACCAGATCGTATCGGACCATGAAGTGCCACACAAACATTACGTGTCCACGCTGGTAAGCCAAGCGGTCGACGACGATTATGACCTGTTGCGCAACCCTCTCTCGCATTTGAGTCTGGTGCCAGCGCTGTCTCATAAGTTGCTGATCTTGGGTGGCGAGACACTTACCGTGGCCAGACTGACGAGAGATTTGAAAAAGGTGCTCTCACCTTGGGATACTCCTGTTGCTTCCGTCTCCAAGCTCGATCAGATTTCACTGGGACCTGACGAGCGAGTGTCGGTCATCAGTGTGACGGAGCTCGATCAGCCACTGTTCGCCAGTGAGATGACGGCGACAAAGCTGGAGAAACTCCAGACCCTTCTGGATGCTTCCGAGTCCATGTTATGGATCACAGCCGGACGCAGGGGTCCTGACCCAACCTCCAACATGTTTGTCGGTCTCGCTCGAGCTCTGCGTACTGAACGAAGCGACATCAACTTGCAGCTCTTGGACTTGGAGAAGCCAGGAGATGCAAACCCCACAGTCCTGGCCAGTCACCTCCTCAGACTGGCATTGGCAAAGCAGCAGGACTACGTGGATAAGCAAATGCTGTGGACCACTGAGTCTGAGCTCGCTCTCGATGGGGAGACATTGCTGGTTCCGCGCCTTGTGCCCGACAGACCACGCAATGAGAGATATAATGCCTCGCGACGTACCATCAACAAACAAGTCACCTTGAGAACGGCGGAAGTCGAAGTTGAAGCTCGTGGGGGTGTGGTGTCGCTGTTGGGAGTAGATTCTGCTCTGTCTCGCCGCTTGACGGTGCCTACCCCTGAACAGACCATCTTCGATGTGCATCTCTCAATCCCGCTTCCCCACTCGGATCAGCAGTTCTTTCTCTGCTATGGTTCCATCGGGTCCCAAAGCCAGAAAGGCTTTGTCGTGTCTAGGCACAATCGGTCTGTCGTTCTTTGCAATTTCCACGACATTCTTCAGGTGAACGCGACCGGCTTTGGAGGAGAACAGGAAGCAGCAAAGCTTGAAACACTTGCAGGGCAGCTCATTGCGCGCACCCTCGCATCTAACCTACCCCGGCGAGGAGCTGTGCTGGTGTATGAGCCTCCATCTCAGAGCCTTGTCAAAGCTATCGAGCACTGCAATCTGTGGAAAGGCCTCGAGGTCTACTTTGCCACCTCGGAAACGGATACATCAGTGCCTTCAAACTGGATCTCAATGGATCCTCACGCACTCGGCGCATCAATCAGAAGGAAACTCCCAAGGGACATCGTTGCCGTGGTCGACTTCTCTGCGTCAGGTGTCCGCGATCAGGTAGCTTTCGTCCCCACAAATTGCGTTGTCCGGCGATTCGAGCCCTCTCTCGTCGAGACGAATAGTGAGGCCCTTGACAGTGCATACGCCGATGCTCTCATTGCACTAGGAATGTCTAAAGAGATCAAAACGAGAACGCTTATGATTCAGTCTCTTCCTGGAAGCCTTCCATCTACCCTGACTTACCCCACCATCGTGGACTGGCGTCAGCAAATCGACGAGGCCTTCACGATTCAGGTCAGGCCTTTGACACCCGCCGGAATCTTTTCGTCGTCCAAGACACATTTGATGGTCGGTTTAAACGGCGATCTCGGACAATCCCTCTGCGGCTACATGGTCAGAAATGGAGCTCGCCATATTGCCATTGCTAGCCGACGCGGCGAGGTGGATCCAGTCTGGCTCGAGAGCATGCGCCGAGAACACCGGGCAGATATACGTCTCTACAAGATGGATGTCACCAACCAACAATCCGTTTGTTCAGCCGTGGATCAGATAAAGGGCGATATGCCTTCCATTGGAGGAGTAGCCAATGGCGCAATGGTGCTCCATGACAAAATGCTCCTCAACATGGATGTTGACTCCCTCAACCACACCCTGAAGCCAAAGGTGGATGGATCCAGATACCTAGACGAACTTTTCCCGAATGCCGACCTGGACTACTTTGTCTGCTTCTCATCAGTAGCAACCGTCGGCAACAACCGTGGTCAAGGAAACTATCACGCGGCAAACTTGTTCATGACCAGCCTCGTATCGAACCGCAGAGCGAGGGGACTGGCAGGGTCCGTAATCCACGTGGGTGTGGTGGTAGACGCTGGCTACGTGGCGAGACAAGACCGCAAGCTCGCAGAGCACTTGCGCAAGCAAGGCTTCATGCCAACATCCGAGACAGATGCACACTTCCTGTTCGCCGAGGGAGTGCTTGCTAGCCCGGCCGACTCAGAGCTGGAGGCCGACATTTGCATGGGGTTCGAGCCTTTCCAGGATAGTCCCGATGCACCCTCGAGGCCGCCATGGTACGATGATTCGCGGCTGTCGCACTTTATCGTTCAGCCCGAAGAAGACGTTGGCGACCTGAGACAGGGAATTGGCGACGCGGTGCATATCAAGCAGAAGCTGGACGAGGCCGAGTCAGTCCAAGAGGCTCACACACTGCTCCAACAAGCCTTCTCTGCCAAGCTCGAATCCATGATGCAGCTCGATGCCGGAAGCGTGAACGCACACGTCCCCCTATTGGACCTGGGCTTCGACTCGCTTCTCGCTGTCGAGACTCGAACCTGGTTCCTCAAAGAGATTCACGTTGACGTGCCAGTCCTTCGCTTCCTCGGCGGAGACACGGTGCACGAAATTTGCCAGGATACAGCTGCCCAGTATCTCCCCCTCCGAGCAGAGCAGAGTTCAGAGAAGAATGACAAGGCCGCGACGAATACGCCTCACTTAGACACAAGCGACAAGGTCATTTTAGGGGTGATTGATCCATCACAGCCAGCATCGTCAGTGTCTACAAGCGAAAGCGGTCAGCAGTCTTCGAGCCCAATGGCCTCGACGTCTCCGACGACACAGAATGCTCCAGACTTTCCCAGCACGCCAATGACAAGAATCAGTACGCCCGAAGTGCCAGAAAAGACGACCATTCCAGATCTCAAGGTTGACAGGTCCGAGAAAGAGGCGCACACAGGTATTCAGGCCCCGAAACGAATCGTGAGAGAAACTTCCAGAGTCGAGTCAATGTCTTACGCTCAATCTAGGCTCTGGTTTCTCGGCCAATATCTAGAAGACCCAACGACATGTAACATCGTCGTCTCGTACGTCGTCAGGGGACCGCTTGACGTGGCCAAGCTCCGCAGAGCACTCGACAAGGTCATCGCCCACCACGCCAGCCTGCGGACGTGCTTCTACCCCGACGACGAGACTGGCGAGCCCACTCAGGGCCTTCTGCGCACTCCGTCACCTTCGTCCTCTCTCAAGCATTGCCACTCGTCCAGTCGCGAGGAGATTGAACGCGAATTTGAAGCGCTGCGAGACCGTGAATGGGACCTTGCCTACGGAGACTCCTTTGCCACCACGCTGCTGTCCACGGTGAATGAGGACAAACATATCATAATCTTTGGCTATCACCATATTGTCATCGACGGGATGAGCTGGTATACCCTTTTGAGAGATCTCGAACGGGCGTATACTTCGCAGCCATTGAGTCGACAGAAGAAGCTATACATGGACGCCGCAGCCGAGCAGAGACGGGCCGTAGAATCCGGGGCCATGGAGAAGGAGATTGCTTTCTGGGCAGCGGTCCATGACAACCCGTCCGATGTGCTGCCCTTGCTCCCCATGGCCTCTGCTCGACGCCGGCGCCCCCTTCGGCGATATGAAAGTCACACCGTCACAAAAGACATTGGCAGCCACCTGGTCGCCAAGATCAAAGATGCCAGCAAAGCTCTGCGGGTCACTCCCTTCAACTTTTACCTGGCGGCGATGCAAGTGCTCTTCTCAAAGCTGCTCGACATTGACGACCTATGCATCGGCGTCGCGGATGCCAGTCGCCCCGATGACGATCTTGCCGACACGGTTGGCTTCTTCCTCAACATGCTCCCACTGCGCTTCAAGTGGAATCGTCGAGGGTCCTTTGCAGACATGGTCCGTCGCACATCTAAACACGTGCTTGAAGGCCGCAGCAACGGCCGCGTGCCGATTGACGTGATCTTGGAGCGGCTCAATGTGCCGAGGGATGCGTCCTTCAGTCCCCTCTTCCAGGTCACTTTCAATTATCGTGTCGGCGCCATGGCTGAGGTAGGCCTTGGCGACGAATGCCGTCTGTCGGTCGAAGCTATTCGTGACGCCCAGAGCCCCTTTGACCTCGGCTTTGGCATCTATGAAACGGCAGAGGGATCGTGCGACCTCCAATTGAACGCACAAAGCTACCTGTATGACAGGGACGCGGCCGAGCTCGTCATGAACGCCTACACTACTCTGCTCAACGTGCTATCTTCGGACGCCTCGCGGACCCTTGAACAGTACGCCATGTCTGACGCTTCTACCGTGCAACAGGGCATCTCTGTTGGTCAGGGACCTCGCAAGACATGGGATTGGCCCGACACTCTGTCAAAAAGAGTGAATGCCATTGCCAAGATTCACAGTGATAGCGCAGCTATCATTGAGTGTCAGGGCACCATTACCTATGGCGAGCTCGATATGAGGATCAACTTGGTAGCTTCTGTCATCAAGAAGGAGGAGCCAGCCAACGGGTCACGTATAGCGGTACTTTGCCAGCCTTCTGCCAATGTGGTCGCATCCATGCTGGCCATACTGCGGCTGGGCCATGTCTACGTGCCGCTTGACACGGATCTTCCCAAGGAACGTCACGATGCCATCTTGGCCGACTGCAAGCCCGCTATCCTGCTCTGCCATGATGAGACTCTGGAAGCGGCTCTGTCTCTGACTACCGATGTTCCCATCGTCAACCTTTCCACGCTCTCTGCTCGGGCTTCGGCGAGTGACGATATCTTCCATGACGATGTATCTGACCCTGTCAATCCAGCTTTCCTCTTTCACACAAGTGGCTCGACAGGCAGGCCCAAGGGCATCGAGCTCAACCAATTCGGGTTCCTGAACCACCTAGCGCTGAAGACTTCGGAGCTCTCGTTGCAACGCGAAACGGTCCTTCAGCAAAGCTCGTTCGGCTTCGACATGTCTCTGACCCAGGTGTTCTGCGCTCTCGCCAACGGCGGCTCACTTGTCATCGCACCGAAAGCTTCTCGTGGCGATCCTGTTGCGCTCTCCAAGCTCATGCTAGAGCACGGCGTGACCTTTACCATTGCCACCCCATCCGAGTATGCAATGCTACTGCGATATGGCTTATCAGGGCTCCGCAACTGCTTGACCTGGAAGCACGCTTGTATGGGCGGCGAAGCTGTGACGCAAAGGTTGCTTCAGGCGTTCGCTGAGCTTGGCAATTCCGGTATCCAGCTGACGAACTGCTATGGGCCGACCGAGACTTCGCTTGCTGTGTCTTTTGACAAACTCTCCGTGGGCAAAGCCGCCGAAATGACAGAGCATGTGCCAGTCGGAAAGGTTCTGCCCAATTATTCGGTATATATCCTCGACGAGTCCACCTCGGAGCCCGTACCGGTAGGATATCCGGGTGAGATTTGCGTGGGCGGTGCGGGCGTTGCCCTAGGATATCTAAATCTGCCCGATCTCTCGGAAGCCAAGTTCGTCCGCGACCCGTTCGCAGATGCATACGACGTGGCACGTGGATGGACGCGCATGTTCAAGACAGGCGATCGCGGTCGGCTGAGAGCCGATGGATCCCTGATCTTCATGGGGCGCAAAGGCGGTGATAACATGATTAAGCTGCGTGGCCTGCGCATCGACCTGGACGACGTGGCCAACACGATGATCCAAGCAGCTGGCGATGTTATTGCCGAGGCCGTGGTCACGGTCCGCGGAGATGATGACGAAGCGCAGATGCTGGTGACGCATGTTGTGCTCCGTCCGGGACAAGGCGAGACTCTCGGAGCGGAGGGATTGCAGAAGCTGGCGCAGAGCTTGCCCCTGCCCGCCTACATGCGCCCATCGCTTGTGGTTGCCGTGGATCGCTTACCACACACGGCGAATGGAAAGGTCGATCGCAGAGCCATTGAGGCCTTGAAGCTTCCAGCTCCAGAGAAGCAACACAACAAAGGCGGCAACAAACTATCCCTTGAGGAAGGAGAGCTCAGCTTACTATGGGAAGCGGTACTTGACCGATCCATGACGGTGTCCAGAGCGGACTTGACGCCAAATGTCGACTTCTTCATGGCGGGTGGAAGTTCTCTCTTGTTGATACAGCTCCAAGGCGCGATTAAGGAGACACTAGGCCTGTCGGTATCTATCACGGAGCTGTATCAGGCGAGCACCCTACGTCGGATGGCCGCACATCTTCATGCCGAGAAGGGCCAGCAGGGGCCTGTGGAGGACATGGATTGGGAGAGAGAGACCGAGTTCCAGACGGCGTCAAATTTTGATACTACCCCCCGGGGACCCATACGAGAGTCCAGCCGCGAGGTTCTCTTGACGGGAGCGCATACCTTCCTCGGAGCCGAGATCCTTCGCGCACTTGTCGGCGACGGTAGCGTCAAACGAGTTCATTGCGTGGCGCTTCCACAGACTGCCGGCAAGACGGTACCTCGATCGAGCAAGACGGCTTGCTACCCGGGCAGTCTCCAGGCCGACTCTCTCGGGTTGTCTCTTGAGGACATCTCCTTGCTGCAGTCGCGCATTGATCTTATCATCCACGCCGGCAGCGTCGGGCACTGCTTGAATAACTACACGTCGCTCCGCGCACCAAATCTCGGTTCGCTGCGCTTCCTGGTGGACTTGGCTATGCCCCGTCGCATACCCGTGCACTTCATCTCGTCGAATCGTGTGACGCTCCTCTCGGGCCAACGCAGGCTGCCACCCGCGTCAGTAGGCCATCATCAACCTCCCCGAGATGGCTCTGAGGGCTACACGGCATCCAAGTGGGCGGGCGAGCGTTTGCTCGAAAAGGTCGCGCAGTCGACAGGGCTCGAGGTAGCGGTGCATCGGCCGTGCGCCGTCATCGGACCCAATGCGCCCAGCGAGGACGCTCTCAACGCGCTTCTACGCTTCGCAGTGGTGCAGAGCGCAGTTCCGCGCTTCAAGAACCTTGCCGGCTTCCTCGACTTTGCGCCCGTGGCCGCGGTGGCCGCTAACATTGCCCGACTGGCACTCGGCAAAAGCAACGGGCCCGACGACGGCTCCGAGCAATGCATACTAAACGCAGCCCGCGTTGAAGCTGCGCCGGTGACCATCGTGCACCACTCCAGCGGCGTCGAGACTCCTGTGGCCGAGTTCCGCGAGCGCATGGAGAGTCTATACGGTCGGGACTTTGGCGAGCTGGATGTTGTTGATTGGATCGCTGAGGCTGTGAAAGGAGGCATGGATCCGCTGATAAGCACGTACTTGGAGGCACTTATTGAAAAGGACCAGACGATTAGTTTCCCATATCTGGGCGTGTCACTGGGCTAGGAAGTGTGATGATATTTCTCCCCTTCATTTCTTGTTTTTCCATTTCTTGTCGAAAACGAATTTGCTACCGTTTGTTTGGGAACTGCTGGAGTTTTGTCAAGGTTATTTTGGTGGAATTAGACGCGTGATATGACTATAGACAATCTCAGTCAAGGTTTCTTTTAGCTATCAGAAAATTCTCCATAACGAAGCAAAATCGTTCTGATCGTCCCCAAGCCGTGCTTGCTAGTATGAGGCATGGTTTCATGTGTGTAAGACTTTTGGTACATAAGTTGGTGCTCAGGGGCTCCTTTGGCCACTCGCTGTAGGGAAAGGGACCTCTAGAGAGCTACATAACCTGGTAGATACAGCGAGAGTGCTCAAAATGGTGCGCATGAATATACTTGACTTCTGCAAAGTCCAATATCCCGACATTTCAACACCTTGAATGAACTCGCGACTGGTACCGCAATGCCCTAATAGATCACCACTTCCTTGCGGATACTTATTCAGTCAGGACTCGACGAAAAACCCATGGTTCACCGAAGCCATGTCCGCACTTGGTTGCATCAGAAAGGGCTGGAGATTACGAGCCCCTATCGAAGTCTGGATCTAACTGCCTACACCAATGTGCGTTCTGCATCGTGATGTGTATCAATCCCCATTGCATCATCTCAGGAAGAATTGATGGGTTCAGGGTCTTGAATATTCCCTGCAGGCTTTCACATTGCCGGATCGCTACGACAACGGTCGACGCCTACTTGCGAGTGATAAAGGCCAAGTCTCCTTCCTTGACGCCAATGTTCATCTCGACTTCTTCGACCTTGTACTGTTCCAAGACTGTGATTATGGCGACCTTCATCAGGACATCAGCCATGTGCTTACCCAAACACTTGCTAGACACAACGCCAAAGCGCATGAAGCCATAGCGATATTCATTGGGCGACAGCTTGGCGAAACGCTCGGGCCGAAATTCGGCGCCGTCCGCACCCCAGGTCAGGGCGTTGGTGTTGAGCCGGCGCACGTCGATGATGAAGGGCGTCTGCGCCGGAATCTTGTAGCGTCCAATGACCTTGTCGATAGTAGTGCATTCCGGAACCGAAAACCCTAAGTACTGGAGTTTAATGAAACTGGATTGCCTACTGCTATGAGCTGTCCCAAAGAGAGAACACTTACAGGTAGCCGGCCTCAGTCGTATGCATTCGAGGCACAAATAGTGCAAGAGCGTGGTCTGTTGAGTCACGTAATCACTCACATTGATAGAATCTCCCGCCTTTTGCTCCTTGATCTCTTCGTAAAGCTTTTGTTGGAAGTCTGGATGCTTTGCCAATTTGCCGAGCATGAATGCCAGCACACTAGCGGTGATATCAATGTTGGTGAAAATCATCTCATCAATTGTTTGAAGGTACTAGAGACGCATTAGAGACTGCAGATGCGGTGCCGAATGTGCTCGTACTTGTTCCATCGACATGGCTTCATCTGGTTGCACGCCTTTGAATACATGCTCGGCCGGGATTGACAGTTCTCCCTATATCGGGTGTCAGTAATACGAAGCCCCATCCCTGCCTCCACGTGTTGCTTTACCTTGCGCGCATTGTCTAGCATCTCGAAGTTGAAGGCTTGCCACTCTTGATGATATAGGTCCAGCTGCCGCTTCGATGGGGTCGGGAGCACATTGAACCACCGATACTTCTGCCATCGACCCGTCACGGCATACTTCAACGCCTGCCCTTGCATTTGGCTGACGCGAACCAACTTTGCATAAGCCTAATGGCATGTCAGTCCATAGTTGCGTCGGCGCAAATAAGCTGGAGGCTACGCACATCATCGTCGAATACTGCGCCGTAGAAGCTCTGCGGTATGACACGCAAAGGCAGGATCTTGCAAGATGTGGGAGCATGTACAACCATTCTACCGACTCCGCTCCGGAGTGAGTCGCTCTTGAGAGTGCTTAACCACTTGGTGACCTCGTTCTGGAACGAGGGGAGCATGACGAGGCTGGCGTTGTGTGTGTAAGCCGGGTCGAAATAGCTGCGAACGGCCCGCCATTCCTTTCCATTGAGTGCACCAACGCATTGTCCGAGAACGCTTATAGATCAGGCACATGTTAGTGACGCGATGTTTCCGTACTAATCCTGGAGATCAACGGACCGATAGAAGTAGTCGCCGAATCCCATGCCTACTGGCTTGAAATGGTCTTCATGTCGTCAGATGAACTCCTTTAAGTAACCGCAGAGCAAGCCTGTCGTACCTTTTGAATCATTGCGCAAAAACTCGCGCACATGTTCTGCCGTATGCAGAACGACCTCGCGATTTTTCCCGCTGCGGATTATGTAGGGCTCGTCATGCGCCAATTGCTCTCCCTTCTTCGATATAACAGGCCTGTGGAATGATTTTGTCGTCAGCTAAGCCATCGCGTGCCCAGAGGCTTCAAAACGTACGGCTGAAACAGTAAAGCTGCTTTCGAAGCGTTGCCGATGCTCAACTCTTTCATCGACACCCCATCCATGTCGAGACACTTGAGCATCTACCGATTGTATTAGCATTGTTTCATGGCTCTTGCACGAAGAACCATGATCCAACAAGGATTGAGTCGCGTTCAATACTGACAGATCCATTGCGCCGGGAGAAAAGGACAAGAATGGAGAGACCAATGCCAAGAGCTAGCACGAACGAGGGAGAGGCGCGAGTAAAACCCTCGGTGAAGTCCAAGGGCCGCAATAACGCGGCGAAAGTCAGATCCGTAGAATTCATGACGGATGCTAAGGGGTTGAAAAACGGCGCCTGCAGATCCCGATGCGACCCCGTGTGAAGGGCAGAGCAAACTTTTGTTGCGTGACCTATGGACCAACCGCGCTCCAGGTATTTGATATATTAGACTGGTCGTCTCACGCTGTCATTGTACTGGCCTTGGGTGGTTCGATGTCCCAGCCAGAAGATGTCGAAGGCTTTCTCCGGAAACGAATCACGCGGATCTGACGCGACATCGGGCATGGAAACGTCAGCACGGAGTCCGGGCGGGGGAAGATGGGGGGCCGCATTTGCGACCCTACGATCTGCCAGCCAATCTGATAGTAGATGCACAGTTTTTTGGACTCGCTTTGCTGTTCTCGGAAACAAATTGCGCTCCGACAAAAGTGAATGGAGCTTGTCCCCAGGTTCGCGAATGGCGGAGATAGGGCTTCCTCCGCGGACCCTGTGCATTAACTCCCCGAGGCTGATCAAATGCTTAACAACTCGAGCCAATCATGCCATAATCATAGAGCATGCACTGTGACTGAGTATTCACTTCTAGGTGCTATCTCATAAAAGTGATTGAAGCAGTTTCACGGGCGACTCATGGTGCAAATCAAGTCGCATCGCCATTCCCTACGCCGACGCCTCCAAATCGGTCAGCTGACTGATTCGTTCTTTAGCAAAGATGGCCTTGGCGCATTGGGACTTTGAGTTCCCAAACGTGGTGCCCAAGTGGTCCTATTTGTTCTACGCTGTAGCGTTGTACATTGTCACGAAATCAGCAAAGTCGAGTATCACAAGATCATGGATGGAATGGCGAAGAGGCTATGGAGCAATCCCACGCTACCCGCAAAAGGTCCCGATCATGGGCTTCGACATCGCCTTGTCGATGGCCAAGTCGCTGAAGAATCACACTTTCCTGCTCTGGCTTCGTCACCTGCACGAGACGGGACCAGGAACGGCCAAGACATTCACCATCGACTTCCTCGGAAGACATGTGATTCACACCATCGAGCCTGAGAACATGAAGGCCCTGTCAGCCACTGTCTGGAAAGACTTTGGCGTGGAGCCTCTGCGACGCAAATCGGGAGCCTGCATGCCCTTTGCCGACAAGGGCGTCAACACCACCGACGGCCACGATTGGGTCTTCAGCAGATTCCTTATCAAGCCCTATTTCCTGCGTGAAGCCTTCTCCAACA
Source organism: Tolypocladium ovalisporum (assembly GCA_024340015.1). Taxonomy (NCBI): domain Eukaryota; kingdom Fungi; phylum Ascomycota; class Sordariomycetes; order Hypocreales; family Ophiocordycipitaceae; genus Tolypocladium; species Tolypocladium ovalisporum. The sequence goes on along the minus strand of JALHBZ010000177.1, from coordinate 346,660 downwards.
CGGATCGCCTAAAGGTGCACACCGACAACCTCCTCAGTCTGATTCCTCTGGACGGTTCTACCTTTGACATGCAGACGCTGATGCAACGCTGGGTTCGTCTGCTTCCCTGGAGGTGCCTGCCTGCGAGGGGCTAACGCTCGAAATCTAGTTCCTTGACGCGTCGACTAACTTCCTCTTTGGTGAATCCATCAGCTGTCTCTTATACCCCGAGCGAGCCGAAATTGCCTGGGCCATGACTGACGTTCTACGCGGGCTGCGTTTGCGTCTACAGATGAGCAAGTGGCTTTGGATGTTCAAGTGGAAGTTCTGGCTTGATGCGACTGACATTGTTCACCACTTCATTGACCGCCAGGTTGACAAGGCTTATCAGGAGAGGGCTGAGAAGGCCCAGTCCAAGCTCACGGGTGCGAACCAGAGCGAGTCTTCCTTCGGCATCGAGTTGAAGCCGGACAGGACGGACCTACTTTGGTCCATGGTAGGCAATGTCCCGGAGGACAGAGAGCGACTGCGTTCGGAAATGCTGCTCTTGTTCGTTCCCAACAACGACACGACTTCCATCTTCATCAGCAATGTCTTTTGGAACTTGGCTCGCCATCCCGACGTCTACGCCAAGGTTAGGGAGGAAGTGCTCTCCTTCGGGGAGGATGCACCTCTGACATACGAGTGCCTGAGGTCAATGAAGTACCTCGATTCAGTACTGAACGAAAGTAAGTTATGGTTCCTTGAAGAAGGCAAGTAGGGGAAATTGATGGCGATCACATAGCACATCGACTTTACCCCAATGGCATCATGCAAGTACGTTACTGTATCAAGGACACCACGCTGCCGCTTGGTGGCGGCAAGGACGGAAAGTCGCCCATTTTCGTCAGGAAGGGCGACGTCGTACAAGTCAACAAAAACGTCATGCAGCGGGACAAGGACGTGTGGGGGCAGGATGCCGATGAGTTCAAGCCAGAGCGATGGCTTGGGTTCCGCCCATACTGGAATTTTGTGCCCTTTGGTGGTGGTCCCAGACGTTGCCCTGCTCAGCTCTTGGTCACGACCGAGGCCTCTTATGTTATCTCGCGATTCTGCCGACGTTTCAAGACTATTGAGAATCGCGACTCCAAAGGCTACGTTCCCGTCATGCGGGCCGGCCCGGTCAATACAAACGGCGTCAAGATTGCGGTAACGCAGGCATAGAGGATATGTCTTCTAGTTTAGATGTATCCAGAAATTTTAAGAACGTTCCTTGGACTGCTCAACCAGGCTAGGAAGAAGTTCGGTGCTCCTTTGTCTATTTAGCCCGTGTTATAGCTGACGTGAAAATCGACCGAACGAACGATTGGCATCCACTGACCACAGTCTGCAGCTACGGTGGATATTATTTTAAGAGGGTCGCGGGCATATACCTAGTAGCAAAGCCCTTTTCCTCATCAATTGCGTGTCCGAATCTCATCTCAGTTGTAACTGCAGCAGACGTGCATGCCCCTTCAAGTTTCAGGGTAAAGGCTGATTCTACTTAACGTTGCGCACTCGTGACTACATTTATGCAACTCACAGTGTCATTCCCCGCCAAGCTGAGCATGCAGCTTTTCAGCTCAGCGGAGAAAAGTAAGCCTCATCTCCCCGAGTGATAACACCGACGGAGATGCAAAGGCCAAGGTAAGCGAAACGCCATGCGAGATGTGTGGGGTAAGATCCCTTATCTCCACAAATCGGACAGTCAGTCATATGGCTCTCGACTCCCCGATGCATTTGCACCCAGACAAATAGATTTCTCTCCTTGCTGCATTTTTGCTGTTGTTACATTTACGTCACATGCTAGGGGATATTGCAGTAGACCCAGCCCAGATCAGACCATGTCGCAAACCTTGACCTTCAGCGAGGTTTCTCGACATAAGACGAGGGACGATTTGTGGCTTGTCATCCACAACAAAGTGTACGATGTTACAAAGTTTATAGACGAACACCCGTAAGTTTGCGTATTCTGCCGTCCTCTCCGACGTTCTGACATTCCTTCAGCGGTGGTGAGGATGTCTTGCTTGATCCGGCGAGCCAGGACGTCAGCTCGGAATTCGAGGATGTGGGACACAGCGATGAAGCACGCGAGGTGCTGGACGCGTTGCTGATAGGAGCTTTGAAAAGACAGGCAAGCTCAATGATAGCCGGAATGCGGCTTTGCTTGCAAGCATGTGAAGAGAGCTGACCTAGTCCAGGCTGGTGATCCCCTGTCGACAACGCCATCAGTGCCGCAGTCCAGAACCGGACCTGTCATCCGGCCGAGTTCGGGAATTCCTAGTTTTGCCGTTTATCTCGGAGGAGCTGTCGGAAGTGTCATTGCGATTGGGTTGTACTGGAACTTTGCTTCACGGCTGGGCTTTGCGGACAGTTTCTAAAGGGCACGATGTGGGTAACACGTAAATGGAAGAGTAGACGCACGTCTCATGGCCAAGTGCGTCGCGTGGCCGGATTCTCACAATAGACCAACTCATACAAGTTCTTTGGGAACATGTTTGGGCATTACGGGCACGGTTTTGGTTGCTTGGCCACCCCCCCTCGAGAGTTCTCCAGCGCTAATAGTGCAAGTCTGGTCTCTAATATCGCCAAGGCTCCAATCTAACAGATTTCTCCTGGCAATGCTTCTTTTCGCTGGCGTGTCGAACAAAGTTACCATAGATGGAAATTCCATTGTGCGACTCATTGCTACATGTAGATTGGAAACAATTGTCGTTCTAAATTCTGCTGTCTGGTGCACATCAGGCTCGAATAACGGTCGAATCTCTGGCTGGGGAGGGCGTCAGTTTTCAAAACTTGCAATCTGGCGGGCTAGTCGTCCGGTCGCTAGGCAGCAAATTATTCTTCATTGCGGACGCCTTGTCGCGCTGCTCGCCCGGCCGCCGGCTCCCCAATTGAAGCTGGTGTTTTTGTTTCACTTCCAACAAAAGTAGCGAGAACGTCCAAAAAGAACATGCCAAGTGCCCCCACGCTGGATTGAACAGCGGACCTCATCATGTCACCTCTAGGTACGAGTGATGCGCTCTGCCACTGAGCTATAAGGGCGGGCGTTGGTTTTCTAGCGGGCTCCGCATCGCAGTAGAGGATCTTGAAGGTATTCGACACTCGCATCTATTTGATAGCATGCATTTCCGCCAAAGGTTTACGAAGCAATCTCCACTCATCTTTTACAGCTTAGGCATGGTGTCTTTTTGTTGAAGAGCCGCTTATCATCGCCAGCCATGTCGTTGGAATCCGACCGCCATCAACCTGGCCACGTTAATTCCAAAGGTCGGCAACGTTTATCCGTTCACATGTCGGGAATCGTCGCGGGTGTCTACAATAATTTGTTGGTCCCGATGCACATTGGCCATCCTGAGAGACGAAGGAGCCGCAAATGCGGCGCGTGCGGCGTGGAAACTAAATACTTAAGCCGGGAGCGCTCTCCGTCTGACGGGCCCTCCGCGGAATGTCCGTGGATTGAAGGCACGACAAGCGAACGCGCCACTCTTTACGTCAGCCCCTAAAATCATGATGCCCAACCACAGCTCACCATCAATCACAAGCCTCGCGACAGCCGAACCACCTTATGTCGTCGAACCACGAGCACCTCACAGCCATACCCTTATTCTCCTCCATGGACTGGGCTCCAATGGCACAAAGTTTGGCACAGAGCTGCTGGATACCGGTCTCACGTCGTCTGGCCAGAATCTTACAGAACTGCTTCCTGGGGCTCGCTTTGTTTTTCCTACTTCAAAGCGTCGTCGTTCTAGCGCATTTGGTCGATCGATGCTCACGCAGTGGTTCGACATTGTTCGACTTGCAGATCCCTCTTACCGCAAAGAGCGACAGCTGGAAGGGCTGGCTGACTCCGCTCGTGAGATCCTGAAGATCATAGCGGCTGAGCTCCAGAAGGTGCAGCCTCAAGCCCTCGTCATCGGGGGGCTAAGTCAGGGCTGCGCCATGTCGCTTGCCATCCTACTGTCCTTGGAACACTCGATCGGCGGCTATATTGGTATGAGTGGCTACCTCACGTATCAAGATGACCTCGAGAGCGTTATGAAGGACGAGGTTGACAGTGACGACCCTTTCACGCATCCCAGCGATTCGCAGCACACGGCCGTTGAAGCCAGCGCTGTCAAGGCCCAGGCATTGGAAAGAGATCTCTTGGATCTTGAACCCTTGGATCCCCCTTCGTTAGGGAACACAGCGCATGAAACTCCTGTTTTTTTGGGCCATGGGAAGGCAGACGAGAAGGTACCATATGCGTTGGGAGAGGGTGCAGCACAAACTCTGCGGGATGCAGGGTATCAAGTTGAATGGAAATGCTATGAAGACCAAGGCCACTGGTATAAGATCCCCGACGAAGTAGATGACATCTGCCACTTCATCTCTTCGAAGGTCGGCTGGGAAGTTGTCAGGCCGACCACTTGAGTCTAGGAGGGAATTTGAAACATGCGAAGACTATCTGTCTTATCAGTACAGAACATCGTTTGAGGTCCACATGATCGCCAGCTCCTTATGAAATGGTTCCAGAATCTTGTCCACAGCCTTGCTTCGGCTCCACGCACCTTCCCACTCGGGCCGTAATAAAGCCTTTCCGTATTCCCAGTAAGTGGGATAGTAGCCCGACATCTCCCAATCTAAGATTGCCACGACCTTATCACCTTGAACAAGAATGTTGCGAGGGTCAAAGTCACCATGCGTCAGGACAATATCGTGGTCTTTCATGACGCTTAGCCAGACGCTGCATCTCCACTCGCTGAATCCATTCTCGTTGTCCTTCTTCATCGCTTTCACTATGCCGTCGTTGAAGTCTTGCTCAGTTTTGTAGGGTCCATATCCTTCTGGATCTTCACAAAAGTATTGATCGTTGCATGCAGTGCCGTCGATGCAGCCGATGAAGTCGGCCTTGAAGCGGCGCAGCTGGGCCATATAGCCGCGAAGCTGGGAGATGACGAATTCCCGCTCCGGCTCGGCATAGTCAGCCCACGCATCTTTGAGAGTTTTGCCTTCCACATAATCCATAACAATGACGACATGACCCGTTTTATCGTCGCGGTAGGCATTTTGGACTTGCGGGACAGGAATTGAGGTGTTGGCACGGATAAATCTCATCGTCTCGGCCTCTGCCATGCGAGTGCATGTCTTGACGACTGTCTTTGGGTCAATCCTGTATACTGGTGAGAATGCTAACTTGTAACCATTGGCAAGCTGTTCCGGAGTGACTGTTTGCGCCATTGCTACAGGGCTGCAAACTGGTGTTCGTGCGCATTTCAGACCAAAGACTTTCTCACGGCCACCTATGTATGGATATGGGATGGAATTATTGGCTTACAAAGTCTGAAGACCCCGCAATATGACTCATCGGGGAATAATCACAGCGTCCTGTCCTGGTCTCTCCGCACAGATAATTCATAGCCATGACATCATCTAGGGCCAGTCAGTCCTCAATCTCCATCTTCACCCCCTGGATACTTGGGCGCATACGGGAGCCAGAAAAACCGTCCCCAAACAGCCGTGATTTATGAAATTCTCGCGAGCGCTTATTGAACAAAGTAAAGCGAAATAGCCCCAAAGAAATAGTCAGAAAATCTTTTTATGAATCCCAATGCGATTTTAAAATATGCTTCTAATTTGAGGCAAAAGTAGGACTGATTTCTATTCTCAAGTCGAAAAACCATGCACATATTAGGAGGCAGACAGTTTGGATGAAGGGGGTGGGGCTTCTACGTGTGGCCCCCGCATGGGCGGTCATCCAAGGGCTCCTTGTTAAACGTCTTCCAAATAAGTTACATCGCATTTGCCCCGCTTGAACACCTGTTTATAACTCTATGAGTGACAGCCCCCCCTATAATGCGACTGTGCACGGTGACCTGCAAGAGCGACTCCTTCTTCCCAGAACCCGACCCTGGCGGCTCATGGCAGAGAAGCACGCAATTACAAAGCGAGAGTGTCGGTACGTTAGCGAGTCGTCGTGTCGAGACACCAACGGCGAGACAGTGTACCGACAAGTCCTCTCATTAAGCCGGAAATTCTATGAGAGAACTTAGAGATGTTGACAGTTCGCAATTTTCGCGCTACCCATGTGGGCTGCCACCATCCCCGGTGGGAACACATAGCGTGTTCCAGACTACATGTAGGCATGAAACCAGACTCATTGAAGCAATTAGCATGAATTGGATACTTCTTTGCTGTAGTTATTCACTTCACACAATAAAGTTACAGTATTTGTGTACCCGTTCAGCATTAAAACTTCCGAATTGATTGGCTGAGCGAGAATTACTTGTCTCCGACGACACGCCATGTGAGACCAGACGATCCACGGGCACCTCTGGACGCTCCGACACCGGACCGGAGGTCCGCGAGGTCCGCAACCTGGCAACCTCAAATGCGATCTGCACCCCTCCCACGTCGGTCTAAAAGCACATCTTGACGCTCTCTTTCAAATATTCTGAGGCCGTCGTAAAGCTCGCGGGACTTAACGGTATTGTATGACAATCTCATACTGAATGGAAATCGCCAACAATGGACCGCAAGACTGAAGCCGCCACTTACACCCATGGCCACCATGCCTCGGTGCTTCGCTCCCACACCTGGCGCACAGCTCTCAATTCAGCCGCGTATCTTTTGCCTCACCTGAAGCCTGGCATGAAGGTGCTCGATGTTGGCTGCGGGCCCGGTACAATCACCGTGGACCTTGCTGGCTACATCCCGGGCGGCCACATCTCCGGCCTAGAGCGGGCCGGCGACGTCCTCGTCCAGGCACGCGCCCTGGCCAAAGAGAAAGGGGTGGCCAACATTGATTTTGTCGAGGGCGACGCGAATGCGCTGGACTATGCAGACGACACCTTCGACGTTGTCTTTTGCCACCAAGTCTTGCAACACGTCAAGGACCCAATTGGCATTCTCCGAGAAATGAGGCGTGTCACAAAGACGGGAGGCATCGTGGCGGCAAGAGAGTCAGACTACGGGTCCTTCACTTGGTACCCCGACTTGGATGGGATGGAAAGATGGCGCTCGCTGTATCGCAAGGTAGCCATCTCGAACGGAGGCGAGCCCGACGCTGGGCGCATGGTTCACGCGTGGGCGCGCAATGCTGGCTTTGCGGCAAGCGCCATCACGAGCAGCTCCAGCACTTGGTGTTACAGCACAGAGGAGGAGATTGCTTGGTGGAGCGGACTGTGGGCCGAGAGGACAGTGGCTTCGGCGTTTGCCAAAACTGCCGTGGAGGGCGGGCTTGCAACCGAAGCTGATCTGAAAGAGATTTCGGCGGTATGGGAGCGATGGGGACAGCAAGAGGATACGTGGTTTTCTGTGCTTCATGGCGAAGTCATATGCCGTAAAGGTTGACGATGGTGACAACATTGCTAACCGAAGTTCTACATGGAACGATGAGCTTGAGTTGTCCAGAGCTGTGATGCAGTGAACCACCTCCTGGCCGAGTTCTATTGTAACAGAACTGGAGGAGAGCCCGCGCGCCGAGACTCCCGGACCGATGAGTCCCACGGCTGTTTACACACGGGTTTCAATACATCAGGAGGACATGTAGATCAGGGCCCAAAAGAATGACTCTCGTGGAAGATGTCCTAAGCATAACACATGAATTCCTCATTTGTCATGTCTGCGAGAACGATTTCCCAAACATTCCAGGTTCCTCTTATACTTGGAAAGGTGAAGCGCAACATTCGGGGGCAGTGACAAGAGGCTTACAGGCTTCATGTTGACTGGCCGCTCTTTCAGCAAAAGCCCATCCTCAACGACGGGCCATTTCAATAGGCCAATGGGGTTTCCCCTTGTTTTAACACTGCCCTTTGATATTGGGCGTCTGTTCAGGTCGTACATCCCGTCCGTTCAGCAGATGATGCGTCGTTTACCAAAACTCGAAGCAGAGGCAAGGCCGGAATTGGCTATACCCCAGCACCAAGCATATGAAGAAACATACCCAAATGATGAATGGCCAGCCAAAACTCCTACGAACTTGCGAGCGTCCGCCAATGATGACTTTTCATGACCCGTAAAAAGGGGGCATCTTCGACTAATGGCGTGATTAGAACTTGAATGCACGCTGCAGCTCCGACAGGTGGGTCAAATCAGCGGAAGAAGGGGGAGAAGACGCGGTCAGTGAGGCCGAATCGGTGCAGAGGGCTTAGTATACCTTTCACCACGGCGCTTGAACCCGACGTTTCCAGCGCCGAGTCTTGAAGCCCTTCTTGCCGCAGAGCCAACGACGAAAGTACGGCAAGTGAGTCACCGACCTCGGGTTGGGGTCTTTGACCCAAAGAGTGAGGGCCTGCCCCGCTTGCTTACCGTGCTTACTCGTATGCGACATCGCCATCGATATGGCAAAGAGGGAAAAGGTTGATCATAGTCTCTGCCATGCTGTCTGACAACTGACCTCATTCCGTCACCAACCTCTGAATTGGCTGAACATTATTGCTCCCCTTTCAAGATGTCCATACCCGTCGAGGACGTCGTCAAGAACTACGTCTGCGACCCGAATCAGGTGGATCAGGTCAATGTCCGCCCATTTAAGCAGAGCCTGGACATCGTCGAGCCCGACCCGTCATGGCCCCGGCGCTTCGAGGAGATCAAGGCGCGGATCCAGGCGGCGCTCGGCGCCACGGCCGTATCCATCGTCCACGGCGGCTCGACGAGCGTGCCGGGCCTGCCAGCCAAGGCGTGCATCGACATTGACCTCACGGTGAGGGACGCACTGGACGAAGCGGCGTACGTGGAGCCCCTCGGGGCCGCGGGCTTCCTGTTCCTATTTCGGGAGCCGGCATGGCACCAGCACCGCTTCTTCTGCCAGGCCAGCGCCGACGCCTTCCCCGTCAACCTGCACGTTTTTGGGCCGCGGTGCCCCGAGGTCGAGCGCCACCGCATCTTCCGCGAGTGGCTGGTTAGGTCGCCGGCGGATCGGGAGCTGTACGCAAGGGTCAAGCACGAGGCGTCGGAGGCGACGGCGCGGGCGGGCGAGTCGGGTCTGGAATATAACCTGCGCAAGGAGAGGACAGTCCTGGAGATTCTAGATAGGGCGTTTCGCGACCTGGGGTATATCCCGTAAGCCCCGATGTCGAATACCTGCCAAGGCGTGGCGCAAGACTGGAGGACGGCAGTCAGACAACTAGATGCAAGCTGTCTCTTTCGAGAATTGTAATGATGTTCGGGACAAGAGGTGCTGTCGCTCGTTGACCAGTTGCGAACCGAGCTTCAGTAACAAGGCCCGCCAAAGTGGCAACTGTCATTGAGACGAAGCATACCCAAGTGCCGGACTAAAACCAGATACCCTTGTGCCTTGAGGCTATCCCCGAGTACAGCTGTTGCGAGTAAAAGCACCGGCGCGGCAAGCATTCATCTTCATGGCCTCGTGGATTCGCGACCTACGAGTAGGTATTGGTACATGCACGCCGTGTTTCAGTGGAGCTGCTCCAGGCTCCAGGGCACCCCCTGGGCCCACTCCCCCAACCCAAACCCCAGGCGCCCCGGCCCATCCTCCACTCTTCTCCGTCGGCTCACCCCAGACACAGACGACGCCCGTGGGCGAATGGAGGGGCGCGTGGCTGGCCGCGGCAATGGGCGGCTTTCTCGGTAACGGTACGCCCTCGTCCTCGCACCCCCACGGCTACCGTTGCCGCATGTCGCGCGGCATCGTCTCTCTTCTCGCGATGTCAATGGCAGCAGAGTCAACGACGCCCGCTACTCGTCTGCACTGCCCAACATGAGAGTCGTCGCCACACGCCTGGGAGGCTTCGTCCAAAGGAGAGGCTTCGCCAGCACCCCTCGGCGCCTCGACAACTATGGCTTTGTCGGCCTTGGCCAGATGGTGAGCGTCTTGCACATCCATGTCCTCTCAACCGGGTGTAGCCCAGGAAATGCTGACGGACGCTCGCACAGGGCTACCAAATGGCCAAGAACCTGCAGGCCAAGCTCAAGCCCAGCGACAAGGTCACCATCTTCGACATCAACCCCGAGGCCATGACGGGCCTCGAGACGGAGATGAAGGCCGCCGGCAACGGTGCGACAGTCGAGCTGGCGGGCAGCGCATTCGACGCTTCCAAAGACGCTGTATGTTGCTCTCCGTTGCTTGAGCTTCCGTATGCCTCTATTTCAGTCATACCGTCTTCGCGATGATTGCCATCGCTCCAACCATGGGACAAGCAAGTTCGGCAAGCATGCAGCACGCTGGGGTTCACCCGATGACGAGCAAAGTTGAGGTATAAGCATTGTTCACTGACATGCGCCCCGCGTCTAGGATACCGTCATCACCGTGCTGCCCGAGCCCCAGCACGTCCAGGGCGTCTACAAATCCATCCTGACGAGCTCGCTCCCGGAAAAAGACCGCATCTTCATCGACTGCTCGACCATCGACCCCTCGACGTCGCGCCAAGTGGCCAAGTCGGTCGCCGACGCCAGTCAGGGCACCTTTGTGGACGCGCCCATGTCGGGCGGCGTCGTCGGCGCCACGGCCGGCACGCTGACGTTTATGCTCGGTGCGCAGGAGAGCACGGTACCACGCGTCGAGCCGACGCTGCTGCACATGGGCCGCAAGGTGCTGCACTGCGGCGAGCAGGGCGCCGGGCTGTCGGCCAAGCTGGCCAACAACTACCTCCTGGCGCTCAACAACATCGCGACGGCCGAGGCCATGAACCTCGGCATGCGGTGGGGCCTGGACCCCAAGAAGCTCGCCGGCGTCATCAACGTGAGCACGGGCAAGTGCTGGCCCAGCGAGGTCAACAACCCCGTCAAGGGCGTCGTCGAGACGGCGCCGGCGGGGCGCGACTACCGGGGCGGCTTCGGCATCTCGCTGATGAGGAAGGATCTGCGGCTAGCCATGGTGGCGGCCAAGGAGGCCGGCGCCAGGATGGCGCTGGCGGACACGGCCTTGAGCGTCTACGACGAGGCGGAAAAGCTGCAAGAGTGCAAGGGACGCGACTTTTCGGTCGTGTACCGGTACCTCGGCGGCAAGGAGGAGTGATCACGATGCGCTCGACAGGTAGCCAGCATTTCGAGACAAGGTCACGAATAGAGCATGCACCGCATTGGGATGGAGCCCTCTCATCAAGGCGCATATGCCTGTAAAAAGGGGAAAAGTCCCCATGCTGGTGCCGTCGAAGCCAGCGATTAGATGAGCTGGTCGATGTACACGCGGCCGTTGAAGAAACGCATTGCTCCGAACCGTGATGTTGCCGTTTGCGCCTCGAGTGGGAGTGCAACGCCTCCCCCAGATCCTTGCGAGGTCTCTTTGGCACGAGGCAGGCGTTGGTTGGACCTCGACGCCCATCTGGATAAGCGAGTGCTCGGGTCGGCGCCGTCCCGAGCATCGCCGCATCCACTTGTGGGTGGGCGGCGGAGGGTAAGAATCCGCAGGTTTGATGGTTTCATATGAGCTCCACGTTGACGTAGACGACCATGTTATTGTTTGAAGCTGCTCGAAAAAATAGCATTCGTCATGTACATGGCAGGCAGAACAGCTGAAGAGTCGCCACATTGATGAAACGCATTGTCCGCGTTCTTGAAACACTCGTCCAATCCTTCATCGACCGTTGCGGACTTGAAGTGCGGACTTTGCTTTTACTTAGCCCCCATCCGATGCTTACCTTGACCTACCAAGTTAGTGCCTAGTCGGTCCTATCATATTCCAACCAACCCCCATCATCATCGACTCTCACTTTTGCGCTAACATGCGGTTGGACCGTATGTTGGCCGCTGATGGGCTGAAACTAGTGTACCGGTAGTTTTACTGCTGGTCCGTGTCGGCCTCGTCGAGATCCAGATCCGGAGCTAGGGATAATTCATCTATATTTGAGCCGCCCGCCACGTTGTCGCCGACGGTCTGCCCGCCCAATCTGGTTTCGTTTGTCCCGGCGACGACGATCCGTAAACAGCCCTCCTTTTCCATCGATATTGTCCCCTGAACAAGACTCGCTGCAGTTCGGTGCCTTGGGGAAACAGTCGGGCCAAGTAGCGCACTCTGCGCGCCCGTTGCACCCCGTCAGCTCGCGCACTCCCCGAAGCGCCCCCCTTTGCGCAGCCCGTCGCAATGTCCAGCTTGTTGAGCGCGCGCGCGCGTCGCGCCGATGCCTGCCAGGAGGTGTCGCCGCTGTGCCCGTCGAGGACACCGTCCTGGGCTACTATCCGAACCTCGGGGCGGGCGTCTTCTTCACCATCGCCTTTGGGCTGTGCTTGATCGCCGCGGCGACGCTGGCCGTGCGGAAGCGGACGTGGACGTTTGGCGCGGCCATAACCATTGGCTTGATACTGGAGACGGCGGGTAAGTTTTCTTGTCTTCGCGATTCGTCACGGAGGCCGGTACATCTACGAGTGGCTGCGGCTGCCCGTCGCAAACGACTATGCGATCCTCAACACCCCTCAACACCATCTGGACTCTCTGCCCTGAGCCATACCTACGTCTTGCACGGAACATGGTACTAACAGCAATCACCAGGCTACGTCGGTCGCGTCCTCCTCCACTACAACCCCTGGAACGAGAGCGCCTTTGAGCTGCAGATCTGCGCCATCATCCTCGCGCCGACCTTCATCTGCGTCTCCGTCTACCTCACCCTCAAGCACGTCGCCCTGACGCTCAACCCGGCGCTCTCGCGCCTCCCGCCGAAGTGGTACCCGCGCATCTTCCTGCCCGCCGACCTCTCGTGCCTCATCGTCCAGGCCATTGGCGGCGGCATCGCCGCCGCCGCCGGCCACACCAACCGCCGCCTGCAGCAGGACGGCAACCGCGCCATCATCGCCGGCGTCGCGCTGCAGGTCGTCGTGCTCCTCCTCTTTGGCGTCCTCGGCGCCGACTACTGGCTCCGGGTGAGGCGGTACATGCGCACTCCCGAGGCCGAGCCCGAGGCGCTGAGGGTGTGGCGCGATGGCAAGTTTAGGAGGTTTGCGTGCGGCGTCACCGGCGCGTACCTGGCCATCACCGTCCGCTGTATATACCGGTAAGTGCTGTTACCTTTCTCACCCCCGCCACGCGATCCGACATTGGACCAACACACTACCAAGTATTGCCGAAATGAGCGGTGGCTGGGGCAACAAGATCATGCAAGACGAGCCCAGCTTCCTCGTCCTCGACAGCACCCTCGTCCTCGTCGCCGTCTATCTCCTGACCGTCTTCCATCCCGGCATCTACTTTCCCCAGATGCGCAACGGCGCCGCGAAGACGGGGACGACTGGCCCTGTCTTTGCTGCTACAGACCGCGACGTCGAGAGCGAGGAGACCAAAGCCAACGAGACGAATGATTCGTCCAACGAGGGCCAAAAGATCGAGGCTGGTGCCTGAGAGGAGGGCTTGGGGGGAACAGTTGCAGCAAAAATCGCCTGCATTTGCAGATGAACAATAGATACCTAGGGCTCGAGAGCTCGCTGTGCTGTGACTTGAACATCATGGCAAACTGGCGTTGGATCGGAAATGTTGATCAGTGGAAGTCATATGTTGGACTTGAACATCACGCAGGTACCATATTCTCTTTTTGTATTGTTTCGTCTTTAGAGCTACAGCCTGCAAGTCCTTGTGTCTCATGCTATCACGCCTTGTCGCTGAAAGAACCGTGCCGATGCCTCTCCGCGCCGTATGTTCGATGAACTCCGGTCAGGACTTGACCAACCTGTCACCCTCACCGTCATCGTCACTCTCATCTTCTTCCTCCTCGCTCTCTTCCTCTTCATCCTCCTCCTCCTCCTCCTCCTCCTCCTCCTCCTCCTCCTCCTCCTCTTCATCGTCAGTCTCTTCCTCGGTCTCCTCTTCCGTCTCGCCACTCTCTTCCTCTCCCTCTTCCTCACCCAACCAATCATCCAGCGTCTTCGCTCCAACTCCCTCTCCGAGACCGTTAGTCCTCGTAGGCGCTGTCCTGGCCGCATCGTCTAACCTCTCGCTGGCCGGCACAGCAGTCTTCTCGACATCGTAGCGAGAAGAAGCGCTGCTTCCGTCTTGGTCTCGCAGCCTGGGGTCTGGCTCCTTGCCTGGCTCTACCCAGTCAGGAAGAGTCTCATAGCCTCTGAGGCCGTGAACTCCGCCCCCTCCAGCCAGAACAAGGGTAGCGGAGCCAAGTAGGAACCCCTTTCTCGACTCCGACGGGCTTGGAGCCTGAGGAGCCGGCTTTGGCGCCAGCAGCATCAACGTGGCCAGTTGAGGCACCCCCAGCAAGGATCGGTACATTCGGGCCCGATCTCGAAGGTCAAATGACGTATCGTACCTCACGAGCAGCAGCACATAGTCCCAAAGACGTGCTATGGGATGAGTCTCCAGCTCTTGCGTGGGGTCCTCCTCGGCGTCTCTCTGCGCCTGCGATTCGCTCTTTCGGTTGAGGTGGTGCAGGTAGACCTTGGCAGCAAGCAACAGTATTTGCCGTTTTGCGGGCTCCGACTCGTTCGCAAACTCTTTGAGCAGGATTCGCAAAACATCCGGCGCAATGTTGTCTTGGCCGTTCAAACCCGAAAACTCCCCAACCAGCCAAATGATTGTCGCTCTCGCCTGCGGATCGGTCGCCGAATCGAGATTTTTAGCCAGCCTGACAACGGTACCAGCATGCCCTTCCGCATCCTGCTGGATCAAATGTCGGATGACGGTCAGGGACTCTGCCGCAAGGGTCCCATCTAAGCTGGTGATCTGGCCCAAGAGCAGTTTCAAGCATCGAGGTGCCGTCGCTGCATCTGATTGCGCACATCGGCCAATCGCCCGTACTGCCTCGCGCACCAGCGCCTTGTTTGAGCCCTGCGAAAAGTGCTCGAGCTCCTTCAGGATAAGACTCTTGACGTGGATGGGGCTATGCGGGAAGATGATGGTCAAGAGCTCGAGCTTCAGCTCCCACACCGGCGCACTATCTGTCGCCTTGACGAGGAAGTGGCTTGCATATCTGACAAAGTCGGTGGGTCGTAGCAGGCACACCGAGACAATGTTATAAAGCGCAATCTGTTGAATGTCCTGAGCGCCTCTCAAGAGCGAGATCAGGGGGCCAACCGCGAGCTTCACATAATCGGGTGTTCCAACGTCGACGTAGCACCGGGTAACCGCAGTTACTACTCCAGAGTTGCGGCTCTGCAGAAGAGGTTTGACCGAGTTTAGGAGGAGTAGCAAATCAGGGTTCAAGGAAGAGCGGCCTTGTCCTTGCCCAGAGCCTGTCGACTCGCCATAAAAATCGTCAGCAACGGCCTCCTCGTAGGGCAAGTCAGATGCCTGAGATCTCCGCGGAAAGCACTTTCGCGCATAGCAAGTCATCAGCCTCAGCATGGCCAGCTGGCTCCACTCATCCATGTCCACAATCTTCCTGACCAAGCTTCGGTAGTGTTTGTGGACGAGGTCTATCCTCTCGGGACAAATCTCCAGAAAGGCCGCCACGGCCGCACCGGCGACGTAGTACTGCTTGTCGCCGAGAAGCGTCGCGAGGTAGTCGATCAGCTGCGGCGACTGGCTCGGGTCCAGGCGGTAGCATTTCGGGATCGCCAGCGCCGCAGCCTTGCGCACGTACGGGCTCATGTCGACAGCGCCCTTCTTGATGGCCAGCGACACGATCTGGCTGATGACGGGCACGCGGATGCCCGACATTGTCTTGAGGGCCAGCGCGCGGACCTGGGGGTTCGCGTCCGAGAGCGACTTCTGAATGGTGTTGATGGAGAGTAGGGCGAGGTCGGGCTCGTGCTCGGCGTGGTGGATGAGGTAGATGTACACCAGCTTCTTGATCTCGATGTTGGGCGACGCGACATTCTTGACGACGGAGGAGAAGAAGGGCAGCGTCTTGTGGTTGCGGTACATCATCTGCGGGGGGGTGTGTTAACGGGCCGTCACAGAGGCTTGCTTCGACGAGGGCGGACGCACCGAAATGACGCGCCGCAGCCCTTCGAGGACCTCTCTGTCGTTTCTGCTGTCCAGCAACTTGCGCATCTGGTTGCGGTCGAGCGGGCGGGAGCTCGTACGGGCATTGCGCGTAGCTTGGGCGGCGTCGAGAGTCAGCTCTCTCGCTGTGGAGCACGGCGGTCAGCGTCAGGTCTAGCGAACTTGATTCGGAGAGTGCCTACCCGTCTCCATGAGACTCGAGATCCTCGCGATGGACTCCATGTCGACAGCGCGGTCGGCGGGCTGAGGCTGCAGCGCGCACTGGAGGGGAGCGTCGAGCTTGGGCCGTGATGGTGGGTTGTGGGAATGACGTTTGGCGGCGGGCCGTCTGGTGCTCGACAAGCAGCAACGGCGACACCCCACCTGCGGAGCACGAGTACCTGTACGTACCCCTCCCTCCCATGACAAGCCATCTCATCTCATGCAAGGCACGAGATCCATGGCATTTGCTGTCTACCAAGTCACATTTGGGGCCACGATCCATTCCCAAAGCCTCACGCAACGAGGCGTGAATCTTTTGTTTCACGTGTCTACCCCTCGATAGCACAATGCTTCCTCCACTCTCCGAAGATAGGAGACGCTCAACGATCATCTCATGAGCTTCTCTACCTTTGCAACGACACGGCGAGGATTCACGACCAGGGAGATACAGAGTTCCATTGCCTTCGATTTCATTTCGGCTGGCGTTGCCTTCAGCATCCAACACCTTGTCCATGGCAATCAGCCATCAGTCGCCGCTTCCCATCAGTCATTGAGCCATGTCCCGCCCCATCGTCCTCTCCCCGGCAACACCATCCGAACTCATCACCTACATCCTGTCTAACCACAACCACCCAACAACCCTCCTCATTGGCTGGCCACGGCAGCAGTTCCTCGATGCCCTTGTTGAAGACATAACCCAGCAAGGCCCTCCCCCCTCCAGCCAAGACAGCAACGATGCGCCGCCTCCGCAACATCCGCTTCTCAAAGCAACACTCGTGCAGGTCGCCGTTTCGCGCCATATTCGCATCGTCTTCATCCCGACGACAACTCACCTCCGCGCCTACCTCGCCACCTTCTCCGCCGCCGAAGCCCGGGTCCCCCGACTGCCTGCAAAACTCAGGTCGTCATCGAGCGCCGCGCCGCTGCTGCTGGTGTACGGCTTCCTGGAGCTGCACCGAGACGGGAGCGAGTGGTCGGCGCAGGGGCTAAACACCTCTGCTGCCGGCTTCGTGGAGAGTGCGGCGAGAACTGCGTTTCGCGCCACCATTGTGGAGCCACGGCAGACGGATGCTGCCGATGAGCTGCGGAAGACACTTGGCGAGAATGTGCCCATCCTCAAAGGCAGCGCAAGGAAAGACGACGGCTCCTGGAGCGGGAGAACTGTTCCTATCCAAGGAGTTCTCGCTCGCTGGTTCGACTTTGCGCTACCAACAACCGTGCCAAAGTAGCAGACTGGAACGAGCCACGCACGTACTCGTCGGAATCATCGTCTCTGGTTATGCTAATATTCTATCGCCAATTTCCATGCCGGGAATCATGCAAGCCGCCGGACCAAACGCCAAACCGTGGTATCTCGCATCATGCCTCATCATATAGTCAATCATGACCAGTCCCTGCCTGGCAAAACGCCTATGCGATGGTCTGCTCCATCTCCGTAATGTACAGCTTGATGTGAGACTCCATCTTCAGGTATTCGTCGTATGCGGTATGAACCTCATTCTCGATGTTTTCCTTGAGGTCAAGCATCTGCAATAGTCAGCATCCATACTTTGTACGAGCAGGCCTCATGCTTGGAGACTTACCTTTTTCTCCGTCTGCTCAATTCTGACCCGTCGAATTTCCATCTCTTTGGTCTTGTCCGTGTGCTCTTCAGTCAGCTTCTTGTGCACGGCCCTCAGCTCGTGCATCTTCTCCTTCGCTTCCTGTGCCTTTTGGCTGCTCTGCTCGCGCAGCTTCTCCGTCCGCTCCGTCCACTTGCTGAGCTGTCGCCTAAGCATTGACTCGGCCCTCTCGACCTCGCGAGCGTTGTTGCCCCGCTCGGATAGGGCATCACGTTGCTTGGCATTCTTGGCCATCTCCTCGTCCTCCTTGCCGAGTTCTGCAGCGACTTCGTCGAGGATCTTGATGCATGATGCCACGTCCGTTGACACGACTGTGAAGGAGTCGGTTGACGTTTGGAGAGCTCGCGCCCGTCGATCGAGCGCGTCAATGTGCGACTTGTCGTTGCTTAGGATCTCGCGTAGCTCTGCGAGGTTGTCCTGTAGAGCAGATGGACTCTGGAGCATATAAGGCCGTAGCTTGGCGCTCTCTTGCTTCAGAGTCAACTTCTCCTGCGTCTTTTGCTCCAGCACGCTCGTCAGCTCGCCCTTCTTCTGCTTGGCATCCTCCAGGCGCGTGGCAACTCTCTCTTGGTTCCGCCGTAGCTCCAACAGCCGCTTCTTCAGGTCCTCGTTTCGCATCGTCTTCTCTTGCACCTGCACCTCCATTGCTTTGCGGTTGTGCTTCATGTCTTCGAGTCGCCCCTCGTTGTCCTGATTCTCGGCATATAGGGTCTCGATCCTCGCCTTGGCCGACTCCGTCTTGTTGAAGTGCGCATCGATGACACTGGTCTGCGACTCGCGGAAGCGTACAAAATTGATGAGGTAGCTGAAGATTTTGACGAGGCGCTCGTACGTCGGCTTGTACAGGTCGTTGAAGCTAAAGTCCGTAATACCACACTCAAACAGCAGCCGCCGGAGCGACACATAGAAGCCCATCAGATTGCGCGTGTCGGTGGGTATCACGTCGGAAAATTCACCGCAGACGTCCTCGGCCGCGGCGCGCATCGCCGGCTCCACCGTCTCGCGCGTCGCGTTCAGAAGCAGCTCGGCGAACCACTCGAATATTTGTTGTACGTGCGCCGGGTTCGGTTTTGAAAGGTCGGCGACGGTGAAGTTGATTCCAATGTCGGTGATGCAGCCAACGATCTCGCGGTCGGGAAGGCGCATGAACGCGTCGGCCTCTTCCTCCTTCTTGCGAGACCTGTTCTGCTGGGAGCCTGGAATGATGCTCATCCTCGGATTGTACGCCATGTTGGCTGTAGTGCGCGCGTCGGCGCAATCGACTCGAAGCTTGCGACGTTGATTGAAGATGTGCGCCTGGTGACGCAAGGTGGTGGTGCTGATGGTGAGGTAAACAGCACTGACGCGTTGCTGTAGAAACAAACACCACTCCGCGCTACCACGTGACCATGGCCAAGTCCTCTAACTGCTAATTGGCATTCGGCATACGAAACAAGTCAGTGTTCGAATTGCCAAGTACATTTCGCTCCTGGCTTTATTTTCGTATACTCTTCAATACCATTCCATTCCTACTGGGTGTTGCGAGCTGATGGGTTGAGGTTTGTGTCTCGGCAAACGAGCCAAGACTGCACGTGTGCAGCACCACTCATGCTGTTACCTGACTCTGAGTGAGGCGAGGTGGCTGTGATTTAATGAATGGCGCCGTTTGTGAAGATGACTTTCAGCTTGTTATAGAGTGTCTCATGTCATGTTCACACAATGTGCCGCATTTTGAAGGTGAGTCGCGGAACTCATCAAGATATCATTGATGCCGAACCTCACGAAGGAAGGCTTGCCCATCTCCTTCAAACTCCCATGAGACTTCTCATCAGAACGCCTCACCATGAGTGTGAGACTAGAAGAACTCAAATACATCACACGTTGTTGTACAACACCATCCTCTATAACGAGCAGATGAAAACGTTACCCATTGCAGCCTCCAAACCCTACGCCGCAAGTTTCCGCAACGCCGTCACCAACGCCGGCGGGTTCGCGCCCACCATCTCATCCACCTTCTCCCCATCCTTGAAGAGGAAAAAGGTCGGCATCGCACGCACACCCAGCTCCTGCGTCACTGCCGGCAGCGCGTCCACGTCGAACTTGACAAAGTGCACATGGTCCTTGAACTCTGCCTCGTCCGAGTGCCTGCAGATGGTGTCACGGGTCAGCTACCGTCTTGTTTCGGCGTGCTGCACACAAGTGGAAGAGTAATGAGGGAGGGCTTACTTGGCCAGGATGGGTGCGATAGCTTTGCAGGGGCCGCACCATTCGGCGAAGCAGTCAACAATGACCTTGGGATTGTTGGACACGGCTTGCTGGAACTCCTCAGCGCTACCATATTGAATGTTAGCCTAGTCTGACCTTGTTCACTTTTGTTTCATGAGCACCGACGTTTTGACCTCGTGGACGATTCTGTTGAGTGGCGTAGAGTGAAAGGCTCGCGCAGAGGTGACGGGTCGGGCCAGTCGCGTCGCAGACACCAGCCATCTGACAGAGCGCGTTGAAGACATGATTGAAGGTCTATCCTTTCGTAATAATCGTACAAGTCTAGAGATTGCAATTGGGGAGACGGTGGTTCAGTGAGGATTGATGAATGTATCAAAGGTTGGTAATGCGCACTCACCGGGATGGGTGGAGGCTCCGGTCACGAGCTACGCAATCTGATTTGCCGAGACGGCCGATAGCGCAACGCGGCGACCCGGCGCCCTCAATGAGATCGTCTCGGCATGCCCATTGTAGTCACAGGAACGGACCAACTCCCCAGCTCAGCATCTTGGCGTCATCGAAGACGAAATCAGCTTGGGCCTATGCACCGTCGGCTTTCATTTACAATTTCATTGCCGTCGCTTCGGACGTATAGGGGATGCGACAGCACTGCCAGACGGCAAGATCTCCCAAAAGCATCATTTCCGGACGTCATGCATGAGTGCAGTCACATCAACCCTTCTTGATTCCTCGTCGAGTATAGTTCCTTTGAATAGAATAAAGCACTAATGTCGCCAACAAAACCAGGCCAACTCGTTTTGCGCGCTTCGCTGACTACCGCTTTCATCATCCATAAACCCAGCCCCGTCACGATCCTTCGTCTTCGCGGCTTCAGAGACGTAGGAGCAGGTCATTTGGATGCCAAAAATTCCATTTCATGCCAAGAGAGTTTCTGCCCATGAAGGATGCGGTCATGTCCCGGTCCAGTCCAGAGAGTAATAGGCAAACGCCAGCGATGAAGATCAAACCCAAGTAAAATTCCAGCAAAGAGATCAGCTCTGCTTCCACGCACGGGTATCATATGCTGTATGTAAGGCAGAATTGAGTATACCAAAACTGCAAAGTCGACGTGCGCGCTTGTGCAGGTCGAGGCGCAAAATGTCAAATATTGTAGAATCAAAGTCAGTGAGCCCACCCTTCCATGTAATGGGCCTCTGAGATGAGCGTGCCGATGTGAGAGAGTTCCCTTTTGCGTAATTTTCGTGTTTTTATTAGTCGTTCAAAATTTTGAAAGTGTTTTCGAAATTTGTGGTGTTTGGTGTTTACCCAAGGAAATATTCAAGGAGTGACTCGGGTCAGTCTCGACTGCCGGGATAGCAAGAACAAAGGAGAGCAATGCATCGAAACATAGGGAATTCGTCGCAAGACTGGCAGCCTAATCCGTCGGCGATGGGTGGTTTCGGAAACTCTTCTCATTCGGCGCTGCTCATCATTAGATTCATCACATGAAGAGAGGACCGCTCCTTCTCCTCTCCTGGGTAAGCCCTTGGCTGTCCAGAGATATCCGCGGGTGGATATCCAACAGCTTGGCACTTCCGGCACTATAGTTTCGGGCGTGGCCCTTGCCTACGTTCACGCTTCTAGCGCGACGAAGGTCGACAGGCTCGTCGTTCACGGGAGAGACGGGAGAAATGGGGGCTTCGCTGTCTTCCTCATCGCCGGAATCGACATTGAGGAGACCCTCGCGACTGCGCATCGTGTCCCGATCATGATGATGGAACTGGACGAAGTGACGTTTCGCACCCACAGCACCCCATTTCACATCATCATCATTGTCTTCCGCTTCTTCATCTTCTTCTCCTTCTTCTTCTTGCATCGGCTCATCCTCGTCGCTGCTTGGACGGCCCTCTCCAGAGCGACGTCTAGCCATGAAAGCACCAGAGCTGCGGTCCGGCGCCAAGCGGGAGAGATAGTCATCATCGGCGATGGCAAGATCCTCCTCGGTGCTATTGTGTGGCGAATCAGACAACGTTAGTTCGCGGCGATTCGCTCGCGCGATGCTGTCGGGCATGGTCGACATTGTCCGCCGACTTCCAACCCGCCCCGAGAGCCAGGATCCCTCTGAGTCGATTGACGCAAGAGAAATGGATTGGTGGGCATCAGCGGGCTGCGCGTCATGACACCTTTCCGTTCGCATTTGACGAGCTCCGTCTATGGGGCGGGGTTCAGAGGGCGGCGTGCCCAGTTGCCTCTCCATCTGGGTCGTTCTAGTCTCTGCGACAAGAGGGAGCGACGGCTCAGCGTCAGGTGATTGCACGCGTGAGTGGGGAGGCGACAGTGGGAATTCCGGGAGGTCCTCTCGAAAGCGGGATCGCGTTCGCTTGGGCGCTGCGCCAATCTTGCTCGACAGATAGTGGCCGTGCGCGAGCACGTCGTCTCCTTGCAGTCTTGCCATTGCCTCCGCCTGAGCCTGAGATTGCTGGGCATGGACCGTTCCACCAGCATGCATCTCCTCCCGAGAGGTGTTTGAGAACGACGAAGGGCCAGAGTTACGCCGATTTCTCCCTCCCCACTTGAGGAAAGAGGTGAAGGAGTGACGAGCCACCTTGACGCTGCTTTCCGAATCCTTCCTGGGAAAGTCGTCCTCGGCCAGCGTCTTGTCCTTGTCTGAGCTCAGCGTGGACTTGGACTGCGACTTCTTGGCCCCTAAAATGGCGGCGAGCAGTGAACCTTGTGGCAATGCCGACACCGATTCATCGGCCTCTGGTGGAGGCACAGTGCGCACTGTCGGCACCTCAGGTTCCTCGAATGCCGGTAACTCCTCCGCAGGGCTAGTATCAGATCGGTGGAACGACTCCAGTGGTTCCTTGGACTGCGCTTGTTCGGAACCGGCTGCGGACTCGGCAGCAGGAAAGTCTCGCCTCTTGGAAGACGTCACGACCGCCGAAGGAGGCTCGATTCCCAACCCAACCAGTTCGCGACCCAAGACGCCACGCTCGAGGTTTTCCGGTGGTGGTGTTCCCAACTTCTTCGCCTCTGCTTCGGCTCTCCGTTGCTTCTCTGCCCTGCGGGCCAATCTGCGGTCCATTCTCTCCTGATCATCTTGTCGTTTTCTCTCCCGTCTTCTGTTGTCCCTCTCCATCAGTTCTCGTAGGTCGCTGGCGTCGAGTCCATCGGCGAGGTCGTCTATCCTCCGTCGCGAATCCAGCATCTCTTCCGGGATACCCTCCCTCTCAGCAAAGTTCTTTTTCTGCGAGCCAGCCCGGGCCGGCGCTGATGCTCTCGATGGAGCCCATCGGGTTCCTGGGGCGCGCCGCAACGTCGGTCGCGGCGCCAGAAGCGAGTCTAGTGCAGAAACTTTGTAGGAGACAAAGTCCGAATCCGACGATCGGGTCGAATGAAGCGAGTCGGTGAGAGGCAACGACACGTTGGAGGTGGGCTTTTCCCACTGTCCGCTATTGCCAGTCGTCTTCACTCTCTTGCTACTCTGCTTGGTCAAAGCCCCAGAGTTCCATGCGTCGGGAACCGCTCGCGACGGCATCATGGCGCTCATGGCTTTGATTTCGGCCTCTCTGTCTGGGTCCTCTCTCCTCCTCTTACTGCTCTTCCTCCTCGTCGGGGGATGGCTGTTCTTGTGATAGAGGGTCGGCGTTCGCTCCCAGGCCAGGTTCTCGGCCTTTCCATGGGCCGGGGTGCCATCGTGACGGCTTCCTCCTTGATCGTCATGGCCGTGGTGATCAACCCGGATCGAGTCATTGCGTCCAGGTGAGAAACTATATCTCCGTTGCCGGCGTTGCAGCTTGGTGGGTTCCGTGCGTTGCTTCTTCTTTGAGACAGCTCTCGTCATGATGCCCTCGGCATGGCTTCGCGGTGGAGGGCCCTCGCCGTCTGAGAGAGCAGCGCCACTCCTGGGGCGCTTGCGGGCGCTTTTGCGCCGAAATGGCCACAGGGGCATTTGTGCTTTCCGTCTCGGTCGGGCAGTGATTACAAGTCGTCGTGATATGAGTGTCGATTAGAAGTCTGGCGAGAGATCGGCGGCTTGTACAGTTGCATGGTGGGTGTCTTGAAGACGACTGTGAGCTTGGATCATATAGGTGTGACGAGCACGGCTATAAGTCGCAGTCGTGCGATCGGTCGGTCGCGTGATAGGGAGGGAGCGCCGGGATAAATCAGCTCGACAGCAGACGAAAACGTGAGTAGCCGTCGGATGAGGGCGTAGGAGAGCGCTGGCGATACGCGTTGGGCTGCGAGGGTGTCGCGTGGGCGGCTGTGGCATGCAACGAGACAGCGCCAGAGGCCCGTGAAGCAATCAATCGCCTTGCCGGCGTACCAGCGGCGTGGGCTGAGTTCGTATTGCAAGGACGGATGGAATGCACGCGCCAATTCGTCCAGCTTCAGGCCCAAGATAGAGCGACGGACTGGTTCCTTAGCGTCGAGTACTGGGCGCAGGGAGGCCGTAGTAATTGCCGGTGACAATAGTCGCAGGTAATGCGTAAATGATTGAGCAATGCAATCCAAGGTGCAGTGGGAGAATGGAGGGCGGAGTCTATTGGGGCGTGCGCGGGCGGGAGGGACGCGGTTAAAAAATGACAGCCATCCGCTGCCACGGGGCGTGGAGGCACCCGACCCTGGCCTGGGCCGCTCCACTGAAGTGCA